>CM055896.1:6774623-7067141 GCA_029582155.1 Panopea generosa | reverse complement strand
CAATGTCACCTTAAACGTCATAAAGAAATAACAGAAGTGGTGTCACGCTAGTTGTGCAATTATACATTAAAGAAGATACTACATGCAATACAAAGGATATATCCATGGAATTTTACTGTCATATTGATAAAAAAATGAAATTAAAATACATGTTAAATATTTTATCTTAGATGACCACCAGATTTGCGAAATCGAAGTGCGTTAACTATTTCCAAATTAGAAAGAAATGTCGATTATATTCTAGTGAAACTTCATTCGTACATCATTTGACATGTGTCAGAGTGTCAGAGTTGTATTTACCGTCACAACAAAAGCAACATCTAAAATCCTGCGCCACGGCTATGTGTGGTGTCCTTGAGCAAGACACTTTTCCGCATATGCTTAGTACTAGTTCTAACCAGGATGACTTCGAGCGTGATTTGCCTAAGTTGTAACAACTTAGTATTGTAGTTCACCAAATAACTGCCACAGATGACAGTTTCCGCTTTCAATGTACACACCAGTAACCAGTATTTATCAACCCGAACTGACAATGGGACGAAAATAAATCCTGATACAGCACACAAGCAGGAATAGAAAACAACAAGTTCGATCTTAAGGAGTAAGTTGACTATGTAATACATGTAAAAAATAACGACATTTTTATCCCCCACCTGCGATTGCGGTATTCTATTGTATTTCTAGTTTTTCAAGGAACAGGGATAATAACATCACAATTAAATCCAATACAATATGAAAATAAAGTATAATATAATATGTTCATGTCCCAAAATCATATATACGCATTGTTAACCACCATAGTTCATTTAATGACGTTTTACTCTTGGAGTTCTGTAACTTTGGTTATTTTTATATCTCACTATGAACTGGTATTTTAAAGATCATGAAAAAGCGTGCTCTGTCTATAATTTATATGAATATATTTGTTCACTTAATTTCCTTGTACATTCAGGGTTCATTGTTTGTTTTTGTAAATTTTATCGAGGTATAAAGTACGAAAACATACGGAAGAGGAAGAAGTAATCTGATTGGTTTATTTCACAAAAGTGGGTATCGGCTTCGACTTATCGGAAAGCAATACTAGTAAGAAATAATCCTTGTCCTTATCTATACAGTGCACGTAAGTTATGTTAAACAGCTACTTATCATCCAGTAAAAAACAGTATAACCACTTCACGTAACGTTGTCTAGTGCCAAAGGGAAAACTTTCATTAAACATATCATGATAAAATTGTCCTCAACTCAATAATTTCTTAAACACATTTAATGATCACACGGAAGTACTCAGAACAAACATTTACTTCTTTAAACTGATAAATGCAGCTAAAGCATTTCAAACATTTGAGTTGAGATTAATGTATACTGACACAGCAGCGTATTCAGAGTTGGAACTCAAGGATAAATTTACTATGGGTACATGAATACATTTTTTATTCTGTTCAGTGTGTACGCTGTTAACACAGTTAAAGTTGACTTCCCAAGTCATGTATTCATACACCGATTTCCAAGCAAAAATATTGTACTAAATTTCAATTCAAACATGACAATGCTTTTAAAATGTTAAAAAATCACCAGTTATGTCAATCAAATAAAAGTAAGCATTTAAGATAAGGATTAACATTACCATTTTTAATAAAAAGAAACATGGATTATTTATAAACGCCGTTATGCAACTACCCCACGATATAAGAAACGCATTTTCCCTATAAATAATTCGAAAACAACATAATTTGTTTCAATCCATCTATTGTCGAGTTCATAATTGATGAGTACTTTTCAACCATAAACCGATCAAATTATCGATTATAGCCGATCCTCGGAACATCACTACTATTCACTTTCCACGTGCATGCATGGACCAGTATATTATCAAATCAATATTTCATTCTGATTTTATTGTCAATAAGAAAAAGACGTTGGAAAAAAACATTGAAATTTGTTCAGTTTTAATATGCCTAATATTTACATGCCATTGCTGAACAAAAAAATAAATGTCCGGTATGTTTACAATTATCAGCAGAAAGTTGTTGTTGTTGTTGTATGGTGTTTAGCGTCGCTTTCAACGATTTTTCAGTCATATCGCGACAGTGTCTACTTGAGACAGTATTCTGAGCTCTGTCACACTGGAGTATCATGCCGCAGACACATGGTTTGATACCCCACCCAGTCACATAATACTGACACCGGGCCGACCAGACATAGAACTCTCCTCTAAATACTGAGCGTCAAGCGAGGAAGCTTCTAGTTAGTACCATTTTTTAAGTTTTTGGTAGTACCCGACCGGGGATTGAATCCACGACCTTCCGTATGCGAGGCGGACGCTCTACCACTGGACCTCACCGCGGTAGAAAGAGGTTAACAACGGTTATACATACAGTCAAACTTGCGTTAGCGGTCACATCTATTAAGCAATCACTTGTATTAACCAGCCATATTTTCCATTTTCCATTCCTTATGATTTCGTAGCATGCTTACCTGTATTAAGCAACAACCTGTCTTAAAAAGCCATTTTTGCTCCTTCCCTTGACTGGCTGTTTAAGACAGGATTGACTGTACTTGCATTACATAGTGTCTTCTTATCACACCTCTATTCTGCATTACATAGTGTCTTCTAATCACACCTCTATTCTGCACGTGGCTGAGTAATTGCGTGCACGTGTCGTCTTGATATCTTACAAGCTCCGTATATTCGGTTGATAGCCATATCAGGGGAACGCATATGGTCAAATGTCTTATTACTGCATGATGAAATCAGGTGATGTGTGTTTTATTCGTGTGTGTGTGTGTGTGTGTGTGTGTGTGTGTGTGTGTGGTATGTGTGTGTGGGTGGGGGTGGGGGGTACAGCGAGTGAACTTCTATGGTCTAATTGCGAATTACACTCACTGAAAGGATAAAGAAACGCCGGGTGAATTTCAAAGCCACATTATCCAACTAATGTAATCGTGAAAGCAAAAACTCAGTCAGAGCTGCTTGATACATTACTTTATATTAGTAATGAAACTTTAAAGATGCAAGTAAGAAGTTCCTTTTTGCAAAATATTTTTCTTTCATAAAATTTCCAGTTTTGCCACTTGTAACGATTACATTTCTTTCTGTCATTATTAGTTTTAAACTGTTTGGTTGATCTTTTATACATATAGTCATTAGATCACTGAAATAGGCTTAAATATCTCAACAGAACATGTATATTTGAAACATTTCAATAATGTTGAACATAGGAACATTCAGACATGTGCGTCACCGTTTATGACCTTTCGGGTCAAAACTGCTGTGGGAATAATCCGATAAACATTGTAAATGAATAACCAATCAAACACAAGAACAGTATGACGTCATTCGACTTTGGATAAAAATACTTTTTCCGCAGTCGGTTAACGTTATACAATTTGACTTTTTAGATTTCTCTCCTCAAACGTTTAATGAATGTTTGAATTTAGATATAAGCATCACGTGTATATAAATATGTCTTATTTTTGATAATCATTAGAAGTTTCTAACAATTTAAGTACAAAAAAAGTTATTTCTACTCCACTTATTTTCATTTCTATACCAGTATATATTTTATTCACGTTTAACAGACGGAAGGAGAATTTAACGACCATAGCTTAAATGTATGCATATAAATTGAAAGGATAATGAAACGCTCGATGAATTTCAGAATGTAAGCAATGTTTACCGTTTTTAGGATACCCAAGTTATTTCATTAATGATATTGACAATACAAATAATCGTGTTGACAAAATCATTAATGAAATACCTTTCCCAATCGTCGGGTGTCATTCACATCGCATGGATGAAGAGTCCCGGGGTAATCCGACGATGACCTTTCACATACATATGATTAACCTGTAACTATCGCTTTAAGTAGTTTGGTAAAGTGGTTCTAATATTCACTTAGCGTTTGTTTATCATTTCAGCATAGAACAGCATTACATTTTACCTTTGGACAAAAAATTTGTATCACTCTTGTTTGTGTGTCATAGGATATATGTTTAAATTATTGTAAAAGTCTAATTTTTATCCAATTATTAAATGGAATATTATTGTAAATTTCAGTATTGTTTACGCGCGTGTATGTATTATTATTGATTAAATGTATTGATTACATTGCAGATCGGAGAGTGAGATAGAGTGATTGATAGATATATTGTTATAATAAATGAAGATTAAAACCTTCAATTACTTGTTAATGTCAACCAATCCTACACCGGCGACACGTGTGGTAAATAGTTCCTTTGTCCATCTGACATGTTTATATGTGTACCATTCATAATATATGAATGACTCTTACGTTGTGTTTAGTTCTATTTATATACGTGATGCAATACACACAATTAAACCATACTTGCAGCACGCATTAATCGGTCAAATTGAAGTCAAGCTGTTGACTGACATTGATTCTTTGTGTCCACTATATATGTAATCTTATATTTTAGGCATTTTACAAAGATTTCCCCCGATATTGTGTGAAACGAGGAAATTCTTCACTCGCTGGGAAGGGAACCTAACGAGCGTATATAAGGATGTTCCAATATTTAAAACAATCCTTCCCCATATATACTCACTGACCCCTTATTGATAAAGTGATATATATTTAAATGTCAAATTATTATATTGAAAAGGGATTTTCAAACTAAGGCTACGCGCCTTAAACTACAACATAATAAATTATTTTGCTTCACTTATTCGCAGTGCATGTTGACATGTTCGAAATTTGTGCTATCTTTCGTGACGGCTAAGTGTTGTCTATATTTTATTTCAAGTTTACCAGTTCGATGGAAATATCGATTTTGTCATTTTTCGGTGGATTTGACATACCAAACCACTCGGATTTTCATCGATAATTATTGAAAATATATACTTGATATGTGTTTGTTTTGATGACTTTTTGTTTAAGCCCATATTCTGAAAACTGTTTGCCAGATGCTTTGTATGCATCCAATCCTGTAATTTCACACACACAATTGGCTGCTGGTCAGTCTAATTTATATGTTTATCTTATGTTTATATTATTACACTACCTGATTTGTCTCATATGTTTTGTAATTCATTTTCATTATATGCTTCCTCTTGTTTATCTATAATTTATACGTTAATTATTAAAATGCTCACATTGATTCTTAACCTATTGTTGATGCTGATATTGTATTAATAGCTATTAATAGCTTATGTTTATATATGTTGTACAATGCCGATTATAAATACACTTTTGTATCTAGTGTCCTATATCTTGTACGTATCACACACCTTTCCTGATATAGTTTGTCTCGAACGTTAATTAACTTTTAATCTAAAATAAATATTTGCCAGTTATACACGTCAAAAGAAGACAATTTATATCAGGCGATAAAAATCAGGAGACAAAGGCCAATAACTATATCACGTTTATCAATTTGCACCGAGCGAGTTATATCCCATGTGTATCTTTGTAATGTACTGTAACACTTTACAACTTATGCGTGTTTTATATACCATGTGTGTCTTTGTAAATCATGTATATCATGTACTGTAACACTTTACAACTTATGTGTGTTTTATATACCATGTGTGTCTTTGTAATTCATGTATATCATGTACTGTAACTATATACAACTTATGCGTGACTTATACCCCATGTGTGTCTTTGTTATTCATGTATATCATGTACTTAACTATATACAACTTATGCGTGTTTAACCGTGATTTACACGTTCTTGTAGCAAAGTCTTGCACTAGGTATTACAATCTATTTCAAAGCTATATTACGACAATGATTATATATATTAAAAATATAAATTTAATTTTTTTTTATAAACAATATAACTTATTGAATATTTAAGTGATGTTATATGGCGAGTTGTTCTTTTTAAACATGTGTTAGACCTCTTTTGTTTTTGTTCTTGTAACTGGAAATTATAACTCTAATCTAGTAAGAGAATGGACTAATGAGGAATAGAAATATGCACAGATTAGTTAAACGTTATAAATGAATAATGACAGCTTATTAGTTGTTTGAATAGTTATGATTATATTGCGTTTACCTTTGAATCAAATATAAGTCATATCATCATACCATGTCAGTATTTGATTTAGACACTAACACAATTATGGGCATATGTGATATGCATGGAAAACTTGCATTGACCTTAATTTTTCATATGATTTTTTTATATTAGTAATTAAATTAGATACAGTGTTGTGCGTTTAGTTTGGCCACAACGTAGTTAGGTTCTAGTTTTTACTGAGCATGTACAATTGGTCGTCTACTACCGTTACGTTTTCCATAGACTTACATTATAGCGTTTGACCATATTGTCACTATTTCGAAGTCTGAAAAGTCCTATATCGTATTAAAGTACTAGCCTGGACTCAAATCAAAATGTAGTATAAATGGGGTCAACAGCTTCATTTTTCACTTTTTGCCAGCTGAAGTAGGTAACCTCCACGTTTAGAATGAAGAAATCTAAATTTCACCAAGATTGTTTTCCATACAGTTTCGTTAAAACTAGTCATTCATAGAAACATACATTTAATTTCTTATTGACACATAATTAACATAACTAATTTACATTTTATTGTGATTATTTGTCCGTTTGACATTTTCATCCCGCCAGAAATAAGTTTACTAGCAAAATATATGCCCTCAACTTCCCTATACCTTTTTTATCCAAACACAGTCCTCGTCTCAATGGGTCAGCTACCACTATTGCTTTTTCCATAGACTTACATTATAGCGTTTGACCTTATTGTTACTATTTATAACATTCGCAGACCGAAAGTTCCTATATTGTAGTACTCTCCTGGACCCAAAAGTAAATAACCTTTTAACGTTAAATATTCACTCAATCAACCAATGAATGCTATTCTAGATTTCACTTAATAACTTTTTACCACCTCTTACTTGAAAAACATCGTATTATTACAGCTGATTACGTGTTTGTGTTACATGAAGTTGTCTTTCTTATAAAATAATTATTCGTATTGAACTGTGGGTTTTATTAATGTTAGGCAACATATGTGGTTGAAATTAATAACCATGGACATACAAGGTAAAATGTTAAATATAACGAGGTCTTTGTAACTATGCTTATCTCTTTTCCTTTTCGCTAAGAAAATGGG
Organism: Panopea generosa; assembly: GCA_029582155.1. Classification (NCBI taxonomy): domain Eukaryota; kingdom Metazoa; phylum Mollusca; class Bivalvia; order Adapedonta; family Hiatellidae; genus Panopea; species Panopea generosa. Next base: position 7,060,042 of record CM055896.1, on the reverse strand, counting down.
TCATTGATATGATTGAATAGATGTACGTACAGTTCAATATAATTATATATGATATTTTAAAGACGATAGTTTTATTTCTGTAAAAGCAGATGTTTTAGTCTAAATTTCACCTGCTTATTGTAAATAACTAACACAACATATATCAAAACATAATGCTATTCATAGTGTCAGTGTTTCAATTTCTATATATAGAAAACTCATGATTTATATAAATAGGGGCAGTGGTTAAGTGTTATGGTAGCTTATCTCTCATTGAGGTGAAATATTGCAAGTTCAGTGTCTTTAAATTTCGAAATGTTATGATCAAGTACAATGAGCTATAGAATGTGATTTTGTTACCATAATTGGAATATCTATATTAAAGTGGCATTAAGCTAATTATGCTGTGATCAGCTGAGCTCTGAGAGTAACTGTAACCATGTCAGCTGCCCAACCCCAAATACTCCCCAACACTAGATGATTTGACAAAAAATAAACGTTACAAAAGTAAATCACAACCATATGCTTTATCCTAAAAACCCACAAGAATGTAGCATTTTGTGTTTTAAATATAAGAATTGTCCGGAGTAGGGCTGTAAGAACGGTTACCACACACCCGCCAGTACTCACTCCGCTTTTTGTGATTTGATAACTACCAAGGGTGGCAGTGGATACCCACCATCCCCGCCCCCATATTGGTTCAAGCAGATATGCTATCACAGGTAAAAACAAAACCGGTGGAAGTTCGCTTTTTTCGATTTTTCTTGTATGTTTTTAATAAAACGATTAAGAGATATAAAATATTGAAGCACATACACCCCTCATTCACTCTCCTGCACGTCATGACTCATTGAGAAAATCAAATTAAAAATCATTTTAAAATCGCTAAAGTAAATAACAACTATGTGTTTATTTTAGAACCCTACGGCAGACTTTTATGTGTGATATATCAAAATGTTTCCCACCTACTCCCACAGTCTCCCCCTCCTACACTTTCCCACTGGTTGCCCCTCCCACACTTTCCCACAGGTAGCCCCTAAATAATTATAACGCCTGCACATATGAGAATATCAGCTCATGAGGGAAATCGAAAGTAAAAAGTTGAATTAGCTCATATATTCACCTACGAAAACTAGGCATTAACATAGACGTTAGTGGAGGCAAAACATAAATATATTAAATAGCTACTACAAAGACAGGTCATGAACTCTTTCCATTTCGAACTACTAAACATACGACGGAGATATCTGAACTATGACATCTGGAAATTCCCGTGTATTGTTTACGTGCAGAGAAACTACGCAGCCTCGATATACATTCATTGATACGCTACAATATAGGTGAGTAATGTTCATTGTATTCATTTACACGTTGATACATAGACTAGTACACTTTGTAAGTTTGTGATAATATCTTTTCTATCACACGAGGCATGGTTGTTATGACATTTGAGTAATAAAGCCAGTGTTTACACAAGATGTAGTCCACATATGGATAGTGCATATTTATTTGATTACACAATGTATTGTGTGTATCTCGATGACCAGATTTGCCTTTGGATGATATAACGATCATATGGTACGTTTGTATTATTTAAGATGTTTAAAAGGGATACAAAAAATGTGCAATTGGAAATTTACAGTTAGATATTCACACAATACTACATATTACTGCTATATATGTAATGTAAACAATCGGAACAGTTAGAAGTACTATAGAACTGTAGGTTGTACGTTTTTAGCTCTATTGGCCAAAGGTCAGAAGTGCTTATGCGATGGCGCGTTGTCCGTCGTCTGTCGTATGTCGTCTGTTAGCAGCACTTTCTCTGAAACCACTAGGCCAATTAAACTGAAACTTCACATGGATGCTTCTGTTGCATATTGCATAGGAGACTATACAGAAGATTTTTATTTTCGATCTGAAATTCAAGATTTTAAATGGAAATAATTTTGCCTATATCTTCACAGAAGCATTGTTTGGTGAAAGAGGTTCAGATTTGTAAAAATGACTGGGTTCCACTGTCTAAAGGGGTCAGGAGGGGCCTCAAAAGGGTAACAATTGAGAATTACTAAAATCGTTTTCTTAAGAACAGGTATGTCAGATTTGTTCATATTTGACATAAATTATCCTTATGTGTAGGGGTTTGATTGCAAATAAGAATTTAGGGGCTAAAATTTATAGGGGCCCTGTAAGGGACTTAGAATTTACATAGGGATACTATGGGAAAACAGAAAATTCTGGGTTCCTATATCTTAAGGGGTCAGGAGGGGCCCCAAAAGGGTACAAATTGGGAATTACTGAAATTGATTTCTTAAGAACCGATATGTCAAGATTTGTACATATTTGACATAAATTATCCCTATGGAAATTGATTGCAGATAAGAATTTAGGAGCAAAAATTTATAGGGGACCTGTAATGGGACTTAGAATTTTACATAGGGATACTATTGGAAAACAGAAAATTCTCTTTTTTTTAAATTTATTCTGAAACCACTAGGCCAATAAACTGAAACTTCATACGGATGTTTCTATTGCATAGGAGATTTTTTCTATCTAAAATTCAAGATGGCCACAGTTACTAAAAATAGTCAAAAACTTAAAAAATCTTCTCATAAACGGCTTATCAGATTTTCAAAATGTTTATGTAGTGATGATGACCAACTATAGTTTTGTATGAGTCAGTAGAGCGGCCTCTTGTTATATAATATGCCTTTACTTTTAACTTACGATGCACACAGCAACATGACTAAGAATCTTACACGCTGCATATTGGATTTACAATCTAAAGACATGCATAGTTAATATATATGCTGTAGGACGTGGTATTTAATTTATTCATTTAAGTTTTAACACAAATTGTATGAAAATACTAAAATTACTGCAAGTCGGACTTCACAAGCCTCCTAATGTGAATGATACCATTGCAGTGTTTAGTTTATGTCATGCAACACTTAAGTAATTTCATGTATATATTTCACAATTTGCTGTCATATATACTCAATTCTGTTCTACTTCATTGTTATTTTAGATTTCACTACTGTCATATATAAAAAATAGTTTTCTCAATTTTATTGTAGATTTCACTGTTGTTATTTCCATTGTTATTATAGGTTTCACTAGATCTAATGTCACATTTCATTATTGTTCTATATCCCATTCCTGACATATATACTCAATTCCATTCTAGATTTCACTAATGTCATATTTCATTGTTATTCTACAGTTCACTACTATATAAACTCAATTCTATTCTGCCCGTTCCATTAAGCTCAGTCGGTTACGCGTCTGACTATCAATCCAGGGGTCTTGAGTTCGCATCCCCGCCCGACAACAGTCTCCGTGATGATTGGTATACGACATTGTGTCATGTAATCATTCTTCTCTCATCGCTGATTAAAGTGGGAAAGTTATCAGTTACTTGCTGAGATGGGTGTGCTCAAGTACTGGTTAAACTTTCAGGATCCCAGGAAACAGTATTGGTTAGGTTAATTGATCGTCTGTTAGCTCTCGATGGAATAAAATGACGCTTAATTTTCAATCAATCAATACATCAATCAATCAATCAGTCAATCAATCAATGTTATTCTAGATTTCACTTATCTTATATTTCATTGTTATTCTATAGATCAGTACTGTCACATATCAGTTCTTTTTGCAATGTTATTAGTGGTATAGTCCATTGTTATTCTATAGTAAATTAGTGTCATATATACTCAATTCTATTCTACATTTTAAGATTTTATTACTGTAATATATATTCTCAGTTCTTTTTTATATTTCACTTCTGTCATATTTCGTTTTTATTCTATAAATAACTACTGTCATATATACTGAATTTTAACATAGATTTCAAATTCGAAAGTTCGAGATTTCACTACTGTCATATATTCACAGTTCTATTTCGAGATTTCACTACTGTCACATTTAATTGTTATTTTATATGTCAATACTGTCATATATACTCAATTCTTTCACGATTTCACTACTGGCAGAATCCATTGCTATTCTATAATTCATTACTGTCATATATATCTACTGACTCAGTTCTATTCTAGATTTCAATAATATAATAGTTCACTATTGTTCTGTAACATAGCCATGCATTCTTTTCTTGCATAAAAACTCATTAAAATATTTATCATTAATATTTAGCATCATAAGTTTACCAGGAAAGCTTTTAAGATGTCAAACTATATAGTTAGTTCCCTTTTATTTATTTTAGACGTGACATTATGTATGGCTCCAACATCACAGCGCAAGAATTTTATCTCGGTATTAGAGCGAGATAAAATTTCATGCACACTGGATAAGGATATCTGCATTTTATCAGGATGGTCTATCTCACCTTAGGGCCGAGATAAAATTCTCGCGCTATGACGTTAGATTCATTTATAACGTAACGAATAAAATATATGACGTAACCATTTAATTTAACGTCTAAAAGGCGACCGTTGTAAAAATATATAATGATAAATTATGTTAATATAACTATTCAATATGTTTTGTATGCAAGAAAAAGAATCATTCATGGCTCATTCATTCCAAGGAACGGAATTTTTTATCTGAACCGAAAAGGTTCGGATAAAAAAATCCGTTCCTTGAGATAACTATTTTCACGAGAATTCGGCAGAGCTTCGTTCCGGCCAAAACAGTAATGGCAATGGACGGACTTTTCTATCCGAACCTCAAACCATGTAAGATTCTTATAATCTTACCCCGGTAAAATGCCGACATCTTTATCCGATGTACAAGAAAAATATCTAGCCTCAGTAAAAATAAAAATTATCTTACCCGGGGCCGGTAAGAGATAAAAAAAACAGTGCAAATTATTTTATTCATAATTGTATTTTTGCAGGTCCACAAAATGGCGTTGGTGAGTATGCTTTATTTATCATTTATAAGAAGAATATTAATTAATCATTATTTGAAAAATAATCTTTAACTAAATGTTATATGCAGTTATAAAATATCGCACCAATAATTTGCTACCGATTCAATGACATTCGAGACTAACACTGCTGGCTATGAATAATATATGTGGGGATTTGAATGTAGATCTACCATTTTTCATGTTTTTTTTTCTTCCAGTATTTATAAAATTGTAGTAACGAATCACACTAATGATCCAAATATCGGAAAAAAACAAAAGAAGGATTTGTGACTTTAAATTTTCACATATATTTTACATGTCCTACATTCGTAGACAATTTGGACAGTACCTTTGATATGTCGTTCAAACGTGTAACTTCCTTTTTGAGTATGTTATTGTTTGTTTGATGAATATCCTCTATTACTGTAATGGTGTGATGTAATTTATGTCTTTATTCCATTTTAATGTAATAGGTTTGTTAAGTTTTTATGTACAATCATGCATGAATTAAATACAAATTAAACAATGCATACTTGTAACGGCAAGGCTTTGTTGAGATGTGTTTGTCCTAGAAAACCAGAATTTATATTTGTGGATGGTTGAAATTGTGAGCGAGTACATAATCAACCTAACCTGATATTTTGATTTATACCCCTCGCATAATAAAGGTATTTTCAATTACAGAACTTATTTCCCGTTACTGTCTCACTTCAAGCACGATTAAGAAAGCTTTCATTGGACGTTGATGTGAAAGAAGATCTGACAGCGTTGGTAAGAGAGGGTAGGCATATTGCGAAAGATTTATCGAAGGTTATAAAACATAATGGTACAGAAATAATGACACAAAAAGTGTTACTTATGACGGCCAAATCTCCTTGTGATGTTGATATTGAAAACATGCAGTCTGAACTGCAAATTGCAAGTTTTCTCTTTAATGAAATTAGTGATACTATATCTAAAATGCAAACACATATACATAGAAGCATTGAGGACTGCCGGAGCAGAAAAAAATGCCACAAAAATCAAATTCTACTAGAAAAGGATTGTTTGAAAAACGTGCGTTATGATATTGAACACTTGGAAGAAACAATCGATAAATATGAACAAGATATAGATACATTAGTTAAAGGCGCAGAAGAACTGGAAGATCGCACAAGAGAGCTGGAAAGAGCTGCAGAAGAAAAAAAGAAACAAGGATTATTTGGAACTCTTGCAGGCTTGTGTACTGGAGTCATTCTTGCCCCATTTTCAGGTAAAACACTGTGTTACTTTATTGTTTTTTTAAATAACACATGTCTTATATTTTTAGACGAATTAAACTGGTAGATGATTTGATTTTATCTTTAATTTAACGACTGGGTAAAACACATGTAGTCAGTAATTCTAAAAAGGTTTTATATCTCACATGAAATCACGACTGGGTAAAACACATGTAGTCAGTAATTCTAAAAAGGTTTTATATCTCACATGAAATCACGTGGTAATTACAAGTAGCTTACGGTCTCACTACACAGCTGAATTTTATTTATTGTTTTATATTAAATGAGGTCATGATGTCCACGATAAAAAAAAGTCCACATAGAAAAAGTTTTTCACGTTTTATTCCTAAGCAGGAATATATCGACATATAAAATGCACAAAAACTTGATTGATCACCTTATATTTTTAAAGACAGTGCAGTGACTCTACAATGTATCATTTAAAAATATCTTTAAAAAGTTGCACATACATCCATCAGTTTCAATTTCATTGCAGTATATGCTGTGCTGGACAAGTGTTTTATGATGCCAAATCTGATCATTTTTGTTGGAATTGTGACCATTAAATGTCTCAAACATTAATTATCCGATTTGGAAAAAAGATTTTTCATTGATTCTTTATCAAAATCACGCAGTAGTTATATAACCGTAATATTTCAAATAAGATATCGACCTGGTCCAATCGGAAATACTATAAGAGCCCTGACTCCTCAAAATTGTGTTATTTGACTTTGTGTTGCTCCCGCAGTTTCATTGGATCCAAATAAATAGAGAATACCATGTTAGTGCCTGATAATGTAAACTTTATTGGGTGAGGTAGAGAGAAAAACAGACACAAGCTGTAGCAAGTGCTAACTTGTTGTTTTAAAACTGTTACATTTTAGACTATCAGACTAAAATAATATTCTTTTATCATGTCTTTATTTGCGTGTTTGATCTGTTTTTATTTAAACACCGACTACTGATTTTAGTCCAGCAAACAAACTCATGTGTGTACATCTGCGGAAAATGCGCATGAATATAGTTCCAAATTCGATTGATAAAATTAAAACAAAATAAATGTAGCTTTTTATGGAAGCTGTACGACTCATATAATTATCATTTATATTTACTGACATTATTAACACTTTATCAACTGTAACATGTGTTTAAACGCCTATTTAACACAACGCAAAACCAATGACATCATCAATTTGTGTGTTGCTGCCTGATAACCTTCCCTGGTGATAAAGCAAAAGTTAATCTTACCCCGCTTTCCTACGGCGAATAACACATAATGATATGATAAAACTCCCATAACTAAACTATATTGACATATCATCCCGGATTGAAGTGACCAAACCGATGGACACTATTGTCACATCTACTGTATGTATGTATTGTACGTGTTATACTTATTCTATATATTGATGCTATTAATCATAGTGTGGTGGATGTATCCTTTGAAAGCTACGTTTTCTGCAAGAGACACATTTTTATCATATCTTTTCTAAGGTGGTGCCAGTTTGGTAGTAGCAGGTATAACGGGTATATTTGCGGGCATCGGTTTCCAAAATGCAGAAGATTGTACGAGATGTGCAAGAAAACTGAGACAAACTGCAACAGATAAACGCGAAGAAGCAGACAAGTGTCGTGAAAAACAGAGAAAACTGAATAAAAAGAAAAAGCGAGCTGAGAGAGAAGTAACTTCACTGGAAAACATTACAGGTATTTGATAATTGGAACACATCACATGTATTACTTAAACTACTGTGAATTCCGACTGCTATTAGTATTAATCTATTTCAAAATACACATTTCAATAAATAAATGTGATATGACATTTCCATGAATCCAGAAGTTTTTATTTATAAATCAATTAATTGGAGTCCAAACCTTTCGATTTTAGGGGTTTTACGTGTTATTGTTGTCCGTCCGTCCGTTCATTAGTCCGATATCAAACTGTTTTCAAATCAAAAGCTTTTGAAAGGGTCTACGTGTTTAAATGATATTTGGTGCGTAGCTGTATAATTAGATTTTTATGGACGATTGTCAATGTTATCGGACTTATTGCCACTTTTTGGCTTCATTTAATAATGGTTTTAAATCAATATACTTTGAAATTGTTTATGTTTTTAATTAATATACGGCGTGAAGATGTTTAATTGTAAAACACAGGTCAAGTTTGATATTAATTCATTAAACAATCAGGAGCTATGTCCTCCTTTCGACTTAAGATAAAACTTACACAACTCAAATGCAATACCGCATCTGGTAGTTTAAAATTAAGAACATAAAAGACAACCTGCATAATTGATATGACTTTATTTAACAACAAATCATGATGTAATTTAATATAAAATGATTTCATTTACGAATATTCACATTTTTACTGCACTCGGCTAAATGATCTATAAAGATTAAGTGCATTTCATTTACCAATGCAAATATTTCCAGCTGGGCAGAGCTAAAAATACCAGTTTGCATTTCATTGGTTGCACAATGTTGTTTTGCAGGTGAGACGTCATGTGACGTTTGCTGTAAGTTGCCCTACAAATGCGGGTTAATGCGTATAAATTGCTTTTTAAATATCAAAACGGCAAAAGATAGCGTAATAGTTTTATTTAAAATAGTTGGAAAATATAATGTAAATATAAGGATTAAAAGCCGAATTTTGAGTTTTCATCTAGTGATGAAAATCATTAGGCCTGTTTAATATTGCCGAGAAGCCATTCAGGGTTCACGAACATTAAACTGGCCTAATGTTTTTCATCGCCCAATAAAAACATAAAATTGGCCTTCTAATCCTTAATACGCGTAATATGTAACGATATCTTATGTTTCAAAAAATGGTAATACCCATTTTATGTTCTATAGTTGTTGAGCATTTTTTTAAATTTATTTTTTTGCTTGATGAATGTTAACTGTATTTTGTTTTATAATTTTAAATTCGACACGCCCTTAAGTTACATTATAGTTACACTCTTATTCTTTGAATGTATGATGTACTGAAAACCAACTGGACCTGTATTCATTTATACTTTGAGTTTGAGATTCGGAGTTCGACTCCAAATATCAAAAATTTCAAATCTGTAAAAAATATTATTTAAACACTAAGCAATTTACTATATTTTCTTTTAACATAAATAAACCCCCGTTTAATACAAATATTTCAATGTTCACAGGGTTTGGAAAAATTTAAGTTTCGAGTTTGATTCACAGAGTCAAGCATTTTATGATATTAGACCCTATAATGCCTGTTTACAATTGACAAAAAGAAAACACACTCAACACTCGCTCTGAATGCACTACATTACAAATTCACACCTATTTCGTATCATGCAATTTCAGTATAATAATATTTTATTGACTGAGATGTCTTTTCTACAAAACACCACAGCTGAACTTAAGGAAGCATCTCGTGTGTTACACGACACCACAGCATATCTGCAGTCTGCTATTGACATCACCAATGGTTGCATCAAAGCACTTCAGGTACCTCTTTTTTCTGCCACTTGCTTATACTCTGTTTCATTTTATACAATATGATTGACATATATATAGTTGATTGACTTGAACTACTACATTTTTATCATTAAACAATATACATAATAAAACGATCCCGGTGCGTGAGTCTTCGAAAATATATCTAAAAATCCATGTGTCGTGATAGTTTTAGTTTTTATATGACAACCAGTAAGTTAACAGGAGAAACAAACATTTGTCTTGCCTCTTACCGCTGAGGTCGTGTGTTCATAATGTTTATGTGAAAGACTTTGTTGTTTCTTGCGGAAGGACATTGGTTCTACTCAGATTCATTCTGATGTTTTCCACCTTCGACATGTCTTATGACACAGTGCAGCAACTGCAAGCAGCACTTGTATTTAAAATAGTAATTTATGTGCATGCGCAAGTATTGGATACACAAAACTATCTTTTACAATGTCCGCTGCAAACTCTTCAAAGAAACAACATGATAGCCGCTATCCAACACTATTATAACGTATCATTGATAAAATGTTGTTTGGTGACCGACCTCTTCCAATGCTCATATATGAACTTGGATATAGATCCGTACATGAATGTATTTCCAATACGAAACTTTAACTTAGTATTGTACAATGCTACAATTGGACAACATATAATTTTTATATTAATATCGTCAAAACAAACCATCATACCTTCATACTTCATACCTCTCTCTCTCTCTCTTCTCTCTCTCTCTCTCTCTCTCTCTCTCTCTCTCTCTCCCCTCTCTCTCTCTCTCTCTCTCTCTCTGTATGATATAATGTAAACAGGAATGTTTCTAAACCATGTTGTTACCATCCTACCATTACTTTGTATTATGATAGTATCTTACATTATTAGAAAACAGATACATACTTCTTCTGAATCTTTTTCAAATGTTACTTAATGTGTTTATTGAATGTATGGCTACCATGTATATTGTCAATAAACTAGTGTTTAAACTAAACAAGAAAATAAATATGCATGACTATTGTTTACAACATACTAATTGTACCATCTTCAAAACTTCCTGGTCAAATCCTATCTGATGTATTACATGGCATTCATCAATTTGTAAGATGCTATTAATACCCCCGACCACAAACCCCCCCACCCCCAACACCCCATCTCCGCCAATTTACATATCATAAATATGTCAATAAATACAACCTTATTTATATAATGAAATTATAAAATGTATATTTCTAGTATTGTTCTCCCATTGGCTTTTGTTTCTGTTACTTAATATTTTCACTAAACTTTTGAATTGTACGTTGTTTTGTTTTTTTGTATCAGGAAGTGAGGAATGCTTTCCAAGAAGCTTTGTTACAGGGTGATTCGTTCAAAATTATACAATCAGCATTTGGCAGAAAACCTGAGAAACTATCTACCATGGCAAGGAAACAGATGGACATGCTCAAAGTAAGAATTCAAATTACAATATAAAAAAGCTGTCACTCAAATAATTAAATAAAGCATACCTTTCAATATCATTTTATTGATAATATACAAAAATAGAGAAATTAGAGTATCGTGTCAGCTAATTATGATATATATTTGGATGTGTAAACAAAAATTAATGTTTATTTTGTCATTTCAAAATGGTTTGATTTTTAAAAAAGCAGCAGTTTATTCGCATGATCACTCTGCAGTATTGAAATATGTTTAATCAATTCTGATAAGTTCGATCAGATTAAGTCTGACTTTGAAAAGGTCCTGATATGGCCACAAATTACATTTGATTGACTAATTACCTTACAATTAGAAATGGACAAAGCGATAGCCTTAGCCTCATAACCAAGCCTTCTACTCAATGGTTTTAGACTACACATGGCTCACAATGATCTTAGACTTATAGGTGTAACCCCACCATTGATTTTTGTTCTTTATTCTATAGTAAATAATAAAAGTTTGAAGGCTTGTCATTCATAGAGGGTCCCAAATGAAAGAAGTGAAACCTACATTTTACTGTTTGTCAACCTCTGCACTATCAAAATATGATGAGAAAAGTAGGGGTCATGTGTCATATAAGAGATTTTTTTTCTGCTCAGTGTGTACACTGGTGACAAAGTGAAAGTAGACTTCCGAAATCATGAATTCATACCCCAATTTCCAAGCATCATTTTTTTTTCTAAATTCACAATTCAAACATGACAATGCTATCAAAATGTTCAAAATACATCAATAATGCCATTCAAATAAAAAAATGAGCATTAAAAATAGGAAAATGCATTTTTAAAGAAGAAGAATTGAGGATTATTTACAACCGCCATTATGCGACTACCCCACGGAAGCACTTCCTTTTTGCAATGGTGGCACTATGCCTATAAGGAAACTCTTTTTTTTTAATTTCATAATTACCTCATTTTTGCTAAGTACTACCAATTTGAAGTAATACTGCCAAGTTGCAGGCATTAAATACTGAAACTTTTGTCAAAATACCACTTTTTACATGATCATTATATACAGGCGCGAGATGTTGACTGACATGCAATTTTGATGTGTTTGACTAATTTTACCAAAAAAATTTTTTTTTACCTAATTCCATTAAAATTTTTACACCAAAACAGTCTCATGATACACTGAAGATATTATCTTACCAAAATACATTATTCAATACAATGTACATGCTAAAAATTGCACATTTAAATCATCCAAAATAAAAAATCTTCAAAATTTTGTGATTTTTCATGAAATTTCAATGTAAATATGCACATATATGCTTTATTTGAGGCATACACTTGCCAAAATGTGGTTTTTTATGAAGCAAATGTCTCCAATTTGTCATTTAATACTATGAGAGTGTAAAAAAGAGTTTATTTTACCTACAATTAACATTTTGGAAAATCACCCCCATTTCACTCAAGTCTCTCTTATAGGTGTAACCCCACCATTGATTTTTGTTCTTTATTCTATAGTAAATAATAAAAGTTTGAAGGCTTGTCATTCATAAAGGGTCCCAAATGAAAGAAGTGAAACCTACATTTTACTGTTTGTCAACCTCTGCACTATCAAAATATGATGAGAAAAGTAGGGGTCATGTGTCATATAAGAGATTTTTTTTCTGCTCAGTGTGTACACTGGTGACAAAGTGAAAGTAGACTTCCGAAATCATGAATTCATACCCCAATTTCCAAGCATCATTTTTTTTTCTAAATTCACAATTCAAACATGACAATGCTATCAAAATGTTCAAAATACATCAATAATGCCATTCAAATAAAAAAATGAGCATTAAAAATAGGAAAATGCATTTTTAAAGAAGAAGAATTGAGGATTATTTACAACCGCCATTATGCGACTACCCCACGGAAGCACTTCCTTTTTGCAATGGTGGCACTATGCCTATATGTAAATAACGAATGGCTTTAGAGTTAGTTACACATGTCTTATCAGTGATCTCAGACCTACATACGGATAACCAATGGTAATAATTTTTATACTTCAATATAAATTACAATGTTCTTGAACTCTCTAACAATAGTCTCAGGCTTAAATACATGACTCACACGTATCTAATACTCAGAATTATCTTATACTTATATATTATTAACCAATGGTCTTAAACTTATATATTGCTCACAACAATCTTAAATTTACATAATGTATGGGTAACACATGTCCTAGGATTTACACATGGCTTACATTGGTCTTACACATGTATGACAAATATCCTTGGAGAAACATATGGTTCTTAATAATTTTTAAACTTGCATATGGATTAACAATGCTTTTATACTTCCATATTGCCTATAATGACGTTAGACATGCATATATATAAAAAGTGACCTTCATAGACACACGTATGGCAATATGATTGTCATAATGTCGACCTAATGTTTGTGCTTAACTTTGCTCAGTAGTTAATACATTTGGTTTTAACTTTTCATACATTTTAGGAAAAATGGAACCTCTTGGAACACGTCATGATTGGAAATAATGCCATTACGTGATCGGAGCTGGTTGTGTTATTGTATGCATGTGGAGGAAGATGTACGGGTATTTGGTTAAGAGCGTGTAATATTCGTGTTACAACTATGCCAAACCAGACACGTATTAAACAAAGTGTGATAAACAAACCTGTTTTACATGGATTTTTGTTTTGATATACCCGGATGTTATGTGTTCAGTTCATCTAGGATAAAGTGAATGTAAACTATGATAGTTCTTGGTATACCAAATGCATTAAAATAAAAGAACATATTAAACTTACCAAGAATATATATATTGTAAACTGTATACATTTTAATAGATATTTATCATATAGAATGCAGTATAGTAAGTATCCAGTGGCTCTATAAACTGATATTTTCGATAAACATACGCATCAGAGACGCGGCTTCAAATCCCAACTGCGTCACATTCTAATTGCTGCTTTTTAGAATATCTCAGTAATGTAGTTGGTGAAGAATAAAAGTATAATAATAATGTTTGAAGCGTTTTGTAATACATGTATTCAGCATTGATAGCATGTTGAGGAGTGATTATAGTAGATATATTAAATTATGTTGTGATGAATTTTATTATTTTGAAAATTAGATCTATAAAGAGGGAATTGAAATGTGTTCAACTCACTCGACTGTATTGCAGTTATGTAACGGGACTCTGATCATTACATATGGATTATATAGAAAAATAAGAAATTCTATTTTCTCAGCTATTTTATTTTTAGGAATGATTTTAACTTTAGGTCGTAAATATTGTTTAGTCTTAACAGTTTAGACTGCGACCTTTAACGGTACTTCATACATATAAAGGGTAAACAGTTGTCTAAACAGGTGTTTAAATTATGAATTTCGAAAGTTTTAATCTGGAGAACCGAAAAAACAACTAGTTCATCTTTTGAACTATGTCATCCTTATAAGTACCGATTCCACATTTGTTGAAATTAAATATGCAGGATCGATAAAACATTCATATTGAGCTTTAACCTTTAGTTTTTGTTTTTACACTATTTCTCAACAATTAAAGTGTTAGGACACTCATACTGGGATCATAGTTACAACAAACACCCTGCATCACATTATATACTTCAGATGCTGAGTATGACCTACATTGCATGGTCCATTGACTTTGTTTGATGCTGAATTTTGCATTTACCTCCAAGTGAATGTTAAGTTTTCTTTTTTACGCTACTTCTCAATAAGTACTTTTGCTAGAACACTCATACTTGGATCATAGTTACAACTAACGCCTTGCATAACATAATATAATGCGGATGCTGACTTATTGTTGTTTTTTTTACTTTATTTAAAAAAAAAATATATTCTTTTTTTTATTTTTAATTTTTTTTTTATTTATCTTTTTTTTAAATTTTTTTTCTTTCTTTTTTTTAACTATATGTGTATTAACGGCCAAAGCGGCACGGCGAGACATATTATCCGCGGAATTCTTGTATTCTATTTCGATCAATTAAATTTATGCATTTCTCAAATGAGCTTCATTATATGCTAGGTTTCATTTGATAATCATATTATTACCTGTACATGTATATGAAAAAGCATTTTTTAAATAGCATCATAATATAATCTCGGCCATTCTAAATACCAATCCTCCTAATGTCCATCTAAATTGATTTAATACATAAAACTTATAAAGAAACAATATTATTTCAAAATATTCTACGAGTCATACTCAAATAGCAACTAGAATTGACTATATCAATTTGACTACTGTTTAGTGGAATACGCTGTCAGACGTTGTAAGCCACATTTTCCACAACAGTCAAAGATTACTAAACTGATTTCAAAATGCTTTTATTTACCTCAGGACGAAGTTTAAAGTATCATCCTATCCTCTGTCTACTTTTGAAACTTTTGTACTAACTAACTAGCGCGCAACTGCTTAGAATAAGTAATGAAGACAAGCATGAGAAATAAGAGGTAGCGGAATATAACAGGGTGTTAACAAAGGTTTGTAGACATGAAATGCTTACATAATTTATTTATGAGAAGTGGTAATATAGGTATTATCTAACATCGTGGTTTTTTAACTTTGTGTATGCACACACTCAATGTTCGAGAGACTTAAATCAAATAAGGATGCTATAAACGTTCAGTTATGTGTAAAATGTTTCACTGTTGACCTGGCAAATAGCAAAATCTGTTTTTCATTCACCGCAGTACACTGCTTCTTGATCATCTATCAAGCTTTTGGCAACAAACATGAGATAAACGACGATAATGATGTAATTGCGAAGCATTCGTGTTTCCAATAATATATTAAATACGTAACATGAACAATAACCAAGCATTTGTATGTCTAACGTATCTCATTAATGTTCGGAAAACACGTGCTGATGGGTTGTTGATCGAATCACGTGACCTGTTTCAGCTAATGGTCGTACTTGTAACATGCAATTCATTCTAGATTTAATTGCGAATTACATCACTTTTATTAAAATACTCATAGATGTTAAAGTCTTTATAAATGGTCACCGTGTTTAACGCTATTTTCAACCCATTTCAGTTTATATATGGCATATCCAGTTTTATTGGCGAAGGAAAACCTAATGATGAATATGAGTAGAACCATCGTCCTTCCTCAAGTAACTGGCAAACTTTCTCACATATTTTGTTTGGAGCGAGCGGGACTCGAACCTAACGACCTTAGCGATAAGAGATAAGTGATATTGAGACGGCGCCTTTGACCACTCGGCCACAGAGGACCCACGTTGTATTCTTATGACAACTTATATATTTCGGATTTAATAAATGATAATTAATAATAAGGATGGACCGAAGTCTTCCTGTATGGTAAAGATGTCAAACAACAAAACCCCAAGAATGGGCATTTTAAATAAAAAGCTTAGAATTTCATTATACAATTCTGAGAAAAGGTACATTAATTACGTATACATGTATTTACATCAAAGCATATCTGTGTATACAAAGCCGTGAACTACATCCGTGATCTGGCCAAAATATATACAAACCAAGGCTAGAATAGAATTGCAACTCGAACAAATGCCATTTCAAGCTTCTTCTACGGTTAAAACTCGGACCATGTTCTATTCTCATTTCCCGGACAGATCAAAACACAACATACATCATACATTAAATACTTGAGCTCAGTACGGTCCAAAACTTGAACTTTTACCAGTACACTTAGACAGTGTTTCTATTCCGATTCATTATTAAGTAAAGAATTCCTCCACCAAATATATTGCATATGCTATATATAACCTGACGTTATGTGTTGAAAATGACGTTAAACACTATTCCAAATAAAAACACCCAGCAACACCGTTATGTGTGCATTGCTACATTGTAAAAATCATTAGTATATGTACATAACTATAAATGGCTTTGTTGTGTGTATATGTCTCCAAATATCGTATTTATGTCTAACTATAAACCATCCTTATTGTGTACGACTGTGCATAAAAAATATATATTTATGTGTAAAAAACTTTAAAAAGAGTTATAAGATATATGTACGAAAGTGTTGCTTTGTGTGCATAGCCATAAGTTGGGAGTTATGTGTACATATTTAATGTGTACAGAACCATAAAAATAAAAATTTAGTGTGCATACGAATAGCATCTTACTGTGTGTATTGTGTGTCTTGAAAATGCGTCCATAAAAGTCGTAACTATAATTATGCAACTATATGTACATAGCGATCACCTAGTATTATATTATGAGTACAGCGATCAGAGATATAAAAATGGTTATTATTTGTATGTATCTATAAAAATCGTTGTCATTATGTGTAATAAGCTATGAAAATCATTATTACATGTATTATATAAAACTATTATATATCCATAGATAATATAAAAGTCGTTATTATATATACACATACCTATAAAATCCTTATTATAATTATGTTTACATACATTTATTACATTGTTATAATGTGTACATAACGGTGGCATCGTACACGGTGACAAAAATGGTATATACAACTAAGGTTGCTATAAAAGTGTCTTACAATGTTAGCTTGAATGGTGGTTTAGCAAATTATATGTTATATAAAATAATGGCGTATCCAGTTTACTGGTGGAGGAAGAACTCGGAATTAATCTAAATATAACAACCATCCTTCCGCAAATAGCTGAAAACTTTCTTTTAATAACGGTTGTGGACAGACCCGCCCCCCCCCCCCCCCCCCCCCCCCCAACAAATCTACGTCCTCAACGTTGAGAAGTAAGTGATCTTGAAACATAGACTTGGACCACTCGAACACGGAAGACCCCTTCAGGGCTCACACCATTATTATCTTCCTTGAGTACTCCGGACTGAACGATGAAGGAAGTAGAAATAAAACTTTAGTTCCCTTTTTCTTCTTTTTTTCCAGGGTTTTATACTGCAGTGATTTTTTTTCTAGAGCGTGTTAAATGGTCAGTATTTAAGAAATCACCACTGAAAATTTGATGTTGATACCAGCTTTCTGGACAATTCCGTGTCACTTAAGAATTGTTGGTTCGAACCGCATCGTAGGCGAAAAGGTGACATACTGTTTAAACAAAAACCTGGTCAAGAATTTTTTCCTTTATAATTGCATATCTTTAACCAGTGAAGAATTTTAGCCCAGACAAATGCTGCAGATTTTGTTTTTTTTTCACTCCGTTTTGGTCATAAACGTTACAATGGAGCCCTATTGGAAATTTAATATCAGTGTGAGACGTTTATGTCAGTTACATGTAGCCATGTTACCGAACACACATTAAGTGAATTTGAGCAGAACCTTCAAACGTTTGTAAAACTTGTATGAAAGATAAGAAAATATATCCAACTGATACGTCCATTACAACAATGAATACATACATGTAAAATAATCAAGATAAATGTAGTACATACAAAAGAAATGATAAATCGGTCAGAAACAAAACAAGAAAACAATTGAATAGAAAACAGTTCAATATTGTACGTTTTATAGCATACTAAGAAATATACGTATATTTGTCCAATGGCCATATGCATTAGAATGAATTATTTAGGCATAATGACACTTCAATCTTCCGGGAGGATTATGAGATGAAAAACGTTAACAGATTAAGGCTGAATCTGAGATCACATGGCCTTGGCGTGGTCAATATTTGTAAAATGATACAAGTATTTACAACCTTGATCAAGTATTGGATTCGATTATACTGACCATTAATGAGTGTGTAACATGCTTGTCGCTGTTCTCAGGTAATAAATATCGGAGTGTGCCTCTTTCCCTATGTCTATCATAATTCATCAGCAGTAACCACAACCTCGAACTCTCAACATGAAAATGAATTCCTCAGAGGGCAACCTTCAAACATGGTTACTTTTGGAAATAGCTGTTTAATTCCCAGCCGTTGCGATAGTGTCCAGTTTAGAACTATTTTCGGACATAAGATGCTTGTGATTTGGCAGTTCGGTCCATACAATGTACAATTAATTTGCAGCATTAGGTACAAGCAGCATTCTAGTATTCACTCAACGTGTTTGATTTGTTTTATAGCCAGCAAACCGGCATACACATTTAATTAAGATTACTATGATGGGTCAGACATAACGTGTTCAATATCTGTCAAG
Organism: Panopea generosa; assembly: GCA_029582155.1. NCBI lineage: Eukaryota > Metazoa > Mollusca > Bivalvia > Adapedonta > Hiatellidae > Panopea > Panopea generosa. Next base: position 7,040,936 of record CM055896.1, on the reverse strand, counting down.
ATGATATAAGCATGCATCATGCAATTTATGTTCTATTATATATTTATTTATTAATATTAATTTTTCAGAATTCACCGTACACATGTAGAAAACGACATATTGTATAATAAATGTTTGTCCCATCTATGTATATTTCGTAATAAAATTATATAAAATACCCCCCCCCCCCACCCCCCCCCCCCCCCCCCCCCGTTTGTTTTGTTCAGTTTCAAATTTTATCTTTAAAAACCTGACGTGATTTGTATATATATGACATATAAACGTCGAGAATCGATTATATATGAAAAGAAATAAATTATTGAAGACCGCATATCACGATAATCTGGTTTAATTTTCCGATTTCTTTATTATGTTCGAGTTTGAATTACATATTATTTTAATGCTTGAACTATTTAGCCATTTATACGAGCGTCAGTTGTAATAAAACCCCTTGAATAGTCCAACCGAACATGTGTATTAAAGCCATTAATACACGACAAAGTCAGGCAGAGACGTGATGATCGGCCCAGAATTTATAATTGCCCTCAAGCTAAATCCCTCGGGGTCATTTTTTTTATTTTCCGGGCCGATTATCACCTCCCTGTCCGGATCCGTCGTGTATTAACCTCTAATTAACTTATATCTTTATAATATAAACCGTAACACACCGAGGAATGCTCTGGGGGAAAACACGCCCTGATTGACATTATTTTTACACACTTCTACAGATGATATAATTATAAAACTGTAACCTCTCATGACCATTAAACACGAGCTAAGCACAGAGGTAACAATAACTATCATAGAAGCGATATTAAAGATGAAAGCGAACATACTTAACATCTTACATTAGCAATCCGTTGCATGCCAGAAATTATACCGCGGCCGACCTTATTGACCTACTAATATATTAATTGTATGTTCAATAAAGAATAGAGAATTGATACTTGTATTATATTGTCGCATCCGACGGTGTTATAGGACTTTTTATTTATCTACATGTTTTAATTGAATACTAAATTTATCAATATCAAAGACATTTATTCTTAAGTTTGAATATTTATGCTAAATTCCAAAACTTGGCCTTTTGTTTATTTACACGTAAACGTACATGTGATATTTGTCGTCACCATAGGACTGTCCTTTGTCCTAATTAAAGATCTTTTAATAAGTGGTAAGGCTACCTTTAACATCAAAATATGTTTATAGTTGTAACATCTTAGTCGCTGATATCTACTATGCTTTGGTCAGGTGTAAATGTGCTATTAGCATTTTTGTAATGTTTCCATAACTAAAATATACACGTAAAGAAAAGTCAATGATGATATATTCTATGATAATTATGAACTTTGTCAGTGGATGTTTTGTAATTTGCATGTTTACAAGAAAAACTGTTTTTAGTATCGTTAACTAGCGTTTTTTTTGTTTTTTTAGATATGTTTTCATAAGTGTTTTGTGTGTTATTGTATATTTTTATCATTTAGGACCCATATATTTGTATGTGAAGTCTCATACATACAATTTACAGTATACATTTCATCACGTCTTTATTAACATATTATCTTTGAAACATCATTTTATGACAAATAAAGGCCCTAATACACTGATTTCATGCAATAGCGATCGTGCCTAATTTATTTTGAAAATCCGCTATCTTAAAACACCACAATTATATTGTATAACTCTTTACTCCATAGATACGCGTTTTCCCGCACCAATTACAGAAGGCCTTTGAAAACAATACAGGAAGTGTTCAGATGGCTCGTTACTGTCAGTTAATATAAACATAATTCACACATTTCTGATATGGTGAATTTTTGCTTTCAATATTAGAGGTGTCCAAAGGCGTTTATATGAAGTACAGGGTTAAACAGATATACAGTATTTAACCAATACGTGCGGTGTTTCTTAACTTTATTGTGTATGGAAGGACTGATAGATTGATATAATCACTGTTTCTTTACGTGTTCTTTATTACAAATCCGTATCCGTTAACACAGTGGACATATGTCAAGGTAACTAAAATGCATGGTACTTACAACAATCTTTTGTTCCTAAGTATATCTTGTCACAAAAGCTACATAAATTGACATTTTCTGGGACATTCACAATCAATTGAGACAAATTATATAACATAAATACACCGTAGTTTTTTTAATGGGGTTTAACGCCATTTTTAACACATTTCAAGTTATATATAGCATATCCAGTTTTACTGGTAGAGGAAGACCTCTGAATGATTCTTATTATAACCACAGTCCTTCCGCAAGTAACTGGCAAACATTTTCACAAAATGTTTTTGGAGCGAACGGAACTCAAACTACGCTCTTAGCGGTTAGAGGTAAGTGATCTTGAGATGGCGCCTTAGACCATCCGGTCACGGAGGACACAATACGCAGTAGTAGTCAAATTAAACGAAAAAGGGGTAAAAGGAGTTCCTTAGGGAAGCCTTCACGTATTGAATGATTTGGAAATAGCCAAACAATTTGCAACCGTGTCAAATTATTCTTTCTGAGTATTATCTTGAAACACGATGAGCTTGTTTTCCGATAATTCAGTATCTTTGGGAGTTCCATACTAAATACCCAAATAACAATATCCTGCTAATCTCTTCAAGAGTTCTGTCAAACAGTGTATTCTCATGTCATAAAAACACAAAGTAATTAATAATCAACTTCCTCTCAGCATCGGTTTACAAATTAGGAGAGTACATGTCATTCAATTGTAAATTAACTAATGGCACATGACCTGACATTGAACTAATGTTTACCTCGGTACTGTATCAATATTGATCTGGCATTGGGAACAATATCTTAATAATAGAAGAAAAAATGTTTTAATAATTTCCACAAAACATATCAAATAAGTAATAATGTAAAATTAATATAACATTTAGCTTACTAAAGAATTGGACCAGGCACTAGGACTAATATCAGCGGTCTGTATTACTTTTCAAGATGTCATTATTTAAACTAGAACCGTTCTAAAATACACAAATCATAGATCCATTTTATCACACTAGTAAAGACATTATGGTAGATTATGTGCGAAAGAGCAATGCTGGGTCCAACCGTATATCAGGATTTAAACTCCAAGTTGCAATTGCATTGCCACTGGCTGTTCCCGAGCAAGCGCAAATTCCTGTTGTTATTTCTTCTTTATAAATTTATATATATTTATCGTCTTCATACTAATCATTCTACATATTGTTTATAGCATTGCTATTATAGATGCTGTTTCTTTTGAACGATAAGTTTCTTCTGTATATATTTCTCATTTTCAATACAATTTTAGCTTTCTTTTCCCTTTCTCTTTTTAATTTCCTGTTGTTTTTTAACACAAGGATGTAAGTGCATATTTGCAATGGAATTACATAAAAATGGGATCTTATGTGAGTGCTTTTTTAGTATTGAATTTATCAAACGAGTTGGAAAACTTATATTATATCATATTCCCCAACAAGTCCATAATAAATGAGCAGGAATGTAAGATTCGTTTTATCTCATACATATAACTCGAAAAAGTTTACATTTACCATTTATTTAACAAATCTTCTTTATAAGGAATGAGAAAAAAACGGGCTTATTTGTTTCCGTGAGTCATCGTGTGACGTAAAGTCTCAAAATAACGGCATTTAACCATGACAAATGACGTCATTTATATTCTCGGGCAAGTCCGAGTTATACGGAAAACACCGATCGATAAATCGAAAGTGATACATGTATTACACTATGTTAATATCAAAAATATGTCATGGGTTTATTACACCTTTGCACCGTAAATTATCTGATAAAATTAATATTTTTTTATGAAATATATTTTTTAAATCATTGAAAAGATCAAAGTGTAATTTGGTAAACAAATATCTTCATTGTGTCGTGAGACTGTATTGGTGTAAAGTTTTTGACTAGATTTAAGTTAATAATAACTTTGTTTTACTGCAAATTGATAGTATTTACTGAAAAAGAGGTCATACTTAATTTTAAAAAATAAGGGTTGCTTATTATAATCTGTATCCTTAATGAAATATCTAACATATGTGACATAATGTCCACTTCGATTTTGTTAAACAAAACGGGATATGAATAGGTTCTTTTCATCTCAATTTGAACGTTCATTTATAACATTTAATCAATTCTCACATTTACGACAATCGTTAAGATCTATGTTTTAATGGGTTACATTAACTCAATCAATACGATCATAATTATATTTTTGTATACAAAGTGTCAACACATCGATTTACCATCGTTTAGTTTCCCATGAGCATTATACATGAATGCACATCAAACATTGTAAAGTATTACATACACAATAAGGATTAATTGGACCTACTTAACATCTTACACCAGCAATACGTCGTATGTGAAAATTCTACTCCGGCTGATCTGATTGGTCGCTTAGCTAATGAAGAATAGAGAATTGATATAACAATGTCGTAGTCTACGATGATACCGCAGTTATACTACTGGTAGAACAGCATATCGATAGTGACAAGACGAGTTACTCCCAAAGTGAAGACTACTACTATACTAGTTAATATTGCAGGATCGTTTAGAAGGTAGCCTGTAGTGGTGTTCGCATTTAGCCTCAATTCATTGATAAAATCGGACGTTTGGACTTGAATATCATATATAATATATTGGATATTTATCGGACAAGTTATTTTATGTGAATTTTATAATGTGCATAATTTAATAATGTGTCTCAGTTAATTAAAAATAATAGAGGAAATAGTGTCAGCGATGATAAACGACACGTGTCCGTTAGTTGCAAAAGAATTAAATAAAATAAAACACTAAATCATGTAAGTATTAAAATTATTAAATTTGTTAAAGGATATAATGTGGTTCAATTATTCTCTTAATTTGAAATAAATTATTGAAATAGATACTTTTTTATGTAACCGTTTTATTTCTCCATTTTTATGTTACTGTGTCAATTGAATATATTCTTTGTAGTATTTCTGATAACTTTGGACTTTATTTGTAATGCCCATGAATGAATGAAAATTTAGTCACATGTTCTTTAAACAAACGCCTCTAATAGTTTGCTATACATGCATATTCATAGTGAAATTGTGTTTCCGTCTTACACCGTGGACCATGATCAGGATTACTTTCATTATATACTATTTTAATTTAGTTTGAAGTAATTTTAAAGCTTAAATGAACCGCTTTCAGATCCGTTTTCAAGGTAGAGCAATTATTGATTTTTAAAGGCCATCGGATCGAGCTCAGGATCTAACTCGCTACCTTCAGCGTGAGCGGGCAACACTTTATCCGCTGCATGACTGCCCTACTCTGGTTTCAATATTTATGTTCGTCTATATAATTTAAATCAATGCGTGCTAAATACTAAATATGTATTCAAATACATTTGTTAATCTTGCACAGCCTATTTATTATAGCATAGTCATTTTGAACAATTAGCATTCGTTTAACTGGCCTTTAAATACCTTAAGAACATTTATTATTATCTGACTAGGTTTTCTGCAAACTTTCTCTATAATAAATAATATAGGTAACCGCAATACAATATGCATATACACAGCTGTTCTAATATCGCTTTCAGGTTCAACATCGCGTGTGTTTGTGTGAGTTTGCTGGTACTCGGCGATATTGCTCAGGCCAGCAATCAAGATGTAACACCTAGTCCAGATCTTAGCGCTGGATCAAATCATAAGAGGTCACCAAGGTTATCTATTCCCTTTATCCCAGGATCTTAAACTGAGATGTCTGACTGACAACTAGACAGAAAACTGAGTCAAGTTCAGACACCAATGTTTGAGACGTTTCTACTGTATTGTTTAGCATTAGATCCAAAAGTAGATATCGTTGAAGCATATTAAACAAGATGACTGCAAGGTTATAGAAACAAAAGATGATTTAGAAAAATGGAATTGTTCTTGCTATTGGATCTGATGTTTGAAGTGTTTAGATTATTAACTGTAGTATCACTTAACATATTACTGAAAAATCAATTGAAAAAATGTATAGGTAAAACATATCTTAAACACACGTGTCATACAGCGAAATATTTTAACAACTCAACATTTAAATAAATTGCTGTAATATTTTTCAATTTTCCAATTTCATCTTTAGAAATACAGCTTGATGAATATCATTTACATGTAAGCAGAACTCTCTCGTATTTAAAATTTACAAATATTTTACATATGGTATAATGTACCAATACAAACATGGTACTTCATCAGTTTTACATTACTATTATATTTAGATATAATGTTTTTCTTTGTGTTATTGTCAATGCACTTGGTTAACATAACGGTGCGGTTTCGGTGAAAGCACACTGACCTGTTTCCTTGGTTAATCGTTACTACGTTGTTTTCACTTTAAACGTTTAATGCCGTCTTTCTGACAAGCACGACATATATAAAATATTATGTGCTTTGTCACGATTTGTAAATATTACATTCAACGTTATCTTTAGTTGCGAAAACATAACTAGATCTCGAATGTTTACACTGACCAAATGATTTTTTTTATCAATATGGCAAAAAAACTTGATTAACACTGATGTAACCATAACCACCGGAGCGCATGGTCCAATGGTAGAGTATCGAACCCATGATAGGAGAGTCGTGGGTTCGATTCTCTTGCACGACCATGTGTAGTGTCCTTGGCAAAACACTTTTTTTCAGCATATGATTACTGGTTCTACACAGGAGTACTTCGAGCATGAGTTGTATATTGTTATAATAATTTAAATATATAATATGTGCTTTTTCTTCGTTATTTTGAGACATTACGTCATACGATCACTGACGGAAACGAAATGTAAAATGCACTATTTTCCTATCGGTGACCTGAAATAATAAATGGCAAATGTACGACTTTCCTGAGTTATGTGATAAAAGGAATCTTACAAAGTATATGCTTTTCGACAAAACCTCGCATGATATGTTTTGTCAACTCGTTTAATAAATTCAATACTAAATGGGCACGCATATAATATGTTCCTCTATGTAAGATATAGAACATGTAACTAAAAGAACACGAATAAAGAGATTAACAACAAACACGCCACAAACTAAAACAGCAATTACCTCTTTATATATTCTAGAAAAAAACACACGTTATATTGATGTTTGCTCCTACTGAGGCCGAGTGAACCTGAACATGCCATTCTCTATCAACCTAGACAAACAAACACGTGATTAACATGCTGTACCACACGGCAGGAATGTATGCCAGTTTATCGTGGTAACTGTGTCATAATTGATTCTGGGTTGATCCCCATATGTACTTTGAATGGGTGGAATGTCAAAGCAACATAACCATCTCCCGATGAATTTCAAACAACGGAATATTAACGGAAACTTTTAATAAACGTTCAGTAAAAAACTTCTTGCGCAGAAAAAAAGAGTTTAATAAACCCGTGGCATATTTCTTATATTTACCCACTATAACATTACTACCAATTCATCGCTGAGCCTCGGTTCTCTCCGAAAATGCCGAACTTCTTTCTAACTTGCCGGAACATGTAAATGACGTCGATTTGTCAAGGTAATATGTTGTTATTTCGAGACGTCACTCGTACATCATACGATGACTCACGGACATGATATACTAACTCGGTGATAAGCAATCGCCAATGTAAGATATCTGTATAAAATGCAATAAAATACGTTCGAAACAAAGTTAAATACATGAATAGTAATGTTGCGTGAGTTAACGTCACATTTTTAATTAAAAGCATAAATTATATCTTCAAACACAACTTATTCTAATTGATCAGATCTAACGTTCAGCATCTTAATATAACATTCTGCTCGATTATGCTGTTTTAATGTAATTCTAGAATGCCTTTCCTAACGTAGTTAGAAAATAATGTCCTGTCTTTTCCTATACATGCATTATGATACTCCTATTTGTGTTGTTTGTGGTTGTGCCCATGGATTGTTACTTCTCCTGTTGGACATATAGTATACAAAAGTTATTACTAACTAATTAATACAGGTATGTATCAAAGCTATTCCTTCTGAACCTTTAAAAGACGAACACGTTTGTATTTATATATAAATAAATTATACTTTACAATAACAGAAAATGATATCATTATAGACCATAGTATAACAATAGTTTCATTAATCACATGGTGCAATATCTGCCAATCAAAACGATTGCTCGTTATTTTCTTTTTAAAAAGTTGGGAGAATATGTTACATTCTTTATTGATTTAATAAAAGTTGGGAGAATATGGTAGAATTCATTATTTATTTGGAGAATATTGATTTATTAAAGAAAAACACGGGTAAACATACGGGTATACTACACAACAAAAACAAATGATCATTCAGTTTATTCCATTCATGTGCACCAGGTCTTTATCTAACAAGAATATCGGTGATGTAAAAATAACCGGCGAATATCATCCAAGCAGATTGATATATATGCATTTATAATATTAGAGTGTATAAACGGTACTAGCGCTCCCCGTTAGAGACCGTCACATAGTGGTCACATATGAGCACGCTGATTGGTCAGTTGTTTTAGTGGAAGTTGAATGACGTCAAAGTTTGATAAACGCATTTGTAAGAGTGCTATGAATTGTTTGACAGGCAGGAAATTCCAAAATTTTACAAAGGGAATGACATGCTTGCATCGGAATCGGGAAATGTTAGGATATACTGCAATAGACTGATACAGTATTCATTATATTACCGTAAATTGTTTTCTTAAATAGCTGTAGCTTCAATACATAATTCAGCAGTTTTGCTAATAAGTAACATGCAATTTGGGATGATTGCAAACGGGAAAGTCACTTCAATTAAAAAGAAACAAATTAAAAATAGCTGAAATGAATCTAACATGTATCAATATCTAAACACATGTATCTAATATCTGTTTTAACCATATAATATAAATATTTTAATATTTTAAGTCAAAATACATAATCTCTCTTGTGTTTTAAAATTTAATATAATTATTTACATGCGATGTTACAATATGATTGTAGTAAGAAAATAATGCCAATAACACGGATACATAATGAACGATTTTGATTAATATTATATATTGAGTAGCCATTCTTCCGATGTGAAATGTTCTATTTGTGCCCAATTATCAGATACGCTTCCACATACAACTGTTTTAATTACTTGTTTTTACATTGTTGTGAACGGTGTTATCTTATTCTTGTAGACAGACGCTGATCGAGCAACTGTTTGATGCATACGATGAAAGAATTCCACCTAACTTCGACAAAGGTAATGTATTTTGTCCCATTAGAGCAAGTGTATTAAGTGTTTATGACGTTAGATGGCACTTGGTACCTTTTAGCACCAATAGGGCAATTTGTTCTTGTAGCACCTTTCATTTAGTGCTTGACTGTGATTGATTAACATTGTGTGAAAGATGTTGATTGTAAGAGACAATGTGTCAAATATACTACATTTCTGCTGGGATTCCCAAGACAAGGGTTTAAGCTACAGATAATGAATGTTTACCTGAAGAAGGTTGAATGAGTTAAAGAAGTATTAAAACACTGAATATTTTTTTTTGCTTTTTACTTAACAAACACTGGATAGACATTTGAAAGTTTACTTAACAAACAATTAATAAACTTATGACTTTTTACTTAACAAACACTGAATAAACTTTTGAATTTTTACGTAACAAACACTGAATAATCTTTTGACTTTTTACTTAACAAGCACTGAATAACTTTGACTTTTTACTTAGCCAACACTTAGTAAACGTTTTTATTTTTACTTAACAAACTTTTCCAAATACACTGGTAAATTTGTGGGAGTGGAAGGGGGTGAGCTTTTCGGAATCCCCACAGCAAATATGTTTTTTTCTATTAAGGATGAGCTAGCTTAATTGTAATTATTATTTTAATAAAACAATTCATATTTTATTTTATAATGTAAACACTGATTAAACTCCAGTGAATTTATTACGTCAGACGTTATTTTTCATAGGATAAGGAGTGTTTCAAAATATGGATGTTAGCAATTTTTTTAGAATTAACATGTTCGTGTTTTGGGTGTTCACCATTTCACCAGAACTATTTTGGGATTGGGTTAAGTCACCACTTATTTTAAGGTGTTATCAGTTGTTAACATGTTTCTCACACTGGAGTTTGAATGCGTGACAATTTGAACTAAAAAATAAACCTAAACGATAAACACTAAGCAACGGCGACTTCATAAAATACAGTAGAACTTCGTTTGCTCGAACACGGATGGCTCGAACACCATATATAGCTCGAACCACTTACCTGGTCCCGGCCGAATTCCTATTTCGATGTATATGTATGGTATGATGTTTGACAATACTTGGCTCAAACAAACCTTAACTCAAACTATTTTGTCCAATCCATTCGGGTTTGAGTCACCGAAGTTCTACTGTATATGTATGTGTACCCCTAAACCACCATGTAACAAAACACAGCCATAAAGACTTGTTAAAACACGAACAACTTTGTAAATTGATTTCACACACTTCCTTTTTAACATTATTATTATTTACTCTTGTAACCTCCGCCAAAATCCGAACATGGTCAATATGTTGTTCAAAAGATATCTTGAGCATTATAAAGAAAACAACCTTCCTAATAACCAATATGGAATCGGCTGAATTTGCACGATTGTTCACTGGCATAGTAATCAGTGGTACCGAATGACGCACGTGAGTTCTTGATTTGGCGAAGAACCGAACAGTAAAATAAAGAAAGGTCTTAGAGAATGTGTGAAATAATTGTTAGAACTGTCATTCTTTGGAATAATTTATTTACTTATGAAAGTTTTAGACAGTTTAAATTTTATAATGCTGAACTCGTTCACATACTACCTTAATCATTTTACATTGAATTAATGAATTAAAGACCTATATTTTGCATGTGTAACTAAAATCATATTTTTATGTGACGTCTTTGTAAGTTGGTGGGTGAGGTATATCATATACTGTTTTCGGCCACTATACTCTCATTATTGACACCAACGCCAAAGTTTTGTTTGTTTTAAATGGTTTACTAATTAACGGTACAATGTATTTCGTACGAGTCTACGTTGTGGTGAAATGCTACATAGGTGGAGACGTCGGAGGCGCCGAGTCTATTACAGGGTTTGTCACAGCAAGGTCGAGTACAATATAAGTTTATATTGTGTAGTGAACTGGATAATGAACCTTTTTATTATTTAACTTTAGTTTTTTATAAAGATACAAAACAAAATTAACAAAGCAAAATGTTAGGTTTAAACTTAATTATTTTAATGAGAAAGTATTACAATATGCTAATACAAGATATCTTCAGGCAGGCAATTTTAAGACGAGAGGGTTCCTTCCGATGTATGTTCTTGACAAAACTCAATAATTCTAAATACCTTCTCAATTCTAAATGTTTTAATATTTCTTCCTGTATTAAGTTTTTATGTATCTTTCTGTATTGTGTTTCATATCTTTTGAGTGAACAATCCATGTACCAAAACTGCATTAATGCTTTTATTGATCAAGTAAGAAATAGACGGTAGTAGAATAATATTAGTTTGCAATATATTCCCGAGAAATTGTATGGAGTGCAGTGATATTTAACGTTTCTTAACGTCCAATATAGAACGAGTATTGATTTCAGGGACGTTGTAGCGCTTAATGTGAAAATAAAACCAATTTTCGAAACGCTTCCGGTTTGAAAGAACGAATTGTTCTGTATAATCACGTGGTTCAAATGCTCGAAACTAATTTGAATATAAAATTTAGGTGGATGATAAAAATAAATATTGTCCCTTTAACCATAAAGTAATATATGAGTGTCCAAAATTGCAATATTAAAAATATGTGTTTCTAGTAAAAAATGAATGTTGTTTTAATAATGATAGTATCTTACTGTTTGATTTCGGATTTTATCTCTTCATCATAATTTCAATGTCTATAGATACGTGACTATGTGTAAGCAATTAACGTCTTCAGCACAGCTAAACCTTTAGCATACTATACATTTATTGACTTTTGAGATATTAGATACGATTTGATTTATACTAGAGAATACCAATATTAGCCTAACCGAGGTCAATATTGATACTCTATGGTCGATACCACACCATATCAAATAATATCCAATAACTATTTTATTATATAATAATTACATCACAGAAATATTTTAACTCATGTATTATTCGCAAATAAATATGTCTGCATATGTATGTACGAGAAAAACGTTTATACAAGCATCAGTCCTCAATAAACGAGGCTTTCAAATCATATAAAGAGTAATTATAGAGCCATCAGTTGATAAGTTAACGTTAGGCAGTTTATATTGATGTCGTACGCTCAAAACTTGATTGGTTCACATAACGTGATACATTTTTAATGACACCGATTAGTCAATAAGAATCCAGCAATCGGATAATACGAATTGATCTAAGGAGTCTTTGTTTTGAACCTAGTTACTTCTTAAACACATCTAATTGTATGTGAATGTTTTCCAATTACTTGCGAAAGTACTATGTATCATTTTTTATTTTAAAAAAAAATGTTGATCTCAAAATGTTGTTTATTTAACACTATTTTCACACACGTTTTCGATTTTCATTACCATTAACTATGGTCAAAACCGACATTATATTATTCACCCATCCATCCTTTAATCTGGTTCACTATTCTCACAGTAATGTGCTCAGCAAAGAAACTCCTTCCACCTCTGCACATGTTGTGTAAGTACTACACCGTTACCTTGGTGGTAGGACTAACGGCTGTGAACAGTTTGTTAATTACTTACCCGCCAAGCCGTGATACTTTTTATCAAGTCGCCAAAATTCCTACGCCAACTGGTGATTCCTTAATTACGAAACAACTTGAATAATATGGTAGTGACCTCTTTTACGGGGTGATTACCTCTCGGGTTAATTACGGAACGTTCTGCATGATGTTCGTTTATTAGTCAATTTTCGTGTTGTTTCCAGCATACACAAATACGAAAACTATGCATTTAACAGGAAACAGCCATAATTACCAATACATAAAACAGTCTTAGGCATATGCGTGTTGGGCGCAATCGAAATACACAGGAGAAAGCACGCTATGAATAATATGTTTAAGATAAAATGAATAATCAGTATTATATCCCCGAGAAAGAACGTCCCTGTTAAATGATGCCAGCTGGTCTTTGAAAACCAAATATTAGAGACTTTTTGTATGCTTGACTTGGGATTAAAATCAAGAGGTCCATGGCAGTTGTAATCATTTTATGATGGAATCAACTCATGTATTTATAGGATGTCTGAATTAAGTTAAAGTTTTGAATTACTTCACGTGAATAACAGGATAGATAATTGCAACATTGCCTTCGATAAAACTACGTCGAAACATGTGAACTATATGTAAAATGGCAAAACAAAGAACAAAGAAGCGGCTGTTCATGAACGCTGACGTTTTACAAAAACGTTCGGAACTCTAAGTTTTGTAACAGACATAAAATTTGCTTTGTTAATAATAATGTCCAGTAAAGGAACGCTTGCAACCACCGTGGCCAAGTTTGTTTTAAAAATAACTGATTCTGTGTAAAAATTCTAGCTCTCTCAAATATATAAAATTAGCTATTACGCATTAAATTTATACTTTAAATATTTGTTATTCAATAGTATATTGTATCTTTTATCATTTACGCTTTTTTTCAGATGGGCCAACTGAAGTCAGTCTGCAATTGTTTATTCTTAGTATAGACACTATTAGTGAAAGTAACATGGTAAGTAGCAGGTTGTGTTGAATATAGTCCTCATAATTATTTTATTAAGTTAGTAATTTGTTAGACTAGAAATACCAAAGTGTTAACGAATGTCTTAATTGTGAACTGCAAACCCGTTTACTAAAACTATATTTGAATGCTGCGGCGTTTTACCTACAATTTACAATTTACATAGATATAAAATAGCTATATAATGGAGGTTACAATGAAACCATTGCTTGGATAAATAAACTTGATGAAGTGTAATCTTTATTTCAGTCGCATCTATGTAAAATTCAATAACGATACCATCTCTATCATACAATAAATGTACAAAGCCATTCAAATATATGAATTACAAGAACCTTAATGATACAAAAATAACGTGTGATAATTCTTTGCCAACGTTAAAACTAGCTTTGACATGGTAGAGCAGACAGCTTAATTTCTTATACATAATTATTATATTCGTTTGGTTACTGTATTTTTCCCCATTGTCATACATTTTTTTCCAATTACCTGGAATTGCAGATATGGACCCCAAATACTTGGCAAATTATAAACGGGACTATGCGAATATACTTAATACACAAACAATTATTATCATTAAGTTAGTATATAAAATATATTACTTTTTACACTATCGTTATAAAAGATCAATTAATTTTCATATTTTGATTATAGAGTAAAGGTTCTGATGATATATATCTTACATTGTAATAGTAAAATAGTAATTAATAGCACTTTTACTTGGGATTTTTATTTTTAAATATTTTTAAATGAATAGTATTACCCCTAATTAGCAGTTTCATTAAAACCGAGTCTGCTATTTTCTCCTTTGTTGCTTTCTCTACTGCCAATAAATGGATCCTTTCATCAGATTATATCTATAAACACAAACATCTGCTATTGAAAATTATACAGTACCTACCATATAAACATATGGGTATGGTTCACATGTCAGAGCTTAGGGCAGATGTAATACTATGAAATTAGATATAAGTAAAACAAATATAACATATCAAAGATAGGTATCAATATTGAAAAACGCGGGCGGTCCAATGATTGAAATTGGTAGAATCCTCCGTACGATGGACTGATCGACATATCGCTAAGAAAATATATCTAACTCAGATTACGCGATGAGTAATGAGTTTGTTATTTATCGGAATCCGAATCCGTCTTGTATAACGGTTGTGGGTGGCGAGCTCGGGGATGATGTATTCTTAACTACGTATCAAATATTTGTTAGAGTATTTGTATTGATATTTGATTATAGAAACTAGGATGTTTTCTCTCATTACTTGCGCAATCGTTGGTTATCATCTGATGGTAAATGGTCATATACAAAACAATATTTTGTGTTGATAGCAAGAAGGGGGCTTATGAAAACTGTTTTTTAAAATCTTAAGTACGTATCATGTGTTGTATATATACTTGTTATGATTATTAAAGCATTGATTTTGTTTAACATAAGACATTATTATATCTGTAATACAAAAACTTAGCTTATTTTGGTGACTGGTGTCGCTTCTATTAAATAATCATTATATTTGCAAGGTACTATTTCAATAAACACTATATCAGGATTAATCATCAACAGTATCAGTGTGAGACCTATTTGGTTATTGCTTCATTGTAAATAATTTCATCAGTGGCGACCTCTATATTATCTTCTGACATGGCCAGACTCTTTATATTTCAAATGTCGATGATTTTTTACATAATTACACGTAAACAGGATATTACATAAGTCCTCGTTTGTTTTGAAATTAATGGAATTCATTCAACGAGTTTGCAAAGATATATTATACTCACATTAGTTTCCGCCTGTCCTTGTAAGACGTAACATCTGAAAATTACGTCATTTTACCATGACAAATCGACAGTCGGCAATTTACAGAAAATACCATAAAAGTCATATAAAGTATGTGCAATTAGTTTATTACACTCCTGCAGCGTAATTTAATTAGTGATGAATTAAATATCTTTTGCTATTAACGTTAACTTTCCTATGTTAATCATAAAACTTAGATACATTCATGATAACAACATTAAGAAACTTAACAACTGAAATTTATACTAATCCATTTAAATAAAAAAGGCAGTTAAGAAAAAAACAGACTTGTTTAAAAGTTTGTTAATGATATACAGCGCTTCGGCTCTTGCACTTGTTTAAGTAGCCCTGTGTGATTTCAAGAAATCAGAAATCAAAACAAGATTTAGTCAAAGTACGGGCCGACATTTTAAGGTCGCCTCGCAGCGCGTTAGACTGCTGTAAACGTTTTTTGTTTTGTATAACTTATTTTAAGGTCTTGGAAAGAATCTTGAATTACTGGAATATGTCAGATATTGCGATTTTGAATGATTGTTTATAACTGTGTCCTTCATCTCAGAGATAAAATACTGATAGAAATAATTATGAGATGATGAACACACTTACAATCAGTAAAATTATTGAGAACAGTTAACCCTTCACATGAGATAAACTGAAACAGGTGAATACAACTATAGATAAAGACAGATAAAACAAATATTGAACAGAGATGGAAAAAGTGAAAACTGTATAATCGAAAAATTCAGAACTATGAACTTTTACCCTGCGGTGATTTACGAATGGTCTAATACGTATTCGACTATTGCATATGATCAACAGTTGATCCATATTCTCTTGTATGCATTATTGAGATAATGCTTCATTATCGTATACGTTTTATTCGCAACATTAACAGTGCTGAGTATACATATGATTTCAAAATAATTCCAGAATTTGTTATAAATATAAAAACGGGTATAAACAATAATATTGTTTTACCGTCTAGAAATGTTTCATGAAAATAACTAAAACAAAGTTCAAACAAGTTTCATATCGATAATCTTTCAAGTTGTCAGATGTCCTGTAATTAATTCTTTTTTTCCGATGTTAAATGTCTTAATTAATTCAAGTTAATACCGACGATTTGAAAAGTTCAGCTAGATTGTTTAGATTGTTAACTTTAAGAAATGAAAAAAAGTTAATCTATTTTATGTTCATTGTAAGATATGTCAGTTAATGCTAGAATTACAATCTTTTATAATTTAGATCCCTTAAAAATGCTGAATACCAAAGTTTCAATTTCAAACAATACGATTACAACATTACATTTGTAAGTGTATAATGTACAAAACAATACACTTTTAAACACAAGCTTCTCACTGTCTACCATTTCGCTTTCTCTGAAATTTACCTCTTTAACAGCAATGTCGTTTTGTGGCGTGACGCCAGCAAACAACAAAATCGTTGTCGTTTTCGTTATTTGACTGCTAAAGTATTGCTTTGTTATGACAGGTGCACTATTTTTTTCAGAAAACATGTAACAGAACGTTAATCCAGGGCGACTATAAAAATAAAGTAGAGCACACGTGTTCTTTCTACCTCTCACAAGTTCAATAGGAAATATTCACCATGCATCAACATCTATATATACATTGTGTTGTAATAACTGGTCTGTTTATTCACCATGCATCAACATCTATATATACATTGTGTTGTAATAACTGGTCTGTTTATTTTGTTTACTTTGCTCTGCAGGATTTTTCTGTCAGTATGTTTCTAAGACAGAGCTGGCACGATTCACGGTTGCAATATAACAAGTTTGAAGGTAAACTCATAGTTCGTTTTTGTCTTCTTTGATGAGGTATGATAATTATGTAAAAAGTAAAGCACTCTTATTGTTTTTTTCCTTGTTATCTCTTCAATCACTATGTATATGTATAGACTACAAGCTGAAGAGATTGTGAATTTTTTTTTCTGAAAATCCTTTCATGTAAAACTTGGTAGCAATTCACTGGGTCTTTGTTCGTACCGGACGAATAAAGACATTGTCAAACAATTTTAAACTAAAACTCAACCTATATTGTTTGAATATTTTATAAAATTATAAAATTGATAATTTCTTCAAGTCACAAAGATTAAATCGCCACATTGGGGCAAAGAGGTACCGAGTGACTTCTTATTTTATATACATTTGGTACCTTATTGCATTTATGGGACGAAATATTTCATGTAAAACTATTTAGAGCTTCAGTTGTTTTTCATTTATCAGTGACATTCATGACAGCGTTACGTACGTAATAAGTGTGCTTTATATAGAATAATATAAACATTTTAAACTTTATATTTTTATTAAAGTCAACTGCATATATTATGTGAACATGCTCATTTAAGCTGGTAACAGAACACTAGAACTGGATACAAAAATCATGAATAAAGTGTGGGTGCCCGATTTGTTTATGCCATCTGAGAAGAGAGCTTCCGTGCATGACGTCACAATACCTAACAAGCTGATGCACGTGTACCATGATGGCAAAATTATGTACAGTCAGAGGTAAAGGTTGTTGTTGATTTGTTTTTAACGTCACGTTCAACAAATGTTAAGTCATATCACGCCGGTGTTGAATGGAGTATCATGCCATAGACACATGGTATGAAACCCATCCAGTCACATAATACTGACAGCGGGCTAACCAGACCTATAACAATCATCTAAATGATGAGCATCAATCGAGGTAGTTTCCAGTACCATTTTTCGCAATTTTAAAAAAAATCTTTGGTATGACCCGGCCGGGGATTGAAATAAACAACTTCCTCATGCGAGAAGTTTTATAATGTACACACATTGCAAAATTACTTTTTTTGAAACTGTCATCAATAATTGATTTTTCAAAACATTGGAAATTGGTAAAACATCATTCTTTCTTGTCATTGGTTAATATGAAAAAAAGAAGAACTGAATGCTTTTTTAATAATCTTATATGTCTTTTAGAAACACAATACAACGAACATTTTCACTGTATTCCTAAGTAATTAATGATTTGAAGATAGCATTATTATATCTCTCAAGTACAGACTTTTGTTATGAATATCTTTCATTCCATGAAAGACATAATACACTGTTATATAAAAAAATGTTCAGGTATTAATACAAGCTATATAATTTTGTCTTACAAGTAATATTTAAGGGTGAATATCTAAAAATTGTTTGCCATAAGCATGAGTGTAGGAGCGTTTCAATTATGGGGGGTGGGGGGGGGGATGGGATGGGATCAACCTGAGGAGAGAGTGTATGAGGATGTACCTCATTTAGATTTTTACTGATCATTAACTATAGGTAAACGCCCAGAACTGTCTCCCTATAAAAAGTTTTTTGACAATGAGCTTCAAAATAATGCAATAAGTTCCATAATAAAGTTAACGATTCTAGCAAACTCAACATGGTGTAATTAATGCTAACAGACATAGCACTTAACTGATTGTATTACTCGTTTGTTTGTGCTGTTACACCTACATGTCAATTAGATGCATCGTAACTATAATAAAGAGGATTATATGTGCATTCTCATAGTCTGTTATATGCAAGATTAATTGAGGAACTAGCAAAAACTGAAATTCTCTTTTAGAAAAACAGTTTTATAACTTAAGTTGTACGGTTAAAAGTATGTTATTGAATACAGTGGATACGGGACTTTACTATGTTAATATTTTGCGCATATGATTTAAGATTAATTATATAAATATTATATAATTTATGTTCAACTTCTTATTTCAGAATATCAGCCACTTTGAAATGTAATTTTGATTTGAGGAAGTTTCCATTCGACACTCAACATTGTGTCGTGGAAATGGAAAGTTGTAAGTGTTCTCAATATGAATAATTCTGATTTAGTCAAATTTTAAGGTGGGCTTTTTATTTAAATTGATTATCTGAAGAAAAGAACGATTATGAATATTGATTTATGATTGTCACTATATTGGAGCATTACATTGTAAATTATTCATGTAGTTTTACTTTTATTGTCTGTATGATACTTTATGAAATAAAATATAATTATTGAAATGAATTGAATTTAAATGTCAACTTTCTGTACAAATATGTATGGACGAGTTGTGAAACATCTTGCAGATGGTTATACCATTGACACGTTGACGTTTATGTGGAGTGACAAGCCAATCCAAACATCCGAAAATATGAAGGTACCACAGTTTGAAAATGTTAAACTTGAAACGTCAAGATGTGACAAAACGTACTATGGAGGTAAAATGATCATACCATCGTTATAATTTTTAATGTATTATATTACAATGTATAATTTGTTTCACGATTTTCCAAAAAATCAAATAGGCCATTTTCATTTTATTGTGTGTGTTGACATTAAAAATGAATAAAAACCTAACCGTATAGATGTAGGTGACAGCTAGAACCAAAATAGTTATTTGAGAAAATGTGCCAGTTACTTGCTAAAGGACGGTGGTTCAGTCACCCCCACCCCCTCGCCCCCCCCCCCCCCCCCACCCCTCTTGATGCCATATAGACATTGTACAAATGTATTAAATGGCGTTGAACTCCAATAAAATGTCCTAATTTCAATAAATTGATAGAAATAAAACTGATAAAGGAGAATGTGACGAACGTGTTTGTTTTTATAGCAAACGCTTCAAATAGATTTCATATGACTTTTACGTGATTATTGAAATTATGAATTAAAAATATATTTCACATAATTCATCATAATAAAAATGCATTTTTAATCAATGCGTAATGTCAAATGTGATATTGTTTTCAAAAAAGTGTACTTATATAAATTATTGAATTAATAACATGACTCAAAAACCGACTATCAAAGATATTGTATGCTTTACGCCTTTCAAAACGCAAGAATTGGCATTGGATCAAATATAGATGTGACATGAATGATGAACAAAAAAACAACACTCTTACCTTGTTTTTCAATTGTATTCAATCAATTTTATCACTTTAAAACACATATTTAAAGATTTAATTCCAGTCGACATATATGAGCCGAAATAACATCTATTCAATATTAAAACCTTGTTTTTTAAAGGCGTTAACTTTATATCAACTTTATTTTTTAAATAAACGGCATTACTACAAATGTCCACTAAAGTAGCTGAATGTGATTATTTATATTACCACTACCAGTAGCCGAATGTAACGTTTAAAGGCGTAACGTTAGTAGAAGCTTTATTTTCAAACAAACGTCATGACAAAAAAAAAGACCACTAAAATAGCTGAATGTGAACAATTATATTTCCAGTTGGTTACACGTGCCTCCGTTTTGATATATACATGGATCGAAGCAGAGGTTATTATATCACCCAGGTGTACCTACCTAGTTTCCTCATTGTTTTCCTGTCTTGGGTATCCTTCTGGCTGGACGTTGACGCTGTGCCGGCTCGAATCTCGCTTGGTCTGCTAACGGTTCTCACTATGACAACACAGAGCTCTGGCGCTCGTCAAAACCTGCCAAAGGTCTCATACGTAAAAGGTAAGTTGCTGCTGCTTGGACACAATCATTCATGTGTTACTTAAATACATACATATAAATAAGATTCAGAGGAGATATGATATTGTAAGATCTTTTCGGGAAAATGTAGGGTCTTTTTCAGATATTCAAAATTTAGATATATACAGTAAAACTTCGATCGGTCAAACCCGAATGGACTGGACAAATGTACATGTAAATAGGAATTTTTCCAGGACCAGAAAAGAGCTAGATATGGTGTACCAGCCATTTGTATTCTGTTCGATCCAACGAAGTTTTACTGTTACAGTAATGATATCATTGATTCAATTTGTTTATAAATTATCTGAAAATATATCGGATATTTCATAACAGTTGAACTATACGAATGCATTGTGTCATTTGTTTTTAATTGGTGTTTACTGTTATGTTCAATAGGAGTGTCAGACGAAAGGAACACTTTAATTGAATGTTAGTTATAATGTTAAACACCTTACTTTCTATTTCATCATTAACTAGTCAACTTGTGATACATAGTAAATTTTTTAGTTAGTTTTTGTTTTTGTGCTTGTTATCAGTTATTTGTTTCGCGTTTCAAATTTGACAAATACGAGGAATTATTTCGTTTTTAGTTTTTTTTAATATTTTTATACTTCTCAAAATAACACTATTTAAATACGCATTGCTTCCAATATTTTGAAATATTTGTTTTATTCGTTTTGCTTACATAATACTCTTTTGTGAACTCGTTGCTCTGTCTTTTCAGCAATTGACGTCTGGATGGCTATGTGTTTACTCTTTGTCTTCCTGGCTCTTGTGCAATTTGCTTATGTTAATGTGCTATCTAGAGTAGAAAAACGTCGAAAGACTTCAAATATCCAGAAAGTGGCTGTTGGACAGATGATGATTAAAGCCGTTGCACCGGTCGCAAAACTGGGTTCTGATCAGGCCGTGCCGGACGAAGAAAATGAAGAAAGTACTGAAGAAAATAAAAAAGAAAAGGTTTGTTTTACTAGTGATAATTAAATTCGTGATGTATGCTAAATGATAAGTACAAAGAGTTGAAGGTGCAGGAGTGTAATAAATCCATAACATAATTTTGATATTAACCTTGTGCAGCATCACTATCGACTCATTGCTCGATGTTTTCCGCATAATTCGGATCTCGTTCATGTACGTAAAATGTCGAACAACATTTTGACTTGCCCAAACATACCAATGATGTCGATTCGTCATGGTAAAATGGCGAAGTTCTGAGACGTGACATCTTACTACAAATGACGGAAACTAACATGTTCAATAAATTCTCGTTCCCAATAGATGTGATCAGATAAAAGTAATGGTTATTGTACCATTTACTGTGTTATAAAAATAATCTTAAATTCGTGCTAATTGGTATTTTATTCATTAAAATCGTTGGCAAAAATCATATAATGCTCGGCAGAGCCTTGTATAATCTGTTTTGCAATTTGTTTAATAAATTCAATGATAGACGTGCACTCATGTTTGAATCCATTTCCTATATTCTTTGTTGACTAAAATGTGACACGAACGATTGTTTCTTATCACGATTTGTTCCAGAAAAATTATATTTAAAGAAATATTATGAAATATATTATCACTATCATAATGTCATTAATACAAACGACAAACGTCTGTGTATGTTTTATAAGGTCAATTTGCCGTGAATGTAAATTTTGTTATACCTTGTATACCTAATACCTCGATATACCTATTACCGCGAATGCCCGTATGATAACAATCTTGGAAGACATGCGCAAAGCTCCAACTTTCGTTAGCGTTGGCATTTGTTTGCATTTCGTATCGGCAACTGTTTTTTACTCAGCACACTTAAGTAACCTTGTTACTGTTTATTATTGATGCCATTCTTTACATGGTTGAACATTTTTCAGACTTGCGGTATTAGATATGACCAGTTTATAAACAATTTCACATTGTGGTCCAAATTTTGGCGTTATACGCGTGACTCGTATAAAAGAAGGATTAAATTGCAGAGAATTGGGTCAAATGTCAATGCTATTGTCTATTTTTGCATTTGTGTCTCCGTTTCCCATAATTACCAGAAATGAAAAGTGTGATGACCCTTTCATGAAAATGTTTCTAGCAAGAATAAGTCAACATTTAATTCATACACTTGCTTTTAGAATGCTTTATTCAACATTTATATTTATTGTTTTGAAAAAAGAAACAAGCATTCGGTGCAATGATGGCAAAGGCAGCAGCAGCTGCACAACTAAAGCAGGATGATCAAGGACCTGGTGAAAACAAGGACGATGGGGTCAAACAGAGGGTAACTTAAACATATGAATACTTACAAAAAGTGCATTAGTTTCTTATTTAGATGGTATAGTCCTGTAGACATGATTTTCTTTGTAGCTAGGCGTGCTCGTTACAGTTTAACTATAGATACAATATGTTTGATTGACCTTTAAATGAAAAACAAAACATGATCAATTTGTAATTTTGGAAAATTCAAAACTTTTTTTTTACATAACTGTGACAAATTCCATTCAAATACATTTTTTAAGATTTTTATCGGAATTATTTCATTTACAAAGACTTGATGCAAATAAGTATGCGGAAATATATCATGAATATATTTCTTAATCATCAGTTATTTGTCTTCATGTATAACGGGAAATATGTTAGATTGTTTGACATTTTTGACGTTTATCGAAATTGATATATAGTCACATGAAACGAAATTAAGTAAAACTGAAACCTGAATACAGCATTGGAACTATATTAAAAAAAACAACTATTGTGAAAAATTATTTATATCCGTATAGTCGTTTGGTACGCAATTACGTGGATTTAAATACTTTTTTTTAGAAAACTAGATTTGGAGCTATGCTAGCAAAAGCAGCTGCTGGTGACGAAGCGACTGTTGACAAAGACGTTGAAATGAATGATGATGCCAATGAAAGCAGGAGTCGAGAAAAGGTGAACCTTAATGATTTACAGATTAACTTGGCCGATAACCAATATAATTGTATAAAGTTATTTTGTTATCTTTAGGAAAAATCTTTAAGTGCTTAACATACACGCATATAAACAAAATTGCATTTCTCAGTATCTAAATAAAATAAAATATAGGGTCCATACACTTGTGTGTGTTGCCCCTTTTCTACGAGAAATGTCTGATGGGACGCTTGGCCTCATTTGATGGCGTCACGGTGGGGAAACGAACGGTGTTGAGTGCATTCCTAAACTATGTTTAATGTTTATAATGTCGGTGCTTATCATTGTCCACTCCCAGGCGAAAACCACTTATTTCATTTATTTTGAATGTTCGCTGTGCTCTTATTATAAACAGCCAAGACTTTGTATTTATGCTGTGGTGTCCTATGAATGGTTCATATCCTGTCCAACATATATTTTCTTTATTGTATTTGCAGTATTTGCAGATTAAAGCAAAGCCATGTTTAAACGTCAATATACATTATTAAGATAGATCTATATTTCATAAAAAAATAAGCGAAATTTATATTTTAAATAAGATTATTTCTTAAGAAATCCATTTCAAGGTAAAAAATATATATATATACATATCCAACCCAATACAAGTTTCAAGTCAAGCCATGTATGTCTGTGTACGGTGGTTGTACTAAATACATGTATATAATCATATTCAAGTACACTTTTCTATTAATCCGCAGGGCTTAGTGCAAAACAAGCATATACTAAGAAGATAGAAATATTACGTTTGAGTAAAGCCCTCAATATTTGTCATATCGTAACATTATATGACCATTCAACCTTTAATGTCCGGTATTGTCCTTAACTATTTCGTTTATACCGATATGAATAGTACCAGTCGTTTAGTAATACCGAATGAGTATGTACTTTATATAATTTTAAGTTGTTCATTGTTCTCATACGTTCCATTTTGATTTAATGCCTTATATGTAACCTATACATGTCCTATCGTTTTAATACCTTCTTTTCTATTTTCAGTCAAAATTCTTTGAATATTTGAAAAAGAAAAAACTCAACTTGGAAACAATTTTATCCTCAGACGACAGAGAAAAGGCAAGAAACGTTGATCGTATATCGCGACTTTTATTTCCGGGCGTTTTTCTTGTTTTTAACATTATATATTGGTGTGTATACACATTCTGGGAGCCGGAAAGTAATTATAATTGATCGGATTACGGATGCCGGCGCAATTTGCATTATGTGCTAAATAAAATCAATGTTTTTTTTGTGTGTGGATCTACAACCCATCATACGAACGCTTTGTTTTTGTTGTCACAACATACGAACTATTTTATTCCATTTTATCTCAAAATTTACGGTGTATGAGTGTAATAAACCTATGACATATTTTTATACTATTCTTTGTGGTGTAATCATCGCCAATTCATCGCTCGGTACTTTTCGTACGTGTATTTGTCCGTAAAATATCGAGCAACGTTGATTATGACAATATATTATATTCACACTAACGCTTGTTGGGTGTTATTCGTGACCTTTTATAAAATATCTATAAACCATTGTATGTGTATTGTATCAATTATTATAATTATTCTACATTAACATGTGTTGTTGTTGTGTTTCTTTTGTATACCGATGACCATTTTTATATATTGTGCTGGGATGTTTTGTATGAAACAATAGGTAGTTTCTATGTGATAAAATATTGATAGATATATTTATTTATGACTATATATGTCATGAATACAACAAATATCACAGAAACATATCACAAAAATTACATATATTAAATCACAGTATTACAATTTTTTTTATTATTATCAACTATATTGATAATACTGTTACACTGAAGTACATAAATTTGAGACATATACATGTATGTTACACAGAATTAACCATTACGTTTTACAACTTATTTCCAATGAGGTCCTTAGTTATTGATTCAAAAAGTTAACATTTATAATATACAGTGTAGTTTGTAAATCAAAACGTGATAAAAATGGCCGTCAATAATTTACCTTTAATATTCTATGTATATATGGATTATATTGAGAGATGTTTGTATCCTTGTACATATTGCACCGTGATGCGTAACCAACCACTTGCTAGAAGTATCCACTAGGTCTCTATGAAGAATTACCTCCCTTACATGACGGTAGCAAGATTATTACGCCAAAGAAATTAGAGCTGTGTAAAGCGGTTGGGCATTTTTTTTTGTTAAAAATGCATAAAATGTCATATTCCTTTATGCATATGGGAACATTGGAACATTTTCATGATTTCTGCAAAGTTTGGGTGACATTGGGAACTGTTTGATGATGCTATAACAGTTTAAAGATGCGTAGTGATACACTGCAATAAATGGGCAGAATTGTCAAAAACGACGGGGTGTCATAAAACCATCGAAATTGTGAAAAAGCAACCTGGTCAACCCCAATTTTCTGCATATTTGGACCAACAGAGGACTATCTATGGGAATAAGGCACTTTTAGAACCATTGGTAATGTATCCAGTGTTCCAGAAGTGCATGTCTCTATATGAAGAACAGTACAAAATTAATTGGTATGTGAGACGACTATTGCCCGGCACCAAGTGTTTTGTATAATTTGTCTATATTCCGAATGTTCATATAGAGGATACTACAACGGTATTTCGTACCAGAATTGATCCATTTAGACACAATTTATACTAACTATTACAATTATACCAGTTGTATATTGATTCGAATGGACAAAATTGCTGGTTATATTGTTCTTTTTCTGGTTCCTGGAATCAAAGAACTATAATAATAATAATAATAATAATAATAATAATAATAATAATAATAATAATAATAATAATAATAATAATAATGATAATGATTAGAATAATAACAATAACAACAATAATAATGATAATAATGATAATAATGATAATAATAGTAATAATAATAATAATAACAATGATAACAATAGTAATAATAATTTTAATAATAATAATGATAATAATAATAATAATAAAGACTTTTATTAACGAGAGAACTTATTTGAATAAATTCAATCTTTCATGAGACCCTCAAAACTCATTCAGCTTTGATTGAGAATAGAATACACCGGTACAAGTGGGCGTGAGGGGCGTTGCATTGCCCCCTCATTACATGACAAACAACAGAGATATTTTTCTATTATCTTGTTTTGGTGGCGTTCTTTGGTTCCAAGTGATCCTTTATGATCAGATATATTTCTTCAACCGCCGTATAGTGAGTAACGATAGATGAATATATTGGTGTAAACTAGTATCATCTAAAACAGAGTTGTAGGTATCTGCGAATGTCTGAGATATGGAGACGACACGCCATGTTACTCATATAAATGTTTATTTATCTCTGCTTATATATTGTACTCTCTCTCTCTCTCTCTCTCTCTCTCCCTCTCTCTCTCTCTCTCTGTATATAGATATATATATATCTCTTCATTTCTTCTATGAATGAAATATACAATGTATTACTAAACACCCTTTCTCTCTCTCTCTCTCTCTCTCTCTCTCTTTCTCTCTCTCTCTCTCTCTCTCTCTCTCTCACTCTCTCTCACTCTCTCTCTATATATATTTATATATATCTTGAGGCCCGATTCCATTTTCAAATATTATGAATACTACCCAGTACCATTGATTAACAAATTGTAAGAACGTGTTTCACAGTCTATGTAAACGGAACACGTGCATACATTTTAAAGACATTGAAACATGGAACGGTGTGCTAACCTTGTTTTGTACTAATCTATTTTATATAACCGCTCTCGAGTCATATTCCAGGTAGAACCAATATTGAGTGCAGTTTATTAGGGGCATCGCGTATAGCTTGGGATCGAACCCGTAACCTCTTGAGTGCTAGGCCAACACCCTATCCACTAAACTATCACCCCACTTTACATTACCATGTACTGTACGTATCAGAAAGACCTAAAAGCTGATAAGTGAGGTGCACGTCTAGTAATTACATGTATAACAGGGCGGATCTAGGTAAGTTCTTGACACGGGAGAGCCATTTCCTTTAAACAGCAAACGTACTGTCCCAATATATAATAATTTAGTCAAGATAATAAAAACAACATCAAAACAGTATTGAGAATTCGAAGCACCTAAACCATAGTCCTAGGTCTGCCATAATCTATTTAGAACGTTCACAACAGCATGCAACGTGTCCTAGAATAAATACTACCTCAAACCTGATAAACATTGAGAAAATACACACACAATCTGCATAACGCGTGGATTACATGCCAAAGTCACACATATATTACGAGTATATATATGTTGACGCTGTAGACTTTTGTTACATTTTACAGGAATTACCGGCGTTGTGATTTTGACATACAATTAAGGTAAAACATTATTAATTTTGCTTCACAAATCGTTAATTAGGATCTCATGTGTTAAATCTGCTCTTAAGTCTGGTCACAGGGGCTTATGCCAAAACGTATTTAATTCACATATTATATATGTTTTTTTCGTATGTAGTACGTACTTATTGTTTTGATTTAGACAGTCTATGTGGTCTAATATGACATTGTTTACTTTAAATTTACCTTATTATCTTCATATATGTAATTTTAAACACTTTGAAGGTTGAATATGACTTTATCTTTATTAACCCTTTACTCCATAGATACGCGTTTTCCCGCACCAATCACAGAAGGCCTTTGAAAACAGTGCAGGAACGAGCAATCTGAACTCTTCCTGCACTGTTTTCCACTCTGTCAGTTAATATAAACATAATTCACCAAATAATTCAAAAGCCTTCTATATTACGTGTCCATAGGTGTCTATATTAGAGATGTCTATATGAAGTAAAGGGTTTAAGAAAGATCCCAAGTTATGTACAATCACCGTTCTCTTTCTAACAAGTTCACACAAATAGAAACTTAAGTTTATTAGAGGACAAGAGTGTCGTTCAAAATTAGGAACCATTGAAGTCACGTGTGTGATTCCACAAGTTAGAACAACGTTTGTCGTGTTCAACAAAGTAGAAATTGTTCATGGAGAACGAATAGTCGAGGTGATAGTGCAGTGCTAAAGGTTGCGTGTTCAATTCCCGGCTTGAAGACATTGCCTCTGACAAACAAATGTGTCAAGCGTCATATGGTTTATAGAATGTCGATAGTAATTCGCGAATATATACTTTTACCTGTCATTAGCAAACTGTGTACAAATGAATAATTAAAATTATATCTAAGGTTTGTAAGTGAATATATAATGCAATTCTCAGGTGTGTACAAGCGAATAAATGATGCAATTCCTCTTTTGGTAATCAACCATTACAGAGGTCATAACCATCCAAATAAAAAAATACAAACTTTTCTTACAATATCATTCGATTTAATGTCATTATTACAGAGGCTATTTGCACTTTAGTTTCGGGTCGCCACTTCGGCACATTTGACACATACGTCATGGAGCGTGAAATTGAATAATTTTCGGATTTAACTGTAACAAGCATACGTTTAAGTAATTGATATGACACGAGTGTACCTTGAACTTTAATCCAAGGCACATAGTGTATTTTTAAAATATACCATGCTTTATCAATAGATGTTTTTCATGAGGTATTTGTCATTATTTCTCTAAATGCCATTGGTAATGTCAGTCTCGCGAGAGTGGCGAAGGCTGGGTACCCCCCTGGTGATTTTGTTAACAATACATTTTACAAAACATCTTTATCTTTCCGTGTATTATATATATATCTGAGCTATCTGTAAACGTGAAGATGTGCTAATTGGTGCGTACTGCGTACATCCGAATATAAAAACAAAACACATGACAAACTTGATGCAAAGCACTTGAATTATAAACCAATCAAATCTTGCTTACATAGAGTATGTGTTCAACAGTGCAAACAAAGTGACAGTGATAAGTGGTATTGACGTTTTATAAAGTGAGAGAAATATTGTTTATAATTGTTATAGCGTGCGATAATTTAATTTATTAACATTGAACTAACTACTGCCTGAGTAACTAGAATGTTCGTTTATTTATCAAAGAATTATAGTATCAATACATAACTTGCTCACAAAAATCTCATGTAATTCAAAGAATCGTAAAAACAGATTTGATATTGTTTAGCTGTGTTTTTATGCCATACAACCTTTTAAAGCAAGATAAAATACTCATACATACTCACTTATCAGTCCTTTTCCCTTTTCCATATGCAAGGTCATTTGAGTATCACAAATATATTCGTCGCATTATGGCGGCGAAAAATAATATATTTATAAAGAGCAAAGTATAAGTGAACACATATTTGTTCTATCGAGTTCTTTGATAACTCTCCCACATGGCCTGCTCCACACCAATAGAAAAATCAGGAAAAGCAAGGATTCTGTGCTTTACAAAGAATACATGTTACCGAACTGTGACGTCATTTAACGTTCACGAAGCCAATAAACCAATCAACGTGCTCAAATTTCATTGCTATGTGACAGACCTTAGTTGGGAGAAATATGTCCGTTTTACAGTCTTAAACACATTACAATGTTTGTATCTTTATATATAATTTGAACCATTTGCAAACTTGTTAATAAAAAAGTAATGTCTAATAATTACAAATACCAGAATACCACTTATAAGTTGTTTTTTTATTTTAACATAATATAAATACCTTCAGCCGAATGATATATTGCCATATTCAATACTATTATAATTCGTGTATTCCTATAGACGGTAAGAATAATGATATCCCTACTGGATTGCTAAGTGACATAATAAGATGCCCAAGTCGCTCATCTTATTTCACCTGTCACTTCTTTTCAAATTCAGAGACGGGGCATGGCCAATTTTGACCCTAAGGTCAATGGCGTGAACAAATCTTAGACAAACTAATACGTTGATACCACAATAACAAAGCTCCTGGCCTTGCATTTACGGAAAAGATTTTAGAATTTTGAAAAAAAAAAAGAATTGATTAATTTACTAGGTTAAATTTGAACCCAATGTCATGATTTGAACAAACATGAGAGAGTTTTATATAACAATGCGTTTACACTAATATTTGGCATTTGGAATTATTTGGCATAATTTCACAGTACCTTGCCCGACAATACTATATTCTGATAATAAATTGTACAACAATCTATCTGTTTTGTATTATTCTTTCATTAAGTATACTTTCTTTATTATATTTAGACACTGGGACAATGGCGTTGAAAACACAAGCGTTCATGATTCTTCTACTGACTCTGTTTTTCACTTACATTAGACAAAACGGATTTTATTCGTCACAACAGATAAACATTTCTCAGAATATTGATGACGAATACGATTACGTCATTGTTGGTGGAGGATCGGCCGGTTCCGTACTGGCATCTCGATTGTCTGAGGAAAAAGATTTAAAAGTTTTACTTTTGGAAGCCGGGGACCATCACGAACGTTATCCTTTGATTCGTATTCCACTGAACTGGCTTGAACTCCAAACGAGAGAATATGACTGGTCATACTACACTGAACCACAGACACAATCTCATCACGGATTTAAGGACAATCGGTCATATTGGCCACGTGGTAAAGTGTTAGGGGGTTCCGGCTGTTTGAATGCTATGGTATATAATAGAGGTAGTCATCATGATTATGATGACTGGTCAGCTAATGGTTGTAAAGGATGGAGTTATAAGGACGTATTGCCTTACTTCTTAAAATCTGAGGATATTGGAATTGACGAATTGAAATCTTCCAAATATCATAGTAAAGGAGGACCATTGCCTGTGACAGGAGGGCTTGTTACACCATTGACTGATCTCTACATGAAGGCGGGGAAAGAAATGGGATACAATATTACCGATAACAATGGCGCAAATCAAGAAGGTGTCAACCGAGTCCAGTTAAACGTCAAAAATGGGATTCGCAGTAGTAGCCCCGGGATAACACTTTTGGGTGAGACAAACAACAGGGAAAATCTCGATATTTCACTTAATAGTTTAGCTACCAAAATTGTAATAACCAGCGAAAGGGCTGTTGGCGTCTTCTATATTAGGAATGGTAAGAAGAACTATGTCAACGCTAGGAAGGAAGTGATTCTTTCAGCTGGGTCTATTAACTCACCACAGTTACTGATGCTGTCCGGTGTAGGACCGAAGAACCACTTAGAACAAAAAGGCATACCAGTAATAGCGGATTTACCTGTCGGGGAAAACTTACAAGATCACCAGCTAGTTAACATGTTCTCTAAAATCAACAAACCGTATAGTTTAACAGAAGACGTTCGAAACAGCTGGTGGACTTTGTTTCAATATTCAATCTTAGGAAAAGGACCATTATCATTCTCAGGGTCCGATGGATTGGGATATTTCTATCTAGATAACACAAAAAGAGGGAAGTCTTACCCAGACATTCAAGTCATTTTTGCCAGCATTTTTGGGAGTAAAAATTACTTCAATTTCAAAGACGATGTAGCTAAAGAGTATATGGCAGATAACCCATTCGTTCATGGATTTACAAGCCTTATCAGCGTGACTCATCCCAAAAGTAGAGGTACAATAAGACTTCGGAGCAAAGATCCATTCGATTACCCAATCATGAATCCGCAATATCTAACTGATAAAAGAGATGTAGAACAGTTTATAGGAGGTATTAGATTATGGGAGAAATTCGCCCAAACACCAACAATGAAAAAGCTCGGGGTTGATATTAATCAGATGAAAATGTCCTTCTGCGCAAAACACGAATTCCGATCTGATGAATATTGGGAATGTTTTGTTCGCCATCTGGCAGTCACCATGTATCACCAATCAGGCACTTGTAAAATGGGCGCTGATAGTGATCCTACTGCAGTTGTGGACGCGAAACTGCGAGTAAAGGGAATTAAAGGCTTGAGGGTCGTTGATGCATCTGTATTTCCTAATATAATATCAGGAAACACTAATGCACCGGTTATAATGATAGGTGAACGAGCGGTGGATTTAATTTTAGGGAAAGATTCGGTTAAACAATACAGACGGGATTCACTGTAATAATAGCATTTGCTTTGAACTTGAATTTTGTTGAATTCATTCAACTTTGCAACATGATAGATATGAATCGTGTAGGACAGGAAATGCATTTATACGTAACTGACATGGATTCTTTAGTGCATGTATAGATATATGTACCCGATGTTTTATTGAACATATGAACATATGAAATGAATTAATTACCACTTCAGTTACTTAATGAGAATGTTAAATTCAATGGAGCATGTCCAACTTTACTGCTCATCCCTAATTATCGTGAAATCAAAGGAATTAACTCAATTAAAAGACTCTTTATCGTGTGTCAAAAGTTTCCCGCCTTTATCGATATCCGTGGCAATTAAATATTCTCTTGTTATCCATATAGCAACGCTAATGCGTCTTTGTAGTTGATGGTCAGGTCAGTTGTTGTCAAAATCAATATGTCAACTTTTATCTGGTTTTGTTTTTTCTTCAGTAAAATGAGATCTTCGGTAAAACATTTAACCCCATTAAAGAAAGTTACGTAATATTTGTTTCATTTTTTTTTGTGCGAGAGGTTAATTAGAATTAGAAACTTCAATATGTTTCATGATGTTACATACACATTCAAATATACTCTTATAATGATGCTAGAATAAATTATTTTGATAACACAAGAAGGACAAATACTGATTTAATATTTTTAACAATTCAAGTTAAGCTGTTAAGATGAAAAGGCATAAGATAACCTGCGAAAATCTGCTTCAAAGTTTCACAACGTAGAAAATACTTATTGTACAACTGACTTAAATGTAAAATGCATTAATTTTTACCTTAATGTTACATATTTTAGTACGGTATCTTTGTTTGATAACTATTGATAATCATTGATAAGTCTAATATATTGTACGAAAATACTTAGATGTGTATATACTTGTTAACCAGATACTGTTTTATTATGTTGGAATGTTAAGACTGTACTTGAATTCGTTTTCTATATTTATATATGCTTCTTAAATATACATATAATCAGTATACTATCGTTTATAGTCTAGATGAATGCTGAAAATGTCTCTTTACTTTTAAGTACTTTGTTGATTTTAATGTATACTTATGAACAAAAAAAATCATAGCTCTGTATAGATCCTTTCTAAACTTCGGTATACTTCATATTTGTAATTGGTTATGTTACATAAAATCAATAATATGTTGTAATATTGAGGCTTTGTTGTTATTTGATTTTGCTTGTAATCTAAAAATATTTTAAAAAGACATAGAAAGTATAAAATAAATGTATATATGTTTTAAACTAAAAAATACACGTTTTATTATGATAACATATGTTTTTAATCAGATATATTAAATAAATATTGATTTACTAATTAAAATTACATGTACTGCTATATCTTAACCAGGGTAGTAATTTATACAAAAAGTTAGTTAGTATAGATATATTACATAAATTATATGAAACTGCCGTAGATTATACGGCGTCAATCAACGAATAGTAGAATGTCGATTGTTCGAACAAGGTTTCTGGAACACCACATATATCTTGAACTACTGACCTGGTTCTGGTCAAATTCCTATTTCGATGTATATATTTGTAAATGTAGAATATGATATTGAACAAAATTTGGCTCGAATAACCCTTAACTCGAACTATTTTGTCCAGTGCCGTTGGATTCGAGCCATCGAAGTTCTACTGTATATAAAGCGTGATGCGATCCAGCCGCTATTATAATCCTATGATCTAATGGAAATAAATAAAAGAAGGTAAAGTAAATATGTTACTGTTTTATGAAACACAACTGGGGTTAATAACATACCTGATTTTCATGAAACGTACACACTAATTAAAAATATTGTATTAAACCTTGTCAACATTTGATTAACAAATCGACCCTGTCAATGTTAAACTTTTACTTTTAGAGTGCCCGCTTTGCAGTGAACTGAATTGATTTTATATTGATTTGATTTATTTGTGATATATATGCAATTATATTATTATGATTCTATTTATTTGAGTATTTTGGAAAAATAAAAATTTCAATTCAATCTGGAGTTTAGTTATGATAGTTTCCCCAAACACAGTTACACAGAGTCTGTGCTAAGGTGTGAACACATGTACATAGACACATATATATGTCATGAATAAAAGGTACATCAAGTACATTAACATAATATATTACAGAAGCATTAACGTGTATTGTAGGAAATAATATTTAAATTCGCAAAAAACTGAGATGCCAAAATGATGAATAAATTATGAAACAGCATCTAAGACATAGACACTAGAAGTAATATTTAAGAAGTTTAAGGTTTAAGTTGTCTTTTTTAATAGTTCAATTAAGCAGTGCAATGGCGAATTAAGTGTTTGAAATGTTATACTAGTCGGTTAAACAGTACATATTTCAATTTATATCAGCAATTATTTAAAGCAGTGACTTAATTACCTTTTTTTAATATATGAGAGTATCAAAGGAACAGCTATTTATTTAATTTTCTTTTTAAAGAAGGGACAAATTTAGATACAAAACAAGCATGTGATTTCTGATCAGCCTCCCTAAATGTGAAGTTAAATCATTGTTTTCTCAGTGCTCTGTTCTTAAAACACAATTTTTGTATACTTATTTATTTGAGTTCGATCGCGAAGAAAGCTCAAAGATTATATGAGCCACTCGTGAGTCCATTTTAATAGAACAAGTATTGAATGTAGTTTTTTCAGAGACATCGTGTTTTCAGAGACATCGAGTCAAGATAAGCATGGAACCCGCAACCTCTGATGTGAGCGGCCAATGCTTTATCCACTACACTACAGTCCGGCTTGAAACACATCTGAAGACGACCTCAATACATTCGGAGAACTATCTACACAAATCATAAAAATGTGTTTTATTTGGAGTAGTGCTCACGCGCTTCATGGGAATGTGTTTAGTGACTAGTCATATATTACACATATGGAAATTTGTCAATTTGTCAACAATGTTTACATTCTAAAGAATGCTAGGTTCAAAATATGAGGTAAAACCTATTTGCAAAACCTTTTTTTTTAATTTAAATGTATTTTAATAAGTCACTTATTACATAGAAAAAAACATTCAAAATTATAAACATAGGTTCATTTACATAACACAGTATACATATAATTTCAACTTTTCTTTTTAAAAGGTAAGAACACTTTATAAAAAAAGAAGATTTGCGTTATCCTCTCCAGCGGGTATGACTGGATTGAGATTTTACTAAGTCACAAGTTATAAAAAGATGTGTTTGTCTTTAAAGGAATAACGTATTTTATTAAAGTCGTAAAATTGAACAAGTATTTTCTTCCTTCAGCTCCTTGGAATCACGGTGTTCATTGACTGTGTTTTGAAAATAGAATAATGATACCTGAAAACGTAAAGATCACTCAATGAGGCCAAACACTAGAAGACCACATAAGCGGATGCAGGTGGACGTTTACAAGTGGTGTTTGATATTTAATTTCTCTCATGAACTCCACAAAAACGAGACTGATATTTCTTTACTTTTATAGGTTGTTGTATGTGTTTCCATTGTAACTTTTATGAAATGGTACATATATTTGCTGTCACCTAAAATATGTTTTTTTATTGAAGACCATATACAAATAATTAAACTGGAAAGTCAGACCTGAAATGAGCTATCGGTCGAAGCAAAGACAATATATTTAACCGAAACATTTTTCAGAAACATTTTACACAATTATAATTTCACTATACATTTGAATCACGTTTATTTAATCCATTTCAAAATGATGACTCTCTGTGATTAATGGAACTTTGTCTTCTATGTTCCACTCGTGATAAGATAATTAACTTAAGCAAACTCAATTAAAGCAATAAGCAAACTCAATTAAAGCAGGAAAACACAAGAACAAACATCAATGGCTGCAAAGACACAAAAGCGAATAATATTATGTGTATATAAGTTTAACTCAAAAATTGGTATATGTCATAACATTAATGTGTTTGCTTGTAGTTACGATATACGTTCATGTCTATATTAACTTTAGTAATTACTTATATGACAAAACTATTCAAACTATATTCCGATTTTCGGTGGTTTCAGTGAAATTAAGTTATATGTATCAATACAAGTAAAGTGTCCAATCCGCAAATCATACCCTCATGTGAAAACATATTAATAGTGCATCAGCGTTTAAGTTGTTTATTATATCAATAAACCGATAACGCTAAACTTTATTATTTATTATGTATATGAGATATCCAAACTTAGCCAAACTCATTAACATTTTTATGGTTGTTAATAAACTCAGTTATTAAGACTTAGTCAAAGCACAAAAGTCCCGGTTTTGTAAACAATTAAACGCACGTTTTATGCATGATACTCTCGGCAGTACAACACGGACACCTGAACCCTGCGTTGTCGTTGTTAGTACGGTAAGTATGCCGAGTGAGATACGGGCTGGGACTGCGTTTATATCCAGCCAAAAGGACAACCAGGAAAGGGCGACATTCAGAATACTTGGAATGTACACCTGTGTCATGTAATAGCCAAAACGGCGGGTCAACTCGAATTCTACAAGATGCAAGTGTAATTCACTGAAAAGGATACTTCAAATAATTTGAGATATCTGTAGTATCTACGATGTATTTTAGCTGTAAGCGCAGTATCAGAAGAGTCAAACTGCTGTTTTAGATACGGAGAAGATAAGACATGGTACTCTCTCTGGTAACGTTTTCCCACTTGAAACAGCGATGAGATATGAATAAAAATGATACTTAATGCTGTGTATAAATCATAAATCATCATGAAGCAAGTGGGCGGTAATTCCAACTTACGACCCCTGAATTGTGAACACAACATATTATATTATTATCCGCCGAAAAATTCAACGAGTGAAAATATACTTATATTATTGAAAATATTATAGAATGTTATTATACTCCCTCCCCCTAAAAAAAGAGAAATTAACACAGTTATCCTGTTGATAAAAGTAGTATAACGTTGCATTTATATTGAATCAAACTTAACGGGGAAAACGAGTACGTTGGGGTGAAAATATTATAGCCATTCTCTTTATCCCAAATTTCATTGAGTCATTTATGGTCAAAGGGTAATAATTCTTGTTCAAATAAAAATGTTACTTATATCCGTTAATGGTCAAAGGGAAATAACTCTTTACCAGATAAAAAAATGCAACTGATAGTCTTTAATTCTTAAAGGGAATTAACACTAGGTTAGATGATTTGTTTACGTATAATTATAAATAGTCAAAGAGAAATAACCCCAGTTTAGCTGAATTATTGTTAATTAATTATAGTCATTAATGGTCAAAGAGAAGAAAATACTTTGCTATTGAATTATTTTTACGTATAGTCATTAACGGTCAAAGGGTAATATTTCTTGTTTAGTTGAATTGTGGTTATGTATATAAATTAATCATCAAATGTCAATTACTCTTGTTCAGTTATTTTCCTTTGACTATTAATGACTATAAGGAACAATAATTCAAATGTTTAAGAGTTATTTCCCTTTAATCATTAATGACTACAAGTAACTATTTTTAACTGAACAAATGTTGTTAAAATAAGTTACTTATTGTTTCTTATTGTCATAAATGCCCAAAGGGAAATTACTCTTGTTCAGTTGAATAATTAAAACGTTTAGTTATTAATAGACAAAGGGAAATTAAACTCGTTCAGTTCAAAATGATATATAATCAGTTAAAAATGTTTCTTATTGTCATTAATGCCCAAAGGGAAATAACTCTTGTTCAGTTGAATAATTATAACGTTTAGTTATTAATAGACAAAGGGAAATAACTCTCGTTCAGTTCAAAATGATATATATATATATATATATATATAATCATTAATGGTCAAACGGAAATAACTCTAGTTCAGTTGAATTATTGTTACTAATAGTCATTAATTGTCAAAGGCAAATAAATGCAGTGCAGTTGATTTAATGTTACTAATAGTGATAAATGTTGGAATGGTGGAATTAATCTTGTTCAATTGAATTATACTTACTTTAAGTCATTATTAAAGGTCAAAGGGAAATAACTTTTGTTCAGTTAAAAATGTTAATTATTGCCATTAACGGCCAAAGGAAACTAACTCTTGTTCAGTTGAATTATTGTAATATATAGTAATTAATGGTCAAAGGGAAATCACTCTTGTTAAGTTAGAAATGTTTCTTATAGTTATTAATGATCAAAGGGAAAAAACTCGTGTTGAGTTAAAAATGATAGTGATATTCATTAATTCTCAAAAGCCAATAACTCTAGTTCAGTTGGATTATTGTTATTTATATTCATTAGCTCTCAAAGGGAAATAGCTCTTGTTCAGTAAAAAAATGTTACTTATAGCCAGTAATGGTGAAATTATGGTTTAAATGAAAATAAATCTTGTTTAGTTAGTAATGATACTGATAGTCATTAATGGTCAAAGAGAAATAAATCTAGTTCAGTTGAATTATTGTTATTACTCAACTGAACAAGAGTTATTTCTCTTTGACCATTAATGATCATAAGTATCATTTTTAACTGAACACGTTAGTTATTTACCTTTGACCATTAATGACTATAAGTAACATTTTTAACTGAACACGTTAGTTATTTACCTTTGACGATTAATGACTATAAGTATCATTTTTAACTGAACACGTTAGTTATTTACCTTTGACCATGAATGACTATAAGTAACATTTCTTAATAAACAAGCGTTATATCCAATTGACCATTAATACTTATACCTAACAATAATTCAACTAAACTTGAGTTATTCTTTTGACCATTAATGACTGTAAGTAACAGTTTTTAAGTGAAAAAAGTCTTATTTCAATTTAAACATTTATAACTATACATAACAGTAATTCAACTGAACAAGTGTTATTTCCATTTTGCCATTAATAACTATACGTAGCAATAATACAACTGAACTGGAGTTATTTAACTTTGACCATTAATGACTATAAGTAACATTTTAACTGAAAACGAGTTATTTACCATTGACCATTAATGACAATAAGTAACATTTTTAAATTAACAATATTTAGTTCCCTTTGACAATTAATAACTTTACGTAAATATGAATCAATGAACTGGAGTTATTTCAATTTGATTATTGATAACTCTACGTAACAATAATTCAACTGAACTAGAGTTCTTCCCTTTGGCCATTAATGACTATAGTAACATGTTTTAACTAAACAAGGATTATTTCCCTTTGACCATTAACAATAATTCAACTGAGCTAGAGTTATTTCTCTAAGATCATTAATGACTATCAATATCATTTTTAACTAAACACGAGTTATTTCCCTTCGACCATTATTGATTATAAATAATATTTTAACTGATCAAGAGGTATTTCCCTTTGACCATTTATGACTATAAGTAACAACAGTTCAACTTATAAGAGCTAATTCCCTTTGACTATAAATGACTATAAGAAGTTTTTTTTAACTGAAAACGAGTTATTTCCCATTGACCATTAATGACAATAAGTAACATTTTAAATGAGCAACAGTTATTTTCCATCGACAATCAATCACTTTAGGTAACAATAATTAAACTGAACAAGAGTTATTTTCCTTTGACCAATTACAACTATACGTAAATGAAAATCAACTGAGCTGGAGTTATTTCCCATTGACGATTAATGACAATAAGTAATATTTTTAAATGAACAATAGTTATTTTTAATCGACAATTAATAACTTTACGTAATAATAATTAAACTGAACTGGAGTTATTTCCCTTGATCATTAATGACTATCAGTAACATTTTTAACTGAACAAGAATTATTTCCCTATGATCGATAACAACTATACATGAATATAAATCAACTGAACTGGAGTTATTTCCCCCTGACCATTCATGAATATCAGTTTCATTTCTAAATGTAGGTAACATGATTAAACTGAACAAGTGCTATTTCCCTTTGACCGTTGACAATAGTTCAATTGAACTACAGTTATTTCCCATTGATCATTAATGACTATAAATATCATTTTAACTGAACACGAGTTATTTCCCTTCGACCATTATTGATTATATGTAATATTTTTAACTGATCAAAAGTTATTTACTTTTGACCATTTATGACTATAGGTAACAACAAGTCAACTGATCAAGATTTATTTCCCATCGACCATTAATGACCATATGTATTATTTTTAACTGAACACGAGTTATCTCCCTTTGACCATTAATGACTTTAAGTAAAACTTCTAAATGAACAAGAGTTATTTTCCTTTGACCATTAATAACTATACATAACACTTATTAAACTGAACTAGAGTTATTTCCCTTTGACTATTAATTACTATTAATAACCATATTTAAACTGAACTGGAGTTATTGCAATTGGAACATTTAGAGTTATACGTAACAGTAATTCAACCGAACAATAGTTATTTCAATTTGATCATTAATAACTATAAGTAAAAATAATTCAACTGAACTGGATATATTTCTCTTGGACCATTAATGACAATATGTATATTTTTAACTGAACACCAGTTATTTCCCTTAAACCATTAATGACTATAAGTTACACGAATTAAACTGAACTGGAGTTACTCCCTTTGGCTACAAATTACTATTAATAACCATATTTTAACTGAATTGGAGTTATTTCAATTGGAACATTGAGAGTTATACGTAACAATAATTCAACTGAACTGGATATATTTCCCTTTGATCATTTATGACTATAGGTATTATTTTAACTGAAAACGAGTTATTTCCCTTTGACAATTAATGACTGTAAGTAACATTTCTAAATGAACAAGCGTTATTTCCCTTTGACCTTTGATAATTATACGTAACAATAATTCAACTAAACTTGAGTTATTTCCCTTTGACCCTTAATGACTATAAGTAACACTTTAAACTGAACAAGAGCATTTTGCCTTCTACCTTTAATGATTGTAAGTGACACTTATTCAATTGAACTGGAGTTATTTCAATTTTAACATTTATTACTATACAAAACAATAATTTAACTGAATACGTGTTACTTCCCTTTGACCATTAATAACTATACGTAAAAATTTAACTGAACTGGAGTTATTTCACTTTGACCATTAATGACTATAAGTAACACTTTTTTTACTTAACAAGAGTAATTTCTCTTTGACCAATAACAACAATACGTAAATATAAATCAACTGAACTGGAGTTATTTCCCTTTAATCATTACTGACTATAAGTAATAATAATTCTACTGAACAATTTGATCAATAATAACTATACGTAACAATAATTCAACTGAGCTGGATATATTTCCCTTTGATCTTTAATGACTACAAGTATAATTTTTAACTGAACACGAGTGATTTGCCTTTGATCATTAATGACTGTAGTAACATTTCTAAATGAACAAGCGTCATTTCCCTTTGACCTTTAATAATTATACGTAACAATAATTAAACTGAACTGGAAATATTTCCCTTTGGCCATTTATGACTATAGTAACATGTTTTAACTAAACGAGGATTATTTCCTTTTGACCATTAACAATAATTCAATTAAACTAGAGTTATTTCCCTAAGATCATTGATGATTATAAATATCATTTTTAACTGAACACGAGTTATTTCCTTTTGATAATTAATGACTATAAGTAACAACAATTCAACTGATCAAGATTTATTTCCCTTGGACCATTAATGACCATATGTATTATTTTTAACTGAATGCCAGTTATTTCCCTTTGACCATAAATGACTATTAGTAGCATTTCTAATTGAACAAGAGTTATTTCCCTTTGACCATTAATTACTATACATCACACTTATTAAACTGAACTGGAGTTATTTCCCTTTCACTATTAATTACTATTAATAACAATAATTCAACTGAACAAGAGTAATTTCCCTTTGATCATTAATAACTATACGTAATTATAATTCAACTGAACTATAGTTATTTCCCTTTGAACATTAATAACTATACGTATCAATAATTCAACTGCAATAGAGTTATTTCCCTTTCAACGTTTATGTCTATAAGTAACATTTTATTTGACAAAACATTTTGGCATTTGACCATTAATGAATATACGTAAAAATAATACAACTAAACAAGAATAATTTTCCTTAGAAAATTAAAAATTATACATTACAATAACTCAACTGAGCGGGATTTATTTTCTTTTGGCAATTAATAACTGTACGTAACACTAATTCAACTGCACACGAGTTATTTCCCACTGACCATTAATAACTCTACGTAACATTAATTCATATGGACTTGAATTATTTCCATTTTACCATTAATAACTATACTTTAAAGGGTACCGCATGTCAGAATATAAATGGTCATTTATCGTTAAAAAGACATGTAACTAACACAAAAATCAACAAATTTTAATTGAACGAAATTTATCAAGTGAGAAAAACGATATTTAATATCATGATTTCAAGTGTTTCCTTTATATCATGGGCGCCGCCATTTTATAGCTCTTTTATGTTGGAGGTTTTCGGTGACGTCATAGCTGCACTTCCGCTCTAGTTCTCGCGAACATTTTATTGTGTCGTTAGTGACTGCTCTCTTCTGAAACTTTTGTATATACACTAATTCACGTAAACAGTTGATAGATAGATATACAGTAGATTAGTGAACATCAAATGAAGACAATTAAACGCGAAAACTATTCTGAATTGAAGGACTTAACCCATAAACATTGTTTTCATCAACGGAATAAGTGTATGTGAGTAATGCGATATGTTTTGTGGGCAGCGTTGTTTTTAGTTTTCCTAATATGTGATTTCACAATGCCTCAGTGTCAAGCTTCTGGTGACATCACGCGCAAAACGCCTTTATACTTTGGGGTAGGACTTAAGATTGCAGAATGAAGCGTACCAATGCTTTGGCGTACCACTACCCAAGCATACAATTTCAGATGATTTCAGTACGAAGATGACCATATGCGCCATACATATAGACTTAGTGTATATTATCCAGTGGGAAGCTCTTAAAAATGTGCTTATAACACTTATAGCTCAACTGATTTCTGAAATTTAATTTGTGATTTTATATACTCTTCCAAAATATTGCGAAATTGATATAGCAAACTTTCACAAACTTATAATTGCATGCTGTTTAAACAGGTGTGATAATCCAATTAACAATAAAAAGAAGAAGTTAATGCCAAAACATAAGGTGTGAAAACGATATGATATCTAAAAATTATTATTAAAATACAAATTATTAAAGCCAATTAATTGTGACAGGCCCGATTAGCTAAGTCAGTTATGTGTCTAACTATCAATCCAGGTGTCGCGAGTTCGAATCCCCACCCGGCGACAGTCTCTGTGATGATTGACATACAACATTGTGTCTCAATATCATTTATCTCTCAACG
Organism: Panopea generosa; assembly: GCA_029582155.1. NCBI lineage: Eukaryota > Metazoa > Mollusca > Bivalvia > Adapedonta > Hiatellidae > Panopea > Panopea generosa. The sequence goes on along the minus strand of CM055896.1, from coordinate 6,996,711 downwards.
CTGATTCGAGTGGGAAAATTATCAGTTACTTGCGGTTGTTGGGTGTGCTCGAGTACTGGTTAACTTTTCAGGAAACAGTGGTTAAGTTAACTGAACATTTGTACAGTAAGCCCTCGATGGCAAAAATGATGCTAAATGTTCAGTCAACCATTTATTGTTCATAAACTCATTTCATTAATTTTATAATCAATAGGCAATATGGTTTATTGATATATGGCTTTTTCACAGTCAACTAGGTCATTATTCTTGAATAGACATTTGAACTACCTCTACTTCGTAATGGAAAAATATAAATTAAAACCTTTGTTCTTTTATTTATTCATAAATACATGAAACTTTTTTTTTACTGTTAAAATAGTGTTCTGGTATACAATTTGTGAAAAATATACATAAAATCATATAGCATAATTCTTTACTTGTAAGTTTGCATTGATATTGAAACCCTGATTAACTGAAAATGTTTAAATTAGTAATAAGCCATAATACTATGTGATATAACATCCTGTCATAAACCCTGGGGTCATTAAACCTGGGGTGACTTACGCTTATTAGGGTACAATATGCACACTGTGGCAGGGTATTTCTCATTACCACATGGTGTGAATGTGGTGTTGGTGAATTATGAAAGCTCAGCAGGGTGCCAGTAGCTGGACAGTAACATACACTTTGTGCAATATGCCTGTAGACATTATATTCCATATGACACTCCCTATAAGGAACAACATTCATACATGTTCAGGGAACTGGTAGATAGATAATCATCATATATCAAATTGGGTAGTAACACCACTTGAATAACCAAAAGACAATGTAAAAACACACACAAAAAAAACTCATCCATGCTTCATCTAATTTTACTAAACAGGGTATGAAATCAAAATTTTATCAGCCATTTCTCAGTATGCAACTCTGGCCGCACCAGCTAAACACGATAAGAAAAAGAGATTTAATATTATTTCTTATTCTCTCTTAGACAGGTAAATATATGTAACAAAACATTTTCCCTTAAACTCCATTCCTGGTCTAAATAGTGTTTTTTTTATAATGTATTGACTTGAGTAGCAAACAGTATATACCCTGATAGTACACCACGAATCATCATCAATGTGCAGGCTCGCCTGGATCTACATCAACACTGACCGCAATAATTACTTTTTTTTTATCAAGCTAAGGGTAATTTTACTATTTTGAAATTCAATCATCAATATCAGGTTACATGATAAGATGTCAGACTCGTGATTGATGGCTTTCGGGTTTGATCTCTGGTTCATGATCGGTGTGACTCTTTAACAGTTATCATCTTTTTGGGTGAAAACTTCATAAGACATTGATGTGTTTCTCTGTATTAATTCTGTGATACGTTCTAAATCTTTTAAATCTCCACTAGTATGGTCATTGCATCTGCAGCACGTATTTTCGTCAGACGAAGGCATCATTACACAGCTTTCGCAGCTGCAAAAGTCTTTCACATGTGTGAACAACTGTGCCGTCTCACTAGTACTCTCGTTTTCTAATTCATTTAACTCTAGTTCCGAAAATTCTGGTTCAAAGTTGTAGGCCACAAGTCCTTCTCCGTTACTAAAATCTATTTTATTATTCTTGCGAGTACATTTGCCGATAACTATAATTGCACGTTTCTATATCTGCTGTAGCGTATAAATTAATTATGTTATAAACCGGAAGTGCAGTTATGACGTCACGCAGGTATCCAATATGGCGACTTCCACCACAAAGTTTATGTGCGAAAATGACCGTTACAAAACGAGCTGATATATCTTTATGGACTCGAATTTATGCATAATAATACTATTAATAGAAAGCTGAACGCACAGCTATTCATAGTATCCTGTTTTATACACAGGGTTGCGTTCCCCTTTAAAATAATTAAACTGTACTGGAGTTATTTCCCTTTGACCATTAATAATTATACGTTACAATTATTCAACTGAAATAGAAATTATAAAATGTGAATATATTCGATAATGGTTAAAGGGAAGCAAATCTAATTCAGTTGAATTAATTTGACTGATAGTCTATACTGGTAAAAAAGAAACAACTTGATTTCAGTTTAAATATTTTGACTTATTGTTATCAATGGTCAAAGGGAAAAAACTCTATTAAACGCACGGTCGGAAGTGCATACTCGAGTCAAGATGATTTGTGAATACAGGATCAGGAATGCATACTCGAGTTGAAATGTTTTGTTAATACGGGGCCTGACCATTTACTAGATATGTACATATTTCCAATTAATATTAATAGTTCTAATCTTAAACAAATCATGCTAGAAGTCTACGTTGGTAGAACCAGTGCTTAGTATATTCTGATAAAGTGTCTTGCTCAACGACACCACACATAGCAGTACCAAAGGATCGAACCTCCTAGCAGCGGCTATAGCAATACTCTATTCTCAAGCTCCATGATTCCATGGCACAAAAACAAATAAATATGTACCGGTATACTTTTTTCAAATGCATGTTTTTGGTATTTCTCATAGTCTAAGTTTCATTTGACTCGCACAGCACGTTCATTAGGTCTTCACCTGCTAGTATTTAGCTGATTTCAATATGCCAGTCTTCATATAATTTTCATTTGCTTGGTTTCATATAAGTTTCATATGCTAGGTTTCCTATAAGTATCATTTGCTACGTTTTAGGATTTTTATATGCTAGAATTGGTGTGATTCACATATGCTAGGTTTCATATGTTTGTCTTATGGTAGAATTTGATATGATTTCGTTATGCTAGCTTTCATATAATTCTGAAGTGGTAGGTTTCATGTGATTTTATTAGCTAGGTTTATGATATGCTTCCCATATGCTAGGTTACATATATAGTTTAACATCCACCGCGAAAGAGAAATCAATTTAAAAATTGTTAATAATATGTCTGCCAGGAAGAAAGACAAGCGTTAAACGTTTCTACTTCATATATAAATGATTATCTAGTAAGAATGGAGACAGTTATGAGATATCAGATATGCTAGATCTATTTCACAACATTCATAATATAGTGTTTATACACATAGCACTACTAATATAGGGTTGTATCTTTGTATTAGTATGTTGTGTCTCTCATATGAAATACGCGTGCATGTCATTTGATATAGTGTCACCTCTCTCTCTCTCTCTCTCTCTCTCTCTCTCTCTCTCTCTCTCTCTCTCTCTCTCTCTCTCTCAGTTTATGTAACTACAAGATCTAAAAGCTGATGGGTGCGGGCGAACCTTCCAAAGACGCAGATCTAGGTGTGTCCTTTACCAGTGAGCGCCCTCACTTTTCATCAGCAAAATACATACTTTGACCCTTTAGAATTGTATAAGTCATCAAAGAATCACAGAAATTCATGTCACGATATATAACCAGTTGGTTAAAACAAAAGCAAAAATTAGGATTGGACATCCCATAACCCTTAACTCTTGCCCTAAGTCTGCTCTGAGAATGCGTACAACAACTCGCAAAATGACCTTGAACAAATATCTAACTCTGATAAACATGCAGTACATACACACAATATGCGTTATGCATGTGTATGTACTGCAATGAGTACATGCCAATGTCAAACATATGTTACGGGTAGATATGTGTTTTAATACTGTGGGCATTTTATCATACTTTACAGGAATTACCGTTGCGATTTTGACATACAATTAAGGTAAAACATTATTATTATTGCTCTACAAACCGTTAGTCAGGATCTCATGTGTTAAATTTGCACTTTGTCTAATCACATGGGCTTGTGCAGAAAGATATTTATATATGTTTTTATCCTTTGTAGTTTGTTCTTATTGTTTTCTTTTGGTCTAATGTTATCTTTATATATGCTATTTTCAAAACACTGTTTGTCGCATATGACTTTATCTCTGTTACAGAAAAATCGCAAAGTATGTACACCGACCTCTTTCAAATATGTTTTCACACTAGAAAGTTTACATAAGCACAAGTGAGGGGGTACAGTGTTAGAACAACATTTCAGTACTTTACAGTTGGGCAGAGGGAAGTACAGTGTTAAAACAACATTTCAGTACTGTACAAGTGGGCAGAGGGGGTACAGTGTTAAAACAACATTTCAGTACTTTACAGTTGGACAGAGGGGAGTACAGTGTTAAAACAACATTTCAGTACTGTACAGTTGGGCAGAGGGAAGTACAGTGTTAAAATAACATTTCAGTACTGTACAAGTGGGCAGAGGGGGTACAGTGTTAAAACAACATTTCAGTACTGTACAGTTGGGCAGAGGGAAGTACAGTGTTAAAACAACATTTCAGTACTGTACAGGTGGGCAGAGGGGAGTACAGCGTTAAAACAACATTTCAGTACTGTACAAGTGGGCAGAGGGGGTACAGTGTTAAAACAACATTTCAGTACTGTACAGGTGGGCAGAGGGAAGTACAGCGTTAAAACAACATTTCAGTACTGTACAAGTGGGCAGAGGGGGTACAGTGTTAAAACAACATTTCAGTGCTGTACAGGTGGGCAGAGGGGAGTACAGTGTTAAAACAACATTTCAGTACTGTACAGGTGGGCAGAGGGAAGTACAGCGTTAAAACAACATTTCAGTACTGTACAAGTGGGCAGAGGGGGTACAGTGTTAAAACAACATTTCAGTACTGTACAGGTGGGCAGAGGGAAGTACAGTGTTAAAACAACATTTCAGTACTGTACAGTTGGGCGGAGGGGAGTACAGTGTTAAAACAACATTTCAGTACTGTACAGTTGGGCAGAGGGAAGTACAGTGTTAAAACAACATTTCAGTACTTTACAGTTGGGCAGAGGGAAGTACAGTGTTAAAACAACATTTCAGTACTGTACAAGTGGGCAGAGGGGGTACAGTGTTAGAACAACATTTCAGTACTTTACAGTTGGGCAGAGGGAAGTACAGTGTTAAAACAACATTTCAGTACTGTACAAGTGGGCAGAGGGGGTACAGTGTTAAAACAACATTTCAGTACTTTACAGTTGGACAGAGGGAAGTACAGTGTTAAAACAACATTTCAGTACTGTACAGTTGGGCAGAGGGAAGTACAGTGTTAAAACAACATTTCAGTACTGTACAGGTGGGCAGAGAAGAGTACAGTGTTAAAACAACATTTCAGTACTGTACAGTTGATCAGAGGGAAGTACAGTATTAAAACAACATGTCAGTACTGTACAAGTGGGCAGAGGGGAGTACAGTGTTAAAACAACATTTCAGTACTGTACAGTTGGGCAGAGGAAGTACAGTGTTTAAATAACATTTCAGTACTGTACAGTTGGACAGAGGGAAGTACAGTGTTAAAACAACATTTCAGTACTGTACAGTTTGGCAGAGGGAAGTACAGTGTTAACTCAACATTTCAGTACTGTACAAGTGGGCAGAGGGGAGTACAGTGTTAAAACAACATTTCAGTACTGTACAGTTGATCAGAGGGAAGTACAGTGTTAAAACAACATTTCAGTACTGTACAGGTGGGCAGAGAAGAGTACAGTGTTAAAACAACATTTCAGTACTGTACAGTTGATCAGAGGGAAGTACAGTGTTAAAACAACATTTCAGTACTGTACAAGTTGGCAGAGGGGAGTACAGTGTTAAAAGAACATTTCAGTACTGTACACTTGGGCAGAGGAAGTACAGTGTTTAAATAATATTTCAGTACTGTACAGTTGGGCGGAGGGGAGTACAGTGTTAAAACAACATTTCAGTACTGTACAGTTGGTCGGAGGGAAGTACAGCGTTAAAACAACATTTCAGTACTGTACAGTTGGGCGGAGGGAAGTACAGTGTTTAAACAACATTTCAGTACTGTACAGTTGGGCAGAGGGAAGTACAGTGTTAAAACAACATTTTAGTACTGTACAGTTGGGCAGAGGGGAGTACAGTGTTAAAACAACATTTTAGTATTGTACCTACCTACCTACCTACCTACCTACCTACCTACCTACCTACCTACCTACCTACCTACCTACCTACCTACCTACCTACCTACCTACCTACCTACCTACCTACCTACCTACCTACCTACCTACCTACCTACCTACCTACCTACCTACCTACCTACCTACCTACCTACCTACCTACCTACCTACCTACCTACCTACCTACCTACCTACCTACCTACCTACCTACCTACCTACCTACCTACCTACCTACCTACCTACCTACCTACCTACCTACCTACCTACCTACCTACCTACCTACCTACCTACCTACCTACCTACCTACCTACCTACCTACCTACCTACCTACCTACCTACCTACCTACCTAGACCATTTTTTGCATTAATTCCATTCCTGATTACAAATGGTGAATTTGATAATTTACTGACTTTGTAGCAAACAGTGCATACCTTGATAACATGGCTTGGATGTGCAGGCTGATATGGGTCTACATCGACACTAACCGCAATATTATTTTTGTTTTCTTAATCAAGCGGGCCCGATTAGCTCAGTCGTTAGCGCGTCTTAATATTATTCCATGAGTCACGAGTTTGAATCCCCAATGGTCACAATCTCCGATATAAAAAAGAGACTAATAAATGTTCACTTTTATGTCAGTTCTTTATTTCTATGTTAGTTTTATATAGGTTAAACAAGCAAAACCTACTTTTAAGAAACTGTTATTAGATTTGTTTCATTGGATTAGATGCGTAAAAAATTCCATAAAGGTACATTTTTGAAAATGATGCTTATATATTAATTCAGATATCTCAGATGAATACATTAATTCTTTTTTAAGACTTAAACATTAAAAACCAAACATTATCCATCTGTTTTGATATATGGAAGGCCGTACAAATTTTTCCAGACTGTCGACATTTGAGATGGAGGATAGTTGGGTTTTCTTCATCAGTTGTCTGTGGGTATCCATGGCTTAAGTTTGCAATTTTAATCCTTATACATCCGTTTGATCCTAGACTGCCACTGTTGGGCTCTTTTGATATAGTGTTAAATGTAGAACGTGGTGGAACTTTACTTCTCTTGTGGTTACACAAGGACACACAACAATAGTCATCCGGCGGCATTTTAATTGAACTGAAATAAAATTCATATAACAATAAACTTAAGTCACTAATAAATAGTTGATGAGTAAAAAAATAAAATTAAAAATATTATGAAACATGTACAGTTTGATTACACGGGAATGTTCGTTTCTGTGTTGAAAATAGGCTACTACAACTAGTACAAAACAGCCTCAGAGACGGAGTTTTAAACTTCTAACTCATCTTTATATATCTATAATAAATTATGTTCTTGAAACAAATTAATTAATTTCTTCTGCAAGAATAACTTTTCTTAATAACTTACACTTATAAACCAGACACACACACACCATTTTACATTATGCTAAAACCACCCACTTACAACAGTAATAAAAGTCACAATAAAAAGGTAATCATGGTCAACAATCGCATCACTTCTTAAGTTCATCATTGATACTAGCATACTCTCTAAAATTAAACTTTATTAAACTGCTTTAATAAATATTTGTGTTGTTAATGTATGGAAATTCAATTAACGTACGCGAAATCTACATTGTTTCAGCAGCGACCGCAGTGAAACGAATTCCCCTGAGCTCATAGTCTCGCGCGAAATCTCGCTCTCGCACGCGACGAGAATTCGGGATTTCGAAGAGGTCATATATAATGTATATAATGGAATTATATGTTTTTCATATAGAGTGTATTAAATAAAATATATGGATTGTATTGAATAAAATATATATGTTAAATAGCAATTGCGTCCCCCTCCACACCCCCATGCCCACTCATATCGCCGAAATCATGTCACTCGTTGTGTATTGTATTAAATATCTCTTATCAAGATCCCAGAGCAAATCACCATGGTAACATGATATTGTAGTTTAATAGACCAGTTGATATTGTTATTTATGTTCTACCTTTGAAAAATAGATTGATGAAAAGACAAGTATAATGAACATACCTTGACTATATGACAGTGGTTTCCTTTCATTCGGGTATTGTGAATGCAACCATCTGGCAATCTTCAAAAACACCACTGCCAGTCGTTATGATATCTTCTCGAGCTTTATTTTCGATATCATCTTTTATATCATTTTCATCTGATAAGTCACTGTAGTGTCTCGTTGGAGGTTTTTTAATTTTGATATAATTTTGGTTTAAGTCCTCCAAATCGTTAAGTAACATTTTATTCTGCGTTTTCACTTGCGTTAGAGTTTCATCTATTAAATTGCGTTCCGTTTTATAATGGTCTGCTCTTAATCTCATCATACTGAGTTCATTTCTCAGTTTATTGTTTTCCACTTTTAAATCATCAACCTCTTTTGTGCGTTTTTAAAGTTCATTTTTAAAGTTTGTTTTTTTTTCACTTAAATGATCAATTCGTTTTGATTGCAGTTTATGTAATTGTAAATTACTCGTTTTCGATGAATCTTCTAAAAGATTTTGTTAAATCCATAAAATTTGACATTGTTGCTTTAACAAAAATTATTTCGATTAAGTTCAAATTTTTTAAGTAAAACGTGTATGGACCTGTTACAGTGTTTGCTGTATATATAGTGTAAAACATGACAAAGGACACTATTGAAATATAATGCGGGTATTCACCAGAAAGCGTAACCTAGTGAATTTAAGTGAAGTTTTTGAAGTGAAAAAGAAAGGTGATTTCGTAGTCTTGAATATATCTCCATATAATTAACTAACTAACGTTATATGAAGTCAACCACCCATAAGATACTGTCACATGAATTGAAAAACTAGAATAACTTAAATCATTTAAGCTATAGATGAAAGACCTTGTCACCGAGTTCCTTTTATTTAGGAGATTACGGGTATGACAAAGTCGGTATATGAGTTAATTTGTCAGTACCACAGGTCACTGACTGATAAAAACTCTTCTGAATATGAATTTTAAATTGCCTGTGATATTATTTTTAAAGAAAGTTTAATAAACGACCCTGACTTCACTTTGATTGCATGATTCCCAACACCAGCACGTTATTCGTTACATTAGTCAAATTTCAGGTACTTTTGAATATATATTTTAATAAAAATATATACTGGAAACTATTAGAGATAATTTAACAACAAGATCTGAAGTCATTTCGGTGTTATTAAGATAAAACAATAACACATTTAAAAACGGTGTTTTAAATTTAAAAACATCAATTCATTTTATGAATGAACAATTGGTTGATTGTGAAGATATACATAAAGATTTTTTATTGTAATTGGGAATGTCGATATAACGATAAACTAGTCTCTCACCAATGATTCAAGTGGGAAAGTTATCAGTTACTTGCGGATATGGGGTGTGCTCGAGTACTGGTTAATCCCAGGAAACAGTGGTTAGGTTAACTGATCGTCTGTTAGCCCTCGATGGCATAAAAATGACGCTAAATAATCAATCAATCAATCAATCAATCAATCAATCAATCAATCAATCAATCAATCTATCCTATTATCATTCACCCAGTTGCATACCGACAACGATACCACACAGTGAACAGCGCATACAACGTTTCGCTAGATAATAACGCTCGATCATTACACTGGTTAAAATATAGGAGTGTATATACTTCAGTTTTTTTCGCGCTGTTTTTTCCCGGTATTTATTTTAGTCCCGCTATATTCCTTCATCTTCTCAGCCTCGTATTTTTTCATTCCTTCTTTCACTTTCTTATATCACATTAAATGTTTAAAAGCAGATTTTACAAATAATTTATCTCCCTTTCGTTAACGCTTCATTTACGCCGTACATATCGTGTTGAGGCCCTCCCAGGTGTGTGTGTGTGTGTGTGGGGGGGGGGGGTCCCTGTTCTCTGGATCTCTTAAAGTAATGCCTATTGTTCCACAGATCTCCAAAAGTATTTTGTCAATGCTCTCCAGATCCCTAAATGCATTTCCACTGTTCCCTTTCTATTATTATTTACACATCATCATAATAAGGAAAATCCATGTACTGTCTTCTTTTCCTTGTTTAAAATATCTATGGTCTATGGCTTGAACTTTCAGAGAAAATGTGTTTTTTAAGTTTCCTTAAAATTTGCTTGTAATCACTGTGGCAGGAACCATTTGTGGTTCAATCACGCTGGTTCAAGAACTTCAAGAGTTTGTGGTTATACAAATGCTGTGCGAGTTTGGATAAGATTCTTTGAAAATGTGGGGGATGCTATAGCTTCTACAAGAAAAAAGTTAACGGATAGACGATGGACAATTTACCACGACATAAGCCCTGCTGGCATTTGGCAAGTAGAGCCAAAGAAGATAACGATGGAAGGACAGAAGAGACAAAAAAATGAACAGCTGAATGGTTAATTTACAAAAGGGAATAAATACACATAAAAATATAAATACACATAATTAATTGACTAAAATGTGTAAACACGATTTAATAAAAAAAAAGTAGATGCCAAGTGGGATTGAATACCAGTCCTTACGATCCGAAATCGACGATATTATCCACTGCACTATTCTGTCTTAACTCATCAGTACTGCAAATATATCTTTGGTTGGAATTCCATCTAAAATTTATTTCGGGTACATACGAGTATGGGATGAAGTTGTGCAGGGTCACAGATTAACACGTAAGAAACCTCCAAAGCTGTCAAAAGATGTTTCAAGCAGTCGACATCTCATTTTAAAAGTAAATTATGATCAAGTATAAAAATTATACATAAAATCAGTGACTTAATTACAGAGACTGGCAGGCTAATAGCAATATAATGTCCACGGCACTTTTAGTATTTCTATAATAACTCTTCGAATCTTGGTCTGAATTTTGGTGCCAATGTAAAGCTGATAAAAATGATGATCAATTCCAATTATCAATTATTTGATATTTTTCTTCTGAATTTAATTTATTACGGATTGAAATCGAAATATGTTGAAATTTCACGAAAAAAAAAAAAAAGATTTTGAAACAAAAAAAAAATCGGTAGTCTTGATTTAACTAATATCATCTTTGTTTAACCCTTTACTTCATATAAACGCCTTTGGACACCTCTAATATTGAAAGCATTTAATTCACCACATATTAGCAATGGGTGAATTATGTTTATATTAACTGACAGAGTGGAAAACAGTGCCGGAAGTGTTCAGATTGCTAGTTACAAGCAATCTGAACTCTTCCTGCACAGTTTTCAAAGGCCTTCTGTGATTGGTGCGGGAAAACACGTATAGAGTAAAGGGTTAAAAAACACAATAAAAATAGAAATATTAGGTAGAAAGATGAACTAAGTAAGTTTTCTGTCACTGGCGAAAGTTTCATATTGATATTTATTGAAGTCGTTTTTCTTATTTCTTATTTCAAAAATGGGCTAAAAAAGAGAAAACGATCACACACAAATACTTAAAGCGTAAAATTCTTCATTTCTTTAAATTTAAAAAATAAATTAATCTCCCAAATCAAGTACTTTCTTTTGAAACCATTATCACAATATTATGTTGTTTGATTCTGAAGGATGTGTGTTTCCATGATTTAGAAAACGCCACGTGATCTAGTGATAAAGCACCGAACCCGTGATCGGAGGGTCGTGGGAATTTCAATCCTTCGCCACAACTATGTGTGGTGTCCTTGAACAAGACACGTTTTCCACATATGCTTAGTACAAAACAAAATGTGCCACCTGAAATTTAGACAAGTGGCTCCAGTTGCCTATCTCTATATGTCTCTAATAAAATTGATCAAATAAGGTACTTTTTTCATTAAGGACAATATCCCTAGATCTCTAAAATTAGGCCTTTGATCCCTGGATCTCTGAAATTAATGGCAAATGTTCCCCAGATCTCTGAAAATAAATGGTCATGTTCTCCAGATCTCCAAAACTCCCGGGAGGGCCTCCGTGTTAACAGATACATGTTGTTGAAAGTTTAAAGTTCATGTTAGTGAGTATAATGCATGTCCTTGTGCATCTTTTAGTAAATTGAGGAGATGTTATTGACGTTTTGATGTTATTCATCAGACTCTATATCTGTATGGAAGAGTGATGAAGCCATTGAATAACACCACACAATGGATCATATTGGCAGATTTAAATCGTAACGAAAAGCATACCTATACATAACTATGACCTTTTATTAAAGGGATCAATGCGTCACGCATCTATACTCTCACAAAAATTCTCTCCTCCAAACAAGATGGCGGGTTTACATATACTAATGATTAATAGCTATATTTACTGACTCGGCACATTCCTGCGGTTGTAAATGGCACGTACACCATGACCTATACTCTGAACGAGGTTCAGAATATAGAACATAGGCCAATCCAAACAGGAACACGAACAATTGGAAATAGAGGGTATAATACACTACTTGTATAAACTACAATTAATAGCTCCTAACTGCCAAACGAAAACTCTGTTCGACATCTGTTTTGTAACTGAAGGCAAACGCTGTGTTTATATATATTTGCTGTTTATTTTGCAGAAAATGACAACCAGGAGGAATGGTTTGTACTGCACAGTCTTACTAACTTGCATATTTTTCATCCTATACATGATCCCTTATACACACATTCCTGCATCTACTGACATGAACAGAGCTGCTCAACAGAGACTGTAAGTATTCTAATTTTACTTGTTACAACAGAATAGTATTTTACACTTTATGTCTCGCCTATATATAAAACCTGAAATCTACCGAATCAGGTCTGTTCACCTCCAATAAAAAAGCAAGGAATTTTATGACTTCCCCAAAAGTCATAGCAGTTGAACAGTTACTAAAGTGTGACGTCATTTTCCCTGAAGCAACTGACCAATCATCGTGCTCAGATATGCTGCTATATATTTTAAGGACCCAATTGGGAGAGCTGGGGTCGTTGTACAGACTAACTCATGCCGTGGCGCATGTTTCGGTCACAAGTATGTTGGGCTTATGTAAAGACTAGTTCCGATACAATTATTTATCCAAGAAAAATGACTATTGACCCAAAGCAGAAAACTGACCGAGACGAAGTCGAATTATTAGTTCACTTTGTGGCTCAATAGTCAGTTTCCCTGGATAAGGTGGATAGTTTTATACTATTGTGGTTACAGTAATTGTAATAGTGTTACACCTGTAAGTTCACTTACAGTGAACTTATCTGGAACTCGTTTTATTCAAGTTTTAAAATAAATATTATTTACGTAATATAATGTTTTAATGTACTTGTTTTATCAACCAGGTACATTTCTACACGTTCATCCTTTTATCAAAATCCATCCGCTTTATCGTACATGTGATGCCAACTTTATCAACTTATATGTTCTTGTTTGAAAGCCATCAGCTTTACAATTAATCCATGCGGCTATTTTCAATTCAAAACTTGTTACTAGGGGATTGTTGCTAAGATTAAAAAATACCCATAAAAAATGTATTGTTTTTTAATTGGTTACTATAGATCACATGTGGTAGTAACTTGATGATTTTATTAAAGCGCATTAAACCCTGTTAAGTTATGAAATAGGAGTTAACGGGTAAGTAGTTAGTCGCAGAAGGCGTACTTTAGTGTCGTTGTTTAGTTTTCGTGTTTCAACATTCACAATATAGTTCTTAAGCAGTGCAACGGTTTCGGCCGCTAGGCGCGACGTATAGTGTTTAAGCAGGACTTCTAACTAACTCCTATCAATTTTAATTTCAAACAGGAACAATTACAACATCACACAAGTATATTAATAAGCAGTGGCTGTGCAACTTTGTACTATATTACCATAGTGTATATATTGTTATTTACTAAACGGATGTTTATGTTGTGCATTTATGTTTAATGAATATACAAATTGAAATACAATGACTGAACTTTACACCAAGTGTTTATCTTCAATCACTACCCTCTTCAACCGTTACCGGCGGCACAAACCTGTCATAGATGTTACAATAGGGCATTATTTTGTTTCAGCCATTCAGTAGATCAGTTGACGTCTAAGGAGTACATGAAAGAAGACGAAGAGCTCAAGTTCAACAAATGTGATGATTATAAAGCAGCCGCAGCCGCCAATATGTCGAAAATATTTATCCTTCTTGAAAGTGGACGGGTCAAACATCGAAAATATATTGGCCAAAGTAAGTTAAAGTAAAATATTGAACTAACATTAGAGATAAAAAGACATTGCAGCCTGTTGAGGGTGACTGTAATACTGTAAACTAGAATGACTTGCTGGTAATAGAGACGGAGTTTTATTGAAAAATGGAATGCATACATGTGACATTGGCTCTTGGAAAGGTACAGTATAATGGGAAATTAAATGGTTAAAAGTGCCACCTAGAGAGAAGTAAATTGGAGATAATGTAAAATCGGCTATACTTAACCATTAGTAACTTTTACTCTTATCGCAAACGACGATTACACTATTTATATATACATATAAAGGTACAACACATATTTAACTAACAAGCAAATGCACGTATTAAATAAGATGCTGCCGCATTTGTCAGAAAATAGTCTAGGGATGGTACTTATATTTTACACTGTCTCGTTTTATGATGCGACGACAAGGGAAGAGCGAGGATTAAGTTCTAAATTTATACACCAAACAACTTTAATAATAGATCACCTGGATATTTTGTCAACATGAGTTGGTAACGTTCATATTTTAATCTACAATTTAATGATCAAATGTATTAAATGTGCATTTTCCGTCAATTTCATAGATTATTTCCACGTATTTTGTATTCAGCTTGTTACACTAGGAAACCTAAAAACCGCTGAAAATGACAAAACATGGACTGGCATGCGTACAATGTGCTGACTCCATACTGACACGGTCTTACAACGTACTGACTACAGGTATTACAAGTCCATCTTATAAGACCGTAAATGGTATTATAATATCCCAAATATACGGTCTTATATTTACTCTTACAGAAGAGTGATAAACCTTTGTTCCACCGCCAAAACACGTGGCTACTTATTAACTAAAGCGCAGTAACTACATTATATATAACCAAGTTACATTTGTGTTTTCCAAAACATTGGGGTAGTGGAATTATGGTCATTATGAAAGTTGTAGATGCTTGTAACGTTACGTTTCTGTTTATATATCGTGTTTGATTGCAGATCTAACTGTGCCTGGGTATAAACTTGAGGACACCATTTCGGTGTTTATTACTCTCTACAATGGATATGGACAACTGAGGACTAGCGGCGGCGATCAACTGAGAGCTAGAATGTTCAGTCGAGCCAAACACGCCGCAGTTGCAGGACACGTAGAGGATCATAAGAACGGCTCATATACAGCAGTGCTGGAGGCAGTTTGGGTAGGAGTGTCGACAATAGCCATAACTATTGCACACACTAGAGAGGAAATCAGTGCGATTTACCGTGTGAGAAATCAGGTACAGCAGTATAAATATGTGCATATACTTTTTAATAAAATTATTCACAAATTATATGTTTGTAATATATTCACTAACTGACCAGACGGGGGCTGTCAATCAAACAAGTCGATAATCAATTTTTTAAATCAACGATAGAAATTGGTTCCAGCTAAGCCATTATCCGAAGACAAGCTGACGATGTCTAAGTAAACACTTCATTGTATTTACTTTGACAAGCAACGTCACGTGATCAGTGGGCGGAGCGATAGTTGTTCTCGCGATAAGTCAGTTATATCGAAAAACATTATTTTAATTAAATATATAAGTGGAACTAGTTTCACAATTAGGAAATATCATTTCAACTCATTCAAAAAGAACCGATGCCAATAAAGTTTAATACATTGTTAACTTAAATTATGATTTGATGAATATATTTTTATCTATTAAATAAAGTATACTAAACCATTTTAATACAAATTCAATACAACACATGACGGATTATATACTGCGATCAACTTGTGATTTAGAAACTCGTGATCACATATCATATTATGAATATTTTTAACAGACCTGTGTTGTGCATTACTCATATGCGAAGATGTGTTAACAATCATCGTGTACAATGCTCCTTTTTTTCAGATGCCTACTACAAGGCAGATCCTTGCCCAATATGTGAATGGTAACGAAAAGGAAGAAACGCCGTGTCACCCAGATCATCGACAATTAAAACAATACCCATTGCTTTGTAATTTTACAATTGAGAATTCGGGCATGCCATGGTACTGCGGGAAACCAAAACACAATTCCTTACTTTGTGAAGATTGGATAAATACAAAGAAATTCGAACCACCACTTACATTCACAAGTGCCGAAATAAAGTTAATTGAAAGGTATTTTGTGTAACAACACACCCTTTTCTACTATAGAAAAAAAAATTCATTGAAATATCATCGACACGAAAACCACCCTGAACCCAACAATAAAACATCAGTTGAAGAGCGCATTTGGATATGAAGCCTAAAATAGGTCCTAGTAGCACCGTCTATATAGAAAAGGTTTGACTTCATAATCTGCTAATTAGATGCCCAAAGGATGTTGCAAGAACTTCAGTACTTAAGAATTGTAGTATAACTTTACATCGAAATGTATAACGAATCTGGTGATTTTGAGAATAATGGAATAACGTCTAAAATAACATTAATACTCCTATTTAATGTTTTAGTTAGCATTATTTCAGATTGATTACACATACAAATGAAGTTGTACAAAATAGCTCTTTAAGTGGCGGATCTAGAATTTTAGAAATCATGGAAAGGTTTGGGGCAAATTCTCATTCTCGGACCATTTTTATTTACTATTACAGCATTCTGAATTTTTAGTCGATATGGATCCTTGATTATATCCATCTACATGTACCCATACTCCGTGTTGTTATTATATTTGACTTTTTCTCAATCAATCATTCTTATAATACAATACATAGGCCAATGTGTAGGACATGAGGGGTATTGTATATTCATTACCCCTCATGAACAGATCAGATTTAATGTCACAGCTTCTCATGTTTTTCTTTCTTGTTTTCCTTGTTTTTAATCAAAATTAATATCCATTGTAATAAATGAAGATAAATAGAAAGTATGTGTAAATAAAATATAAAGGTGTTTATTGATACATTACAGTATGATAAACTAGAAGAAGCATGTATATATTCGAGAAATTAGTATGTATATAACCATTAGTTATTTTCAAAAAAAATGTACATAATAGATCTTATGGAAATGATTCATAGACTGTTTCATTACAAGTATAATTCAATGTCTCAATGTTCATTTTCATATTATGCTTCGGGCTGACTAGCAAGTAAGCATCATCTGAACCACGTGTCATACATACACAAGCCTCAGTACAAACTGAAGTGTTTGCTTTTTATTGGCAAAAACCAACCCACCAACATTTACATGATGTAATCTCAACCAATCCTCTTATAGCAGGTTCCTTGGGCACCAGAAGCATTTTCAAAATATTATTTTTGAAATACCAAGATTTTGTATTGCTTGTAAAGAACGCTTCAAAAACAGTTCTAAGTGACTCTTAAAGTTTTTTGAAAATGGTGGTATATTTTGTTCCGCAGTCTCTTTTAACAAAACAATCGGTATCTGGCATCATCGACATGCAAATTCAAGGCTATTGAACTCAACTCGGGCTCAACTCGGTCGCATTCTTTTGATGGTTAGGTGATGATAATATCTTCCAATTATTAACAGCCAAGTCTCCAAATGTGATTGCACTTTCATCTGTTACCATATGAATGATTGCCATTCCATCTATAATGTAAGCTGTACATCAGATGTTGAAAATCTTACATGCACATTTGTTTCCGTCTATAGTTCCGTAAGTAATATACTTTTAACCGGCTTTCTCAAAGTTCCATCTGTGTGTGCAAGTGAGTATGGAACATTCAGAACGTCTTTAAGAAATACATCTCTGGACATGGATGTAATTATCAGTCTACCAAACAGTTCTCTGTCGACACTTATGGTTGTAATCAGCTCATCTTTAGCTTTGGCCGATTTCTGATCTGATAGTGTGAAAACTGTTTTCCAGATGTAGCAATGGCTTCTAAAACACCTTTGTATTTATGTTCAGTTTTTAATCAATAAACTTTTCCATGTTATCTCTGCCAGTCTTCTCGTAAGATGTTTAATCATATATGACGGCACAACGACTTCTGTTGCATTTTTACTAATGTATCTATAATTGATAATTTTGCTTTGGTAATGTGGCTTACTGTACTTAACAGATAGTCGTAATCACGTATTGAAGTTTTCTTTATTGGTGCGCGGGTTGTTTCATTGACTTCCTGTACTTACCAGATGGTCGTACTCACGTATTGTAGTTTTCTGTATTAGAGCGCAGGTTATTTCATTGACGTCCTGTACTTAACGGATGGCCGTTCTCACGTATTGTAGTTTTCTTTATTGGTGCGCAGGTTATTTCATTGACTTCCTGTACTAACTAGATGGTCGTACTCACGCACTGAAGTTGTCTTTATTGGGGTGCAGCTTATTTCATTGACTTACTGTACTTAATGGATGGTCGTACTCACACATTGTAGTTTTCTTTATTGGTGCACAGCTTATTTAATTGACTTCCTGTACATAATGGATGGTCATACTCACGCATTGTAGTTCTTTTTATTGGTGCGCAGATCATTTCATCGACTTTCTGTATTTAATGGATGGTTGTACTCACGTATTGTAGTTTGCTTTATCTGTGCGCAGGTTATTTCATTGACTTCCTGTACTTAACGGATGGTCGTACTCACGCATTGTAGTTTTCTTTATTGGTGCGCAGGTTATTTCATCGACTTTCTGAATTTAACGGATCGTCGTACTCACGTTTTGTTGTTTTCTTACTTGGTGCGCAGGCTATTTCATTGACTTCTTGTACTTAACGGATGGTCGTACTCATGCGTTGTAGTTTTCTTTATTGGTGCACAGGTTATTTCATTGACTTCCTTTACTTCACGGATAGTCGTTATCATGTATTGTAGTTTTCTTTATTGGCACGCAGGTTTTTTCATTGACTTCCTCTACTTAACGGATGGTTGTACTCACGCATTTTACGGGTTTCTTTATTGGTGCGCAGGTTATTTTATTGACTTCCTGTACTTAACGGATGGCTGTACTCTCGCATTGTAGTTTTCTTTATTGGTGCGCAGGTTATTTCATTGACTTCCTGTACTTAACGGATGGGCGTTCTCACGCATTGTAGTTTTCTTTATTGGTGCGCAGGTTATTTCATTGACTTCCTGTACTTAACGGATGGCTGTACTCTCGCATTGTAGTTTTCTTTATTGGTGCGCAGGTTATTTTATTGTCTTCCTGTACTTAACGGATGGTCGTTCTCAGGCATTGTAGTTTTCTTTATTGGTACGCAGGTTTTTTTCATTAACTTCCTGTACTTAACGGATAGTCGTACTCACATAATGTTTCTTTATTAGTGTAAGCCACTGTTTTTACTTTGTCACACTTCTATGATTCTTTCACTTAAAGATAGTCTTTTGTGGTTTGGTTTATATGTATATTCAAAATCGTTCTTTTTTAAAAAAAAACTAAGGGTGTCACTGCACTAACATTCGAGGATTTTACTGTGTAGTGAGACTATAACTGTGACCTTTTGCTTTGGTTCTCACTTATCAATTTACGTTGCTAATGTGATTTCCGTTACTGATGTTATTAACCGGTACATATACTCTTTTATTGTGGATTTCTTTATTAACGTTCTTACCAGTTTAACGTAACTTACCTAAATTCACAACTTACCATTCGTGAAATTAAATCATGACGTCATATGATGACTAGCGGAAACTAATGTATGCATATGTTATCTAGGGTTATTTAAAGAATCCTTTAGTTTCCTTTGTGGCCGAGTGGTATTATGTGCCGTCGTAAGATCACTTACCTCTCACCACTAAGGTGGTATGATCGAGTCCCAGCTCGCTCCAAAACCTATATGTGAGAAAATTTGCAGAAGGAAGTGTTGTGGTTCCTAGATGCATGCCGCGATCTTCCACCACAAAAAATCGGATATGAGGTGAACCTTGTATGGTATGGTAAAAGTACAATCTTCCCGAATTATCATGGTCATCAAATATTAAACGTATTAAGATGACATTGTGCTCGGTGAGGGTCTTCAGTAATACATTTCTAATCGTATTATGAACTCGATGAATATAATTAAGTCATCCATTTGTATGCAGCATTTCTTGAATAATTCTTTTACATCTGTATTATCATGTTTGATAGGAAACGGAGTGAAAGATAAATCCCTGAAGTTCTAACAATAGAAGTATACAGTACGGGAGACCACAACCAGTATGTCGTGAAAACATCAAGCTTGCCTTGCGGCAACGTTACCACGACTACCCTGTGGTCGTTTCAGTCTTCCACCAACGGATTCCTTTATGAAGACAAATGGTTTCTGAAACATTGCAGAGGTATGTGTGAGTGAGTGGTTTATGTTTGTACGTACTTTACTGTTAATATATATTTTATTTCGTCATGGATTATCTTTCTTTATTCTATAAGCGATTCTTCATCTTTTTTACATAGAATCTTGTAAAATTAATTGATGCAACAACAAAAATTCCTCTATCATGCTTTAGTGTGCAAGGTTTACGGTAACCGTTTATAGAATACACTCTCTTAATTTTATAGAACTGTTGATGTATAATAATATAATATAAAGATGAATCGAACAAATGAATAATACATGACATGATATTTTAGGAGTATAGTTTGTGAATGACTGAGGTATGAAAGTATATCAGGATTTTTCGAAACGTTAAAATAGGTTTTAACGTTTTTTTCCCAATATATCATGTCTATTATATATATATATACATTTCTCTACCCAATATGCTCATAAGAAAATATATTTAAATATGAAAAATGAATATTGTAAAGATATTTCCTAACTTGACCTACGTACCCAGGTTAGATTAAAATAGATTTCCCGTATAAAAAGATATCGTATGACGTATCAAATGAGTCACGTGATTTCATTTTGATTTTATCGTATTGCATACATGTATAATTTGTTTCATTATAGAAATATTCCGAATGACGTGGTAATTGGAAATTTCGATTTATATTTAGCACTATGACAACATATACTTCGATGGGTTTGATATACCAAACCATTATACATTAATATATGATAACGGGATGATATTTATATATTTAAAAAATAACTTTAAGTTTAAGACAGTTATATCGTTGTGTTTCTTGTTTACTGTTTTTTAAATGTTGTGTATCTATTTGCATTAATATTTAGCAGCACTGTTTTTTACTTCCAGTGCCCAATAAAGAAATAATGAAAAACTGCATCACCAACACCAAACTGGTTCTCGCAGGTGACTCGACAAGTCGACAATGGTACGTTGATATAAGTAATAGGTTTAGTTGCAATCAAACTACGGAAAAATGGAGCAATACAAAATGGCATAAGAGATCTTCCTGTCAAAATAGGGATATGAATTTCTCAATGGAATTCCTTCCCCATAGTCAACCATTCTATCTTGGAACAGGTTGGGAAACACGTCGTTACACGTTACGCTCTATATCCCGTGATTTAGATGAAATTGGTAATAACGAAAACGTTATAGCTGTTATTCATGTGTATTTGCATTTAGTAGCTTACCATCATATACATTTTAGAAACAGAATGTATATCATAAGAAACAGTGTTGAAAAGCTCTTAAAGAGAAACAAATTCGTTAAGATTGTTATAAAGGGTCCCCACACCTGCACGACACCTGCAATAAAACTTAGACTAACGGATTATTATGCGTTTGTCTACAGAGATATACTCGTTGATGTATTTAAAGGACTACATGACAGAGTGATATACCTGGATTTTATAAATATAGCTAACGCAGTTCTTGTAGAAGATCCCCATCCTAAAGACAGCATTGTGACTTATATGGTGGACATGATGTTGGGATATGTGTGTGGATGAATTAACATGACGTGGGCTGTCAATTAAACAAGTTGCTAATCCAATCGGCGAACAATATTGGTTCCGGCGGCGCCATTTTCATTTGACAAGCTGACGCTGTGCAAAACAAACACTACATCGTATTTACTTAGACAGATGACCAGTGGGCGAAGCGATAGTTTTTCTCGCGTCAGGTCAGGTCAAAAATACGAACGTCACTGAAAGCATGGCATTATAATTCACCAAGTTTATTTTTCATAAGTTCTTGTTAATATTTATTTGTTTTTATTATAATGGAATACATTTTAATGTTGTTATATAACTCGAGTAGAAATATGTAATCAGGTGTCATAAAAAATAGGCTATGCTTAAATTACCTCCTAAACAGATGGTGCATATATGTATTTTGAGAATTGTTTATTAGACTTTAGATTTTTTAAGATTACACTCAAGCCAGCAGCGAGCAGGATAGGCAGATAACTCTCGATGCTCGACGGACCGCTATTGCTGATATTCAAAATATCATTTGAATTTGTAGGATGTAAAAAGGATCCCGAAAAGTATCATAATCATCTGTTTTTAACTTACTTATTGAAGATGAACGATCTTAACCGTTGCCACTTAACAGTAATATATCTATGAATATTAACACAAAGATGGTAATAATGTTCATTTCAGAACAAATTCTTTCTCCATGACAGGTTTTGATGCCAATGATTGTGAATAAATATGAGAATCTTGGTTGCGTTTCAGGCCTAGTTATTGTCAAGTTTAAACGTATGCGCTGTATGACTGATGATGCATTTACAGAAATATACAATTCTTCGTGTGCCTTGTCATTTCTTATGGTGTTGCCATTTTTTGTATAAGTGCTATTCATAGTAGAGCTACGCTGTTCCGTTTGAGATTTGGCAAGTATACTATCAAGATGATATAGAAATAAACAAAAATAACACTTGAATGTATTTTTCAAATTGTGACCTGGTTCACCTTCCATTGATGCAACGTGCCCGTATTAGTTTATATATTGAACGAGATATCTCCCGAATAAGGTCTATTAACCCACAATTAAAAAGCGGGGAATTCCATACCTGTCCCACAATTCATAGCAATTAAACGCTTATTAAACTATGACGTCAATCAAACTTTCCCTGAATAAACTGACCATGCTTTATTGTGCTGCTATTAAACGGACCCATTCGGAAGAGCTGCGTTTGAAAGTCCACACTCTATTGTGCCAACCGGCAAGCCCCCCTGGATAACTTGGCAGAGGGACTAAAAACCTTAGAATTACAAACAGAGCTGCGTTCGTTATACAGACTATGCTCCTGTGTCACTACCTTACATGTAAAGGTTCATAGCTGGAGAAGGTAGGGTAATTTCTACGTTATAAATGCCATGCAAAGAAGGCATGAGTTGTGAGTTCGAATCCCCGTCCGGTGGAACAGTTTCTTTGATGATTGATATATGATTTTGTGTTGTTTTTTTCATATATCTTTCACCACTTATTCAAATGGTATCAGTTTCTTGCAGAGATGGATTTAATCGAATACTAGTCAATCTTTCAGGATCCCTGGAAATAGTAGTTTGTTTCACTGATCGACTGTAACTCTAAAAGACATAAAAATGAAGCTTACTATTCAAGCACATCACTTAACCAATGCACGTGTGAATATTTTAGTTTTTTCTTGCTCATTAATAACAACCTTGGAAATGTTATGCTTCAAAATGTGCCCCCGGTAGTATATTCTGCCAGAGTCTCAACTATATACCAATGGGAGGTTACTTTGCTGCATTGAAGACGTTGGTGCCTCGTTTGATAAAGTGTGCTTATGTTGAGGAGGTATACGGGTTAAAGTCTGTAGAACGAACCCGGCTCTTCCAATAAGGTCCGTTAAATAGCAATTGTTATGAGCACGTTGATTGGCCAGTGTATTATAATCATTATCATCATAGTTGTGAACCTGTAATCGAAGACTCGGATACAATATCTAACCTACAGAAGTTGCATCATATATATATATATATATATATAAGTCCTTGATTTAATATACTCCACAAGTGAGACAATTTCGGCCAATGGACATGATTAACTTATCGTTTAACAAATATCTGAGACTTATCGGGAGAAGGCCATAATAAGTTAATTGCTTGATTATCATCCCCGCCCGTCCCCTAATTTTCAGGCCGCCACGGCCGTTTTTAAAACATTTAAAAAGGATATAAAAAAAAATTATCAAAAAAACATCAACAATTTTTTAAAATAAAAAATAAAATCCTCCCGTCTTCCCCGTTTTTAAGAAAAAATTGGATGATAATCTAGCAATTAATTCATTATGGCCTAAACTACAACGCCAATGTCGGCTATGGACGTATCACAGAATGCGAGGTAAACGTTGACCAGTTAAAAACGTTGATAAAGCAAAGTAAATACTTAATGTTACGTAATTCTTTTATCAAAGCTACTTTTTCATTTAAGACAAGGTGTATTTTAATAACATTGATAAACATTTAGGTTCAATAATTGATAAAGCAAAGTGAATACTTGCTGTTACGTAATTATTTTATCAAAGCTACTTTTTTCATTTAAGACAAGGTGTATTTTAATAACATTTATAAACATTTAGGTTCAATAATTTAAATTTAACGTTAGAAAAAATACATAACTCTCCAATTCAATTGCTTCCTGGTGGAAAGAGGGTATCTAAATTATCATTATATTTGAATCTAAAACTGGATATATAATAATAAATTGAAAGCATGGAAACATTCGAAAACAAGGACAGAGGAGCTTACACACGTCTACTTCCCCATGTATTCTGGAAGAAGATTCATAACCGTAGAACAAATCATATGGCTACATTGTAATCACCACAGACTGTGGCAGCGATTTGAACTTATGACCAATATATTTACTGTGAGAAGCGTTACCAACTACGCTAACCGGGCCGAAATACAAAATATGCTATGATTTAACTCATATGTGATATGGAATTCACACATTATATTTCACCATATAGAAAAGTACATTCTTTCTTTATATACATCGAGACCGCAGCGGCGGTATAGTGATAGAGCGCCAGCCTCACATGCGGAAGGTCGATGGTTCGATCCCAGGCCGGGTCATACCAATGACTTGAAAAATTGTATCATAAGCGTCCTCGCTTGGTGATCAGCTTTTAGATTAGCATTTAGAGGATTGTTCTAGGACTGGTCGGCCCGGTGTCAGTATAATGCGACTGGGTGGGGTATCATGCCATGTGTCTGCGGCATGATAACCCATCGTGGCAGCGCTGAGAATACTGTCTCAAGTAGACAACGTCGCAATATAACGGAACAATTGTTGAAAGCGACGCTAAACATCATGCAATAACAACATCTATATACATTGTTAAAGAGACATGACCTATAAGTCCGATTTGTTTAGAATAAAATATTTAACACTGATTATTTAAATGAAAATTTTGTTCAGCAAACATAACATCTTCCTGTGTTGCGTTTTCATATCTCTCCCTAAGTTGCGTTTCTATATCTCTTCCTGTGTTGTGTTTTCATATCTGTTCCTGTGGTGCGTTTTCATATCACTTCCCGTGTTGTGTTTTCATATCTCTTCATGTGTAGTGTTTTCATGTCTCTCCCTAAGTTGCGTTTCCATATCTCTTCCTGTGTTGTGTTTTCATGTCTCTCCCTAAGTTGCATTTCCATATCTCTTCCTGTGTTGTGTTTTTATATCCGTTCCTGTGGTGCGTTTTCATATCGCTTCATGTGTAGTGTTTTCATATCTCTGCCTTTTTTGTGTTTTCATATATCATCATGTGATGCTTTTTATATCTCTTCCTGTGTAGTATTTTCATATCTCTTCCCGTGTTTGGTGTTCATTTCTCTTCCAATGTACTGTTTTTATATCGCTTCCCGTTTTGTGTATTCATATCTCTTCCTGTGTTGTGTTTTAATATATCTTTCTGTGATAATTTTCATATTTCTTCCTGTGTAGTATTTTCATATCTCTTCCTGTGTTGTGTTTTCATATCCCTTCCTGTGTTGTGTTTTAATATCTCTTCATGTGTTGTGTTTTCAGATATATTCCTTAGCTTGATTAAATATGGCGTGAATGGACAGTTTTTTTTACTATTTTTTATATCTGATCTGCTGTCCATGTCGAGAACGAAAAATAAAAAACCTTTAAAAGGCTACATAGAGACGTGCAATATGTCGCACTACATAGAGACGTGCAATTTGTCGCACTACATAGAGACGTTCAATACGTCGCACTTCATAAAGACGTGCAATATGTCGCACTACATAGAGACGTGCAATATGTCGCACTAATATATTTCTATGATGCGTTTTGATATCTCTTCAGTGTAGTCAGCAAGACTATAGATATATTATAAACATTTATCAAAACTTCAATCGGTCAACATCTACGTAGTATGAATATACCGTGTATCTTGTTTTTGGTACATTATAAAACACTCTAGTTTCCCATACACATTCAGTGAATAACGTACACATTTTGAGTAGTCAGTAATACACACTGTTATATATAGAGATTACCAACCACGCAGCTATTTATACCACTTGTTGAACATACAAACTATATCAATAAACTATGTGTGTGTGTGATTTTAAACGGGTTATATCAAGAAAACACGCTATTAATGTCTTTAAATCGATAAAATGCCTCTCATAATCAATAATAAATTAAATGCAAATAGTTTGGTATGTCAAATCCACCAAAACGTGACAAACTCAATATATAAATTGAAGTGGTAAACTTGAAACGAAATCCCCATTCTTAACAGGGGCGTAACTTGGCTTAAAACGATGTTTAGGCAGAGTTGTAGGGGGCCCGACGGCATGCTCGCCCAAAAAAAATCAATTACACTATCGTAGAAGTGTAGGTGTGTTTTGACATATATTTCTTATTTTTAGGACTCTGGTTATCCTTAATATTAACATTGAAGTCACTGTTTTATAACCAAATAAATGTAATGTTTTAAGGTTTGTTCACTTTAATAACGGAAAAATGAAGAAGCATAGGGGTTAGATTTTATGCATTTTTGGCATTTTTTTTCTTCTCGATTTAACAGAAAAAAGGTCAGGCACGTGCCAACAGTGCCTATAGGGAGCTACATGTACGCCACTGCTTAAAATAGACAGCACTTAATACTGCTTAATTTCAGTCGGACAACTGTACTACGTGTAAACCTGTATCAATGGCGGATCTACTCTTTAATTTTAACGGGGTATGCCTCTCTCTCTCTCTCTCTCTCTCTCTCTCTCTCTCTCTCTCTCTCTCTCTCTCTCTCTCTCCCACACTCCCTAAACTCCCATCTTTGATAGAAATTCACTATTTTTCTACTGAAAAACATGTGTGCCCGTCAGATATTTTGTTATTCTCCCTCTAAACTGAAATCATGGATCCGCCTATGCGTATAACGGATCCAATTGAAATGAAACGATGAAAACCTTGATCTTATTTTATGCTTCTAAACTCGAAACCTAGTACTTAGGTATATCCACATTTTTATCTTACGTCTTACACTTCAATGACTACAAGGAAATAGATATAGTTAAAGCCATATATGGTTACCACATGACACAAACGTGAAGTGTACCAGATATGAGCTCATATATAAAACTGTTACAAAAAGCTTAACACAGTGATAACAATATATACCAACAAAATGGCTACAGGTGGTGCATACTTGCGATCTGTCCTAGGTGGATCTGAACCATTTTATGACTTTTCTTGTACCCCGTGTGCTGATGAGGGAAGGAATGTGGAAGCCGCTAACAGATGTGTGGATTGTGGACAAAATTTCTGTGCCAAATGTCTTAAATATCACAATAAATTTGAGGGACTTAAAGCACATAGGATTTTAGACAAAACAGGAATGAAGGCTGGTGCCCGACAAGCTCCTGTATTTGTGTCCCCAGAGAGCTGTACTGTCCATCCAGGCAAGCCTGTAGAAATGTTCTGTGGAGAACATGATGTTGTTTGTTGTGGAATCTGTATCAACATAGACCACAGGTAGGTCAAATTTCAAATCTTCACATTATAAATACCAGTATAAACAATGCCATGCCCGGTTAGCTCAGTTGGTAGCATGCCTGACTATCAAAGCGGG
This sequence comes from Panopea generosa, assembly GCA_029582155.1. Lineage (NCBI taxonomy): Eukaryota > Metazoa > Mollusca > Bivalvia > Adapedonta > Hiatellidae > Panopea > Panopea generosa. The sequence continues at coordinate 6,968,824 of CM055896.1, read as the reverse complement.
GTTTCAAGTTCGAATCAGAATTCTGCCAGTTTCTGTGATGATTCATATACAAAATTGTATCCCATTATCATTCGTCTGTCACCGCTGATTCAATTTCTAGTGGGAAATTATCAGTTACTTGTGGGGATGGGTGTGCTCGAGTACCGGTTACTCCTTTAGGATCCTAGGAAAGTGTTGTAAGGTTAACTTATTGCCTGTTAGCCGCCGATGGTACAACAATGACGCTAATTATTCAAACAAACATAAACCAGTATATGCATGTATGTCACTAACTGTTACACATGTATTGTGTATCTGACAGTAGTAAACGTTAGTTTCCTTGTCACCAACTTACTTATATTCCTGTTACAGTAAACAATGTTGACCAGCTTTGTATTGAGACAAGACTTTCAACATTAAAGATTACTATTACACTCCCAAAATATATCAGTGGCTTGTATTTTAACGATAATGTATTTCTGTAATTTATGATTGTGCTCTGAATTAAATTATATTTAAGTTAATGGTGAATTAAGTATTAAAGCTGTTTTTCCAACTGAACAATTGATCTATCAAAATTAACTAGTATGTTCTTTTATTGCAGAGTTGAAATTTTAATTTATCAACCCTAGTATTGGGTAAAACATGATCTCCTGGTTGCGATTCAAAAATTATCCTGAGATCTTTATCTTTCGTTTCACAAATTCAGGTTTCGTAAAGAAGTTTGATTTTTGTTTTCTGGGATTATTTGTAGGTATGGCCAATTAATGAATTGTGGTCAACAAAATGTAATGAAAATATAATCATATGTTTATAGACATGGTCTGCCTCTAAGACTGTATTGGCACACCTATTACGTAATTGGCACTCGGACTTGAGCATGCAGGCCAATGACTTTAAGGTGTGCCGATATAGACACTGAGGTACACCAAGCCTAAATATGATAAACGTTTAAGTATCTTTGTATTTTGTAAGTTATAATATAACTCTACCAAAAAAGTACCTTGCTCCTGTAATTGGTCTTTAAATAATGAAAGTCAAATGTCAAAGGTCACTGTTGATATTAATTGTAAAATAAGTGTCCTAACAGTATCATTTAATTTACATGTAGTTCCTTTGGGCATTAAAAAGTCCAACTTTTTTGCCAGGGTAGGGAGTAACGTCGAAGTTGCTAATTGCAAACAGCAGTCAGTTATGGTGCAGTGTGCTAAAATAGACTATAAAACTATAAACACAAATCCATATGTATTGTTTACAATGTAGAGTGCATGAAATCACATACTCCTCCCTAGTATTTAAAACTTTTGCCAGTTGGAGATTTTTTTTCAAACTACATCTAGCAAATACATTTTGGAAAATTAATGTATTAACAACAATCTAATAGTATGCAAAATTATAACAAACAATTCCAGTGGTGAATGTGAATTCTTGAATAACGGTTCTCTGACTTGAAACCTGTCCTGGCAAGAGTCATCTTGCGGCTTTTACATGGCAGTCGTGGCGTTTATTCCTTAATTATCCCTAATAATGACACTGGTATCTTGTAATTTACATCTTTACCAGTCATGCACTATAATTATATTTATTTTTCAGGCTATGTCAAGGTGTAAACTACATCCCAATTGTTGCAAAAGGCTTTAAATCCAGCAGCGAGCTTAGAGATGCTAAAGAATCAATGCGGCAATTCAGGAAAGATTTAGAAAGATCTGAGACAATCCGAAATATATACCTGAAAGCAATTCAAAAGGATAAGGAAACATGTCTTGCTGATATTGATTCATTCAGAGACAACATTGTCCAATATCTTGATAGGATTGTGAAGAAAGCTAAAGAAGTAGTATGTGAGAAGACAACAACGCTGAAATCAGGGATAAATACAAGTATACAAAAGCTCCATGATATGATCTCCCAACTGAATGTCAGTATCAGGAACCTGGAAACATGCAAACAAGACAACGAACCACAGCTCTTTTTCTGTGTGAAACAATGGAAAGGCGAAGAGAGCCAGGGAAGACAACTCTTGCAAGAGGTTGGTATAGCAACAGGGAGAGAAGCTCTGAATTTCGACATTGACATCAGAATTGAAGATTATTTTAGAAATTTGAAGTCAATAGGTGAGGTAAAAACAACAAAACTTAGTCTTCAAGGCAAGTACAAGATCATTGGCAATGCAGAATGTACAGGTTCCTGTCTGCTAGATGATGGGTCACTGTTGCTAACTGATTTAAATAATCGCAAGTTGTTGAAACTTGATAAGAAATACAATATTGTGCAGACATGTCATTTGAATTATCCCATGAATGTATGCAAAACTGGCCCAAATGATATTGCTGTAGTTTTAGGTGAATGCTATATCCAACTTTTATCCACACGCAATGGTAAACTAAAAGTTAAAAGTTCATTCAAAATCTGTACTATCAATAGATGTGTGGCATATAGTAATGGAGAGCTTTTTGTTTCCAGTATGCAAGGTGTATATGTATATAACCTTTCAGGAGAGGAACTGCGACAATTCCAGTCCTTCTCAACAAGACATATCATATGGGAGTATACAAGCCATCTCGACCTAAGTAAAGATGGAGCCCAGGTTTATGTAGCAGATGGGGCAAATGGAGTACATGTGTTTGACAGACAGGGGAACTTTCAAACCACCATCACCAGTCCTTATCTGAAGAGTGCCTGGGGACTATGTACACTGGAGAATAACATTGTTTTGGTTTCTTGTCGTGAAAATTGTAGTATTGTTATGATTAACTGTTCCACAAGGAAGTCAAAAGTTCTACTATTAAAGGAAGAAATCGTAGACGAACCAAGTACATTGTGTTACGACAATACCACTGACAGACTGATTGTAACTTTCAATAATCACATCAAAGTGTTCAGCTTGATACGAAAATAATCATTTCAACTCCTGAGGCTCACAAAATATCAAACTTATCAAACTTAAACTATAACGGAGCTACTATAAATTACTCTGAATTGAGGAAAACCATGGCAAATTAAGCAGAAGAAGTTTCTTTTTCTATTTATTTTATCATTCAGCTGTTTATTAACTATTAATAGAAACAGTTTAATATATCACTGTTATAATCATCACCATGGTTGTCCTTGATAATAAATCCTCCGTCGATCAGTACAATTCATCAGTCGTGATAATCAACAGTTGAATTATCTGTAAAATCACATGAATGATATTAACCACTACAACAGTGTTTAGGTGTGACATTTTGGCAGGTGTGATATTAATCACTACAACAGTGTTAAGGTGTGACATTGTGGCAGACGTGATATTAACCACTACAACAGTGTTTTGGTGTGACATTGTGTCAGGTGTGATATTTACCACTACAAAAGTGTTTTTGTGTGACATTGTGGCAGGTGTGATATTTATCACTACTACAACAGTGTTTTGGTGTGACATTGTGGCAGATATGATACTAATCACTACAACAGTGGTTTGGTGTGACATTGTGGCAGATATGATACTAATCACTACAAAAGTGTTTTGGTGTGACATTGTGGCAGATGTGATATTAACCACTACAACAGTTTTTTGGTGTAACATTGTGGCAGGTGTGAGATTAATCACTACAACAGTATTTTGGTGTGACATTGTGGCAGATGTGATATTAACCACTACAACAGTGTTTTTGTGTGACATTGTGGCAGATATGATATTATCACTACAATAGTGTTTTGCAGTGACATTGTCGTAGATGTGATATTAATCACTACAACAGTATTTTGGTGTGACATTGTGGCAGATGTGAACTTAGATAATTTAATATGCACTTTTGTACTACTGAAATTATTGTTTAATAACGTATATTAATGAATAAGATTCTATTACCACCATCCATCTTTTAAGAAATGAAAAACTACGGAGATAAATGCCCCTTCCCCACCTGTAGCCTTATTAGTAGCAATCTGACATGTGATATTAATCACTACAATTGAGAAAAACTTTTAAGAAAAACTACGGAGATAAATGCCCCCCACCCCACCTGTAGCCTTATTAGTAGCAATCTGACATGTGATAGTAATCACTACAACTGAGAAAAACTTTTAAGAAAAACTACGGAGATAAATCCCCCCCCCCCCCCCACACACACACACCTGTAGCCTTATTAGTGGCAATCTGACATGTGATATTAATCACTACAACTGAGGAAAACTTTTAAGAAAAACTACGGAGATAAATGCCCCTTCCCCACCTGTAGCCTTATTAGTAGCAATCTGACATGTGATATTAATCACTACAACTGAGAAGAACTTTTAAGAAAAACTACGGAGATAAATGCCCTTCCCCCACCTGTAGCCTTATTAGTAGCAACTGACATGTGATATTTATCACTACAACTGAGAAAAAAACTTTCAAGAAAAACTACCAAGATAAATGCAAAGGTCGTTGGAAATAAACGCAAGACAAACGTAAACTTGCCCTTATGTAGGTAATGGGCCGCAACGTAAGGGTAGTTTGTAGTATTACAGCACATGGTGGGTTATAACAATGGCATAGATCAAAGGTGTTGTTTGATGATCAACAAATCAAGAGCAATCTAACAAAGTGAAAAATATGTGTAAAAAAACAAAAAAAACTTACCTTTTATCTCTAAGTGTCATCTTGATCTTTGGTAAACATTTGTGCCATGTTATTTTAAAATGTCTCGAATGATTTAGAAAATATGGAGCGGACACACATTTTTGCAATTATTTCTGACCTTTAATCTCTAAGTGTCAACTTGATGTTTTAACTACGGACCCGAGTTTTGTGTGCAACCACCGTCTGGTTATGGTGAACATTTTTGGTATATAACTTCAAAATATGTCATCTGATTAACAAGCCAATGGAGTGGACACGAACGAAACTTTGTTAATTTGTTTTTACCTTTAACCTCTAAGTCTGACCTTGACCTTTGAGCTAGAGGCATATGTATTGGGCACTACACATCGTCTGATTATAGTGAACATTTGTTCCATGTTATTTCAAAATCTGTCTGGTGGTTTACAAGATATGGATCGGACACGAAAATTTGTACTTATTTCTGACCTTTAACCTCTAATTGTGACCTTGATCTTTGAGATAGGGATCTACGTGCTAATATTCCATGAGACAATCAAATTTAAGAGAATTCTATAATATTTTATACTTTTGCTGCGTGTATAAATAGAAAATGTGTAAATATATAATTATTTTCCATAATTATATAGATTGTAAAAAAATCTAAATACAACTTTGACAATCACTGAAAGTGCCACATTATGACACTGCTTATTTGAGAAATTCACAAAACAAACAATTTGTTAAAACTACAATCATATACTTGGCTGATAAATTTCAAATGAACTTTTAAAATCATTTACCTTTTACAAACTGTCCTTCATTTGAGAATGTGAGTTGAAGCCTTTTTTTGGTATATCTTTAATGGAAACTTTATGATAAGTTTTTTTTTCAAACATGTTTCTGTTTAAATGAGGACCTTCAATATCAAATACATCTGATAAAAAAATAATTTAAAAATATCTGTTCTTAGTTAAAATTTATTCTTTAAATATTTTGTAAATGTTTGCAAGTCGAAACGGAAAATAATTCTCATAACATAAAATGCATTTAATTTCCGCAACCCTTACATTATGTACATGTTTAAATCATGTCTAGGCTTTGTTGTTGGTTTAACTGAATCTACACATGTTTGTACTGTACAATATTCAATGGGCTGTTATGTATAGTCATCTATTGCGAATCAATAATGTTGATGGGATTATCAAACAATGTCCATTGTGTTTGATGTACCTTTGAAACACATCCTAAAAGGAGTCAATATAATTATGCTCAATATACTGAACAAAAAGTGAAAAATAAAGTTTCTTTTATATGTTTGATTGTATGATTGTATGGAAATGAAACGGCTTAAGGTATTTTTCATAAACAAAATACAAAGAATATTATATATATGTGTGTGTGTGTGTGTGTGTGTGTGTGTGTGTGTGTGTGTGCAATCAAATCTGTCTTATGCAGTCAGTAAATGGAAAGGAGCCAAATTGGCCTTTAAATGCAGGTTGTTGCTAAATACAGGTTAATATGCTCTGCACGCATATAAATGGGAAACAGCAAATATGGCTGCTTAAGGCAAGTGGCTGCTTTATAGAGGTGACCGCTTACACAGGTATCAAAGACGATTAGAAACTTGCCTCTTCTGAATTTAACTATCAATAAAAAAGCATGAAAATTTCTTGTTTTGGCAAATTAATAATTTTAAAAATCACTGGCATCTATTTTTTTATACATAATATAAGTTTTATGTTATCTTTAATAATGTTTATGAAGTTTTAATCATGCTAAATGGTATTGAATTATAAAAAGGCATACTATAATCATTAAAAACTTCACGTGCAACTAATTTCTTGTTCATAATTATAAGTTCTATTATGATATTTTTAATGTTTGATGAAGTCTTAATCATGCAAAACGGTCTTCGATTAAAAAAAGCAAATTAATTATTCAAAATTCACTGGTAACTAATTTATTGTACATTAATGTTAACTTTGATGTTTTATAAAGTTTTGCAAAACAGTCTTGAATTAAAAACAGGCAAATTAAACATTCAAAATTCACAGGCAACTGATGTGTACATTAATGTAAGTTTTATGTTATCTTTAATGTTTTATGAAGTTTTAATCATGCAACACGGACTTGAATTTAAAAAAGGCCAATGCACGTTTAGGTAAAAGTTCCAAGTAATTGTTATATTTATAGTGGCACTACACACATTTTGTAATCAATTAGACCTCAACATTTGTACATACCCATTGCTATGAATGGTGTCCTTTTATGGGTAATTTCTTTTGGCAAAATAATAAATATGGTCTGTAATCCCGAAATGGATTGCAGTATAAATAAATGAAAACGAGATTTTGCATGAAAATGTTAATTTTCACAACATTTCACCAAGGACTTATATAACCAGGATAGGAAACTTGCATCTCTCTACTATATATAGATAAAATAGCACATGAAGAATTAATATTTAAGCAAATTAATCATTCAATTGCATTTCTTATACATAAAATGTAAGCATTATGTAACCTTAGATGTTTTATAATGTTTTAAACACATAAAATTATATTGAATTAAAAACACTGCAGTTTGAAGTAGAATGTCATTTACTTTTGTTGTTTTTAGTTGCAGTATACAAATTTTGTTATCATAAGTTATTCAACAATTTTAAACACAATTTGCTGAAAATTGTCTTGTTTTGTAGAAAATTCCATTCTGCAAAGAACGAATTTCTATTTGTGTTTCTGAGATGAATAGAATTACAATAATTGAAAATGAGATTTTACGAGATTTTGCGTGAATACGCGAGTGTTTTTAAAATTTCAATCAGTTGCTTTTCCTTTTCTATATTAGAAATTTTATGTTATCTTAATTGTTTTATGAAGTTTTAATCAAGCAAAACGGTCTTGAATAAGACCACTGCACTTTAAGGTAGATGTTTTATAATGTTTTATACACGTAAGGTAATTTTGAAATACAAATATTGCAGTTTGAAATAAAATTTTAAGTATTTTTGTTGTTTTCTTTAGTTTCAGCATACAAATTTTGTTATCAAGTAATTCAGCAATTTAAAGACAATTTGCTTGGAATTTTCTTGCTTTGTAGAGAATTCTATTGTGCAAAAAAGGTTTTTGATTTGTATTTCTGAGATGAATGGAACTGAAAAACGAGTTTTTGAAACATTTTGCGTGAATACTCAAGCGATCACAAAATTTAAATCAGTTGCTTTTCCTTTTCTATATAAGTCCTTACTTTCAATGAGCTGCTTACGCTTCTCAAATTAATTCACTGGTATCATGTACATGGTTTAGAAAATAATTCTTTTTCCCATGGACATACTTTGTTAAACATAAATGTCATAAAAATGGTGTTGTAATAATAGTCATGATCATCTCCGACGCTTGTTTTTCTCACAGACAAAAAGGCCTTCGGCGTGGCTATAAAAACGGTTATGTAGCAACAGCGCTAGAATATATGTGTAATGGCTATCCGGATCAGTTCGATTTCGTCAAAGTCAAATATTCGCATGACATTTAACTGCCATATCACATCTTGTCCAAGTACACACTGGACTCTTGAATGCACTTCATATGTATTGTTTCACTCATTTATCATGCACATCTCTATATAAATCTTCCTTGAGCTGTGCAATGATGCAATGAGTTTAAACTGAAGTTCATATATGTTTGACTGGTAAACACTGTGTAAATACTTGGCGTCGATGAGATCATCAGACAGCTCCGGGTAGTCATTACATGCATCTTTTAGTACTGTTGCTACGCAACGGTATTCCATATCAATATAACATTTGGCATTTGCTTAGACGATATATTACTTTTCATGGCAATATAATTTTTATTCATTAAATGTTGAAAATATTACAAAAGAACGCTTATTTTTAACACACCTCGTATATACATAATTGAGTGATTTTTTTATAGATTGAATTATGATATGGTTGAATAAAATATGATCGTAAACTGAGTACTTATGTATATTTATGCACGCATATATAAATAATTGAGTGGATATTTTTATATATCGAATAATGATATGATTTAATAAAGAATGATCGTAAACTGATGTTTTCTATGTATTATTTAGTTTTGCCAACATACCAATATACACTTGTATAAATGAGTCGTTAGTCTTGGCTTAAAGACAATGATGATGAAAAACTTCTTCTAAAAAGTTTTTCTGGATTTCTACATTGAAGTTGAATGAAGATTAATGTTATCTTATAGTTTAAGGAATATAAGATATTTATTATGTATGTATGCATTGTATAATGTTGTGAAATATTGGTAAATTTATGTAAAATGTTGAACACGGTCATGTAGCAACAGCGCCAGAAAATATACATGTAATGGCTATATGGATCAGTCTGATTATGTCAACGTCAAATGTTTGCATGACATTTAATTGGCCAAATCACATCTTGTCCAAGTACCCAGTGGGCACTTGGGTGAACTTCATCTATATTTTTTTCACTCATTTATCATTCACATCTATATATCACTCTTTTGAACTGAAGTTCATGTAAATTTTACCGGTAAATATTGTACAAATTCTTGACGTAGTTGGGGTCATCGGACTGCTCCTGGTAGCCATTACATGCATATTTATAGCGCTGATGCTACGTAACGGTGTTCAATATCAATACGAAAATGAAAAATCCTCATATTTCGTATATACATAATTGAGAGAAAGTTTTATTGATTGAATAATGATATGTTTGAATAAAGAATGATCGTAAACTGATGCTTTCTTAGTATTATTTAGTGTTGCCAACATACCAATATACACTTGTATAAATGAGTCGTTAGTCTTGGCTTAAAGACATTGATGATGAAAAACTTCTTGATTTCGAAATTGAAGATTAAATTGAGGTTTGATGCCATTTACATCATCTTGCAGGTTTGGTTTTATGTGGTATCCAGTTTCATAGTGGATTCTTCTTTAACAGTAATACGACTAAGTCATCTGCAAATCACTGACAAATTCTTTTACTTAAAATCTTTGACCCAAACTTCGCTTCAATCTTTGACCTCCAACCTACGACCTCGTGTGAGCTCAGAGGTTAAGGCGAGTGATCTTGAGCAAATACTCCACATTGAAGCATTTTTTACTATAGCAGATATTTTTCTCTTTGTTATATCCCTTTGATCACACAATAATACTGCAGCTGTGGTCTAGTTGTAGGTCATCTGCTTCTCATGCGGTAGGTCGTGGGTTCAATCACCGGCCGGGTCAGAGCAAATACTTAAAACATGATGCTAAGCTGCTTCCTCCCTTGGCGCTCAGCATTTAGAGGAAAGTTTTAGGTTTGGTCGACCTGGTGTCAGAAAAATTTGACTCGGTTGGGTATCATATCATGTGACTGCGTCATGATAATTTCCAGTATGACCGCGCTCAGAATACTGTCTCAAGTAGACACTGTCGCTATATGGCTGAAAATTGTTGAAAACGACTCTAATCACCATACAACAACTTTGTGTTGTGTGTTTGTCTGATTTCTAGTTTTATTTAAACATATTATTTCTTGCACTGGGGTTCAAGCCTCGCTACAGAGTTGTGCCTCTTTTGAGTGACGGTATGACCATTTTTTGCTTGCCAAAAAAAGTTATATACATGTGATCTGGTTTGAAATATTTTCAAACTGGTTTAGAGGTTGCAGATGAACAAACATTTTAGGCTGGCATAGCCAGAGACACATAAACACAGATAGGCAGGTGCAAGCACTTGTCAAACAGGTGGCACATTTGGCGTTTTATAAACACAACTTCCCCTGAACCAATTAACAATGTGTGGGTTTGGTATTAAAAAAAAGAGTTTTATTGTAATTTTAGGTGGTGAAATTTTCTTTTTAGATTTAAGGAAATTAGGACATTTTACGCTTACGATTATTTTTTGTGTGACCTTTAGCCCGGAAAATCAGGAAGAGTAGTATACTTGATATATAAAAATCTACCCCTTGTCCCACATTAAATATAACTTGCCATTTAGTTTGATAAATAAGCGACAAGGTTGTGTAGTGGATAGAGTGTTGTCCTTTTACGCAAATGATTCGGGTTCAATCCCCAGCTCAAACCGATGCCTCTTTAAAACAACACTCAGTACTGGTTCTATCCAGGAAGTGGAAAATACTCAGTACTGGCTCTATCCAGGAAGTGGACAACACTCAGTACTGGTTCTATCCAGGAAGTGGACAGCACTCAGTACTGGTTCTATCCAGGAAGAGTACTGGAGAGCGGTTCATAAACGCTCTAAGTTTACTTCACAATTAAGCTAAATTATATTAGTTTAATCTAAATTTAGACTGAACACAGTGTACTGTAAACCGCATTGAACTCAATTCAAACAAAAGAAAATTGTTTATGAATTTTAACAACGATGTATGTTAAATTTAGACCCAGCCTTCTAGAGGTAACACACTACTTCTGAGCGAATTTAAAATAAACAAAACTACACAAAGCTGAAATTTTACGTTTATTCAGAAATGAATAAAAAAATATAACCCACAAACAAAATCGATAGCTGTTATAAATATAACATTTACATAGATAAGGTCATTGTTACAATATATGCAAGGTGATTAATCCTAGTATTTAAGCAAGTAGGTAATGAAGTTACATCCCTTAGCATACATTCTATGCATATACACATTTACTAGATCTCATAAAAACGATAAACGGGTTTTCTCTCCAAAATGCCAAAGAAGCGTTGAAACTACACCAAACAAGAACCATGTTTTGTGTTCTTGAGCAGTTGATTCTATCAACACATACGCTTTGTACTTGTTCTACCATGAGATACGTTGAGGATGACGTATGTAATTGTTAAGATAAATATGAAATACGTAAATATATCTTAATTTATTTTAGGATGCGTGTAAAGGTTCTGATGAAATCTGTATTATCCTGCCATTTATCTATTATAATTTATTGGATATTTTTATTCTCAGATATGTTGAATAATGTTTCAGTATTTAACGTTATCCAGTTTACTTCTATTGTTGCAATGTATAAGTGTATCAAAGGGAGAATACCAGAGCATGGTTTATGACCATGTTTGCCGGTGTTATATACCTTTTATGATATATCATTATGTTTTATTCTACGTAATAATGCGGGGCTTTATCAACAAGGAAGATTTATCAGACAACAAAATGTCATGGTTTTGCGTTGTATTTAGCCCGCGTTGATATAAATTGCTATTACATGAGTGTAAATGATACCTGTTTGACTGAAATGTATGTCATTTGCTATCGTATATCAAATAGTATGCAATCATGTTGGCACAAACTGGCGTCTGAGAACGTTTGGTACGAATTGTACCGTACTTCTATTCTCACATTATGAAATCATGTTATATGATGCATAATATATAAGTGGCAATGTTTACCAACACAAAAATGTCAACAACAAAAAATTATTGTCCGTAATATTGTATCTTGCACTCGATCATTCATCTTCGTCAATATGTTCGGCCATTTGGACACCTGTATTGGTACACCTATTACGTAATTGGCACTTGGACTAAAGCATGCAGGCCAATGACTTAAAGGTGTGCTGATATAGACACTGACGTACACCAGGCCTAAATATGATAAACATTAAAGTATCTTTGTATCTTGTAAGTTGTAATATAACTCTGCCAAAACTACCTTGCTCCTATGATTGGTATTTAAATCATGAAAGTAAAATGTCAAAGGTCAGTATTAATTGGAAAATAAGTGTCCTCACAGTATCATTTAATTTAGTTTCTTGGAGCATTAAAAAGCCCAACTTTTTTGCCAGGGTAGAGAGTAATGTCGAAGTTTCTAATGTACAAACAGCAGTCAGTTATGGTACAGTATGCTAAAATAAACCATAAAAATATCTGCCTCAAGCCTGCGGAGAGTGTATAAATACAGATACATATGTATTGTTTACAATGTAAGGTGCATGAAATCACAAGCTCCTCACTAGTATTTCAAACTTTTGCCAGTTGGAGATCCTTTTGAAACTGCGTCTAGCAAATACATTTTGGAAAAACTCATGCAGACAGACATAGAAACCAGTCACACGATGTGTTGCATGTAAAACCATAGTAGACACCAAATATACTCGTTTAGTAAATGCCTTGATATTGTGTTGATGATTTGCATGTAGCTAGGCGTACATTGGCCTGTACATTTATGTCTGTTGTTCACAAATAATTATCTCCACATATATATCATATATTGAGAATGTGCATCTGAAAGCTCCCAAAATCGGAACTTCCCTTGTTGTGATTTTATTAATCTCCCTTTATGAAATTATTACATATGATTTCACTGTATTTTCATGATCGAACGGGTTTCTATGTATGTCCTTTATATTCATGAATCCTTAACAGGATCCTACTCATATATATATATCAGTTAATGTATGTAAATTGTCCGTCCAGTCCAGATGTGTTGCATGTAAAAAACATAGTATATAAGTCATAGTTGACACCAAATATATGGGTCTAGTAGATGCCTTGATATTATGTCTATGGTTTGCATTGTAGCTAGGCGCGCTCGCCGAAGTCTGGCCTGTACATTTATGTCTGGTTGTTCACAACCAATCATCTCCATATATATTGATATTGAAGGGACACACCAGAGTCTCAAAAAAAAAATAAACCATAAAATGAGCTTATTTCTTTTAAGGAACTTTTAATTAAATCAAAAGATAATAATAATAAAAATAGAATAAAAAATTGCTTGACGTTGCAGATGATAGTATATGTTTTCTAATTACTTAAGGAGATATTTCGCTCTTGAGTTTATAATGGTTGGCTTGGTGACGAACCTTATTAAATATTGAATAAGTACTTTGGTGTGTTCATTTAATAGAAACTATATTAGAGTGCAATACTTTTATTATATTGGGTTTACTTATTGGGTTTACTTTTTGTGTGCTTATATTTATTAAAGAGATATCTATTTACCGGATTGGTGTTCTAAACACATGTTTCTGTGTATTAATTTATAGTGTTTACCGAAAGCCAATAGAAAAGCCATTGAAAATCTGCTGTAGTTACTCTTTGCTTAAGGATAACCTTGTTTTTCTATATTTTTTAATATACTTAACTTTATTTTGAGATTCAAAAACATAAAGACTTCTTAAAGTTTTAGATTTCTTAATAGTGTAATATATTTCTCATTGGCATATATTCTATTAAACAATAAACATATTCACATGCAAACTAATACGTTATGTCAAATATATATATATATATATAAATATATATATATATGTGTGTGTGTGTGTGTGTGTGTGTGTGTGTGTGTGTGTGTGTGTGCGTGCGTGTGTGCAGAAAGCAAAACATAACAACATATATAAAAGTATACCTGTTCAAGAATATGAAAAATATTTTCAAACTTGCATTGCGCGATAAAAAAAACCGTGTGTTTCAGCTAAAGTGGGTTATCTTGAAGGAAATCGCAAACGAAATTGATCAAAAATGATTATAATATTCAAGTAACAATACCATTATTTATGGAACATACCTCGGATGTACATGTACATACTCGTATTGCATAACTACAAGGTTGTGTGTGTGTTAAAAATAAATAAGTCAATATCATACGTTTATTTGGTTATGTGTATTATTAAATTAATTATGATTAACTATTATGTATTTACACAATATTCTGATTTTCAGTTTGAGTAAAAACATAAAATTTGTATCAGTTTAACAATCTTTGTAGTGAATAAGTAGTCTGTAATACTAACCCAGCTCTCCCGATTGGGTCCGTTAACTAGCAATGTTGGGAAAGCAACATTTGAGCGCTTTGATTGGTCATTTGCTTCAGTTTAGTAAGCGTTCAATTGCTATGAATTGTCGGATAGGCATAGAATTCCTTTCTTTTTCATTGGGGGTTAATAGACCTGATTCGGAAAACATCAGGTTCTGAGATAGTCTAGCGAATAATAGAAGTATTTCAAATTTAGTTGAGTGCATTTTGGAATATCCCAATAATATTGATGGTTAAATTTCAAAACAGAATTTTGATGGATGAAATTCTGATTTTTTTCTCAGATATTGATGTTCAAACTAGATGCTATATATGTTAAATACAAAAGAGGCTGAAAATATCACATTATTTTTATACTCTTAAGAATTTATTACAAAATATTTGATTATTTGCTGTTTTGGCAACACTAAATTTGCATTGATTTCCCTCATTTTTACATTCATCTTTTAAAGTAAAATTTGTTTTTCTACTTTCAAGAGTAATTATTAACCATTTAGTGTATTTCAGTTGTATTTATGAAATATGCCAATGCAATTGTATTTGTTTGAGTAAATAACACAAATAATGCGTCAAATTCTTGATCTAAAAAGTGTGCACTAACGAAGTATGAATGCAGCTTACACATAATATGTAAGTTATCTTTAAGATATGTCAATAGATATACCGAAATGATATTTGCACGTTAGACGGGCTCGTTAATAGTAAGTGTCACTCGATAAAATAATGATGTAAAGGTTGATTGAATTAAACTAATTTCATCAACGTTAATCTCGGTATCTATAGTGACTAATGGTAATTGTATCAAGAACATTTCAAGCGAGGGCGGTAGTGTAATGGATAGAGTGTTGGCCGCTCACGCCATAGGAAGCGGGTTCGATCCTCAGCTAAAACCGATGCCTCTCATAAAACAACACTCGATACTGGTTCTAGACAGGAAGCAGGCTCGAGAGCCGTTCATATAAGCTCTGAACTTCATGACTATCGAGCATGATAAAATAGGAGAAACTAACATTTCACATATTTTATTTATTAAATCAAGTTATATTGTTACTTAATTTAGAATTGTTTTCTACTTTAACAGCGAACAACTCTGATTTTCATCAATATTAAGTCATGTTCTTTTGCACATGAAGTTATACCCAAACTATGTAGGTGACAATTTTGTCAATTTCTGATTTTTCATAATGTATAAACGCACCAATAAGTTACATTGAAAATAATAAACACGGCAGGAAATGCAACTCTTGCCACCCTGTCCACTGTACGCGCCTTTTTTCTGCTCTGTGCAAACATGCTAAATGTTGAATTCTTTGAAGCGTAAATGTTCTGAAGTACAAAATTGAATTTAAATATAAGTAATTATTTTCATGCTTAAAATGAATATATCAGGATTTTTCAAAATTTTAAAATTGGTTAAAACATTTTTATTCCAATATATCACGTCTATATACACTGACTGACACTGTATAGCCAAAAAGATATATATTTATACATGTCAACATAATATATCGAAAAGGGATTTTCCTTACATTGGCTACGTGTCTAGGTTAACTAAAATATATTTGCAACCTATTTTGTGACGTAACAAATGGGAGACATGATTTAGCTTTGATTCAATTTCAACTTAGAAAGAGTCCGAATGACGATGTTAAGGTTGTCAATCAGTATATAAGTGATTTCTACTTTTAGAATGAGAATTTCGATTCAAGTTTACCATTCAAAGTTGAATATCGATTTTGTAAAGTTTTGGGGGCTTTAAAATAACAGACCATTGAAGATGAAGATGCTTTTTATCCTTTTTAAAAATAAATTTAAAGACATTTTTTTTTCGTTTTTTTCCTAATATACTTCCCTTAAAATAGGAACACACAAATACATTATTTTTCTCTCGAATAAGATTTTCATACCGGGATACAAAATTGCATTGCATTCCATTATTCCTCGTGTAATACAATAGTGTAACATTCCCATATGTCAGCGGGTAACAGCTCTTACTCCTAATTCATCGAAATGTACTGTTACCCTCCCCAGCGGGTATCAGTTTTTAGTAAGTCACAAGGTTATAAATAGGTGTTTTTCCTTTAAAGGAATAACGTAGTTAATGAGAGTCGTAACTAATCGCCTAGTATATTAAACAAGTTTTGTCTTCCTTCCGCTTCTTTGGAATCACGGTGCTCATTGACTATGTTTTTGATGATTGAAAACGTATAGATCCTTCAGTAATGTCAAACACTAGAAGACCACATAAGCCGATGCAGGTGGGCGTTTTCAAGTGGTGTTCGATATTTAATTTCTCTCATGAATCCCATAAACTCCACAAAAACGAGACTTGTATTTATTTACTTTTATAGGTTGTTGTATGTGTTTTCATTGTAATTTGCATCAATTAGTACATATATTTATAACCTTTGCTACGTTTGCAGAGCATATGCAAATACATAATCTAGAAACCATACCCGAAATGAGTGAGCGACCAAAGCAAAGACACTTTATATTAAGCCTACACATTTTTTCCAAAAACATTTGAACTTAACTATGCTTTCACTTTACCTTTGAATCACGATTTTTTAAACCGTTTGAAAATGATGATTCTCCATTATTAATGGAACTTTGTCTTCCCTGTTCCGCTCGTGATAAGACATTTACATAAGCAAACTCAATTAAAGCAGCAAACACAAAGAACAAGCAGGTTGCCATCCAAACATCAATACCTGTAGTGATAGGATGAAAATCACAACAAATAATATTATTCGTTTATAAGATTTAATCAAACAATTGGTGAAAGTCATAACGTTATTGTAGTTACTTGTTAATACGATATGATAGTACGTTACTGTTTATTTAACATCATTTGACTAAACTTTACAAATTTATCTTAACTATAATTCGATTTTCAGTGGTTTCAATCGAACTTAAAGTGAAATTGGGTGACATAGATATGTTCAAAGTAAATTGTACTTACGGCAAGCCGTACCCTTAATGCGAAAACATACTGAATGAATAGTGTATCAGTGTTTACAGAGTAAACTTGTTCAAACCATCAAATAAACGATAAAGGTCATCTTGGTTTGAAACATGGATATGAGATATCTAAACTGACCAAAGTAATAAATAACATTTTACGGTTGTTGATAAAATCATACTTGTATATATTTCGTAAAAGCATATAAAATCTCGGTTTTGGAAACAATTTAACGCACCTTTGATATATGATACTCTCGGTAGTGCAACACGGGCACCTGCACTCTGCGTTGTCGTTGTTAGCACGGTTAGTATGCCGATTGAGATACGGGCTGGGACTGCGTCTATATCAAGCCAGAAGGACAACCAGGAAAGGGCGACAATCAGAATACTTGGAATGTACATCTGTGTCATGAAGTAGCCAAAACGGCGGATCAACTCGAATTCTAGCATTATGCAAGTGTAATTCACTGAAACGATGTTTGAAAATTTGATACTTCATGAATGCAACTACGTTTGATATACCTGTATGATAAAGAGGATATTTGTTGTTTGTTTAGTTGTAAGATCGAATTATATCTTTTCAAGTGATCACCAACATTCTTATTCTAACAAGTGGCTTTTCACAAGAGAGAATATAATTATTATCATTTTTGGTTAACACGAGATGAAATATCAACTGGTCTTGCAACAAAACAAACAAATTTTCTTTTTCTTTTATGCATTTACATAATTTATTTGTTTATTTTGATCTTTCTATTTGCCGTTAGATAAATAAAATATAAAAAAAAAATAATATCAAATTAATATGCAAGGTCAAAAATGTTTTTTTCATAATTTCGTAATGTATTACCATAAATAATCCACTGAGAAATATCTATAATTCATCAATAAGCATAAAGTAACAACTCGTTTTCTTAAAAATTGAATTAAGATAATTGTCGAAAAGGAAGTTTAAATCTGTTCTCACCGCCATTATATGTTTGGTCACAGCGCATTGTCGTGATCTCCCCAAGCTCAAACTGTGTTAACGTCACTTTTTCGTGAATGATAAATGGAACATGGTGCCATTCAAATATCATATTATCTGTGCTGTAACCGTCTTTACATCATGAGAAAAGAAGATAGATAGTTGTCAACAGGTATATCAATAAATATGTCAATTATAATATGTATTGTTTAAGGTTTAGTATGATTCAAAAACAATTTCAATCATATTATTTGTGTGACTACACAGTCTCTGTACATCATTAAAACGTGTTACTTAATGTGAATATTTAACGCGATTTTTATGCCACCGAGGACAATCAGTTAACATAATAACTATTTCCTGGAATATTGAAGGTTAACTAGTACTCAATCTCCGCAAGTAACTGCTGATAACTTGATTGATAGTCAGACGCGCCACTCCGCAAGTAACTGCTGATAACTTGATTGATAGTCAGACGCGCCACTCCGCAAGTAACTGCTTATAACTTGATTGATAGTCTGACGCGCCACTCCGCAAGAAACTGCTGATAACTTGATTGATAGTCAGACGCGCCACTCCGCAAGTAACTGCTGATTACTTGATTGATAGTCAGACGCGCCACTCCGCAAGTAACTGCTGATAAATTGATTTATAGTCAGACGCGCCACTCCGCAAGTAACTGCTGATAACTTGATTGATAGTCAGACGCGCAACTCCGCAAGTAACTGCAATAACTTGATTGATAGTCAGACGCGCCAGTCCGCAAGTGACTGCTTATAACTTGATTGATAGTCAGACGCACCACTCCGCAAGTAACTGCTGATAACTTCGATAGTCAGACCACCACTCTGCAAGTAACTGCTGATAACTTGATTAATTGTCAGGCGCGCCAGTCCGCAAGTAACTGCTGATAACTTGATTGAAAGTCAGGCGCGCCATCGGCCCGGCTTAAAACGTGCTATATTGTTTTAATTTTGTCGTATCACAGTCTTACATAAGTATAATGACACATATTTTCACTATGCTCTTTATATGGTTAGTATATTTCACCAAAATTATAAGTGTATGGTTAACATTAATATATGTTCTACGATTTTATTCTCAACTGCTGTACAATTTATAGTGTTATACAATACCATATAGTTATATGCAATACAAAACGTAATTTTATTTAAGATATGATACAATTTACTACATCATATGACTTAAAGGGCTTATTTTTTTTTAATTTAATGTTTTTGGTGTTCCACCATTGAGCTCCTCTGACGTTGCTAAATGTAATGGAAGATTACTGTAAAGTTAGACCCATCGGTTAATTTAACCTAGGTAGGTATTGACCTATCTTGTGTTGCCAAGGCAGATGGTTGGTTTGAAGATTTTTTTCTCAAACATAATAAAGAACAAACTGTGCTTGTAAATAAAAAAATTGAATGTTAGTACAAACTGAAACAATATGGTACATGTATATATATATTCATTGGATAACTTATTTGATATCAATCACAAAATATAAAAAAAAATTACTAAAGGACCTTGAAAATTTGCCCTTAATTTACAAATATGGAATATTTTAAATACTCTATCATCATTTGCATCTTTACATCAGATGATATTAAACTATTATAATGAAATAAAAGTTACAAAAAGATGGTTATTTTGATAATACTATTTTTGTCGCATGCACAATAACTCCCAAGGTAAAGCTCTTTATATACTTACAACTCTCCATCATAACATTACAGGTCTGAGAGTCCAGTGGATATTTTCGCAGGTCCATGTCACAATGTATGGTGGCTGAAAGTCTAATAGCATATACAAACAACATTACGTATACAAGAGTTCAGCTTTTTGTTTAAAAAATATTTCATATTTTAACCAAACCACTTAGATTGTGTTGATTAAAAATGGCAAATGGTAGCACGATATACAGAAACACATACTAAAATAATCGTTAAAATTAGAGTTAAAAGTTATTATTAGTAATTAACAATTGAATAAAAGTGTTCGCAATACCTTGAATTAGTTTACGATTTCTTCTGGTGTTCAACTGGATTGTGACAAGGGGAATATTGTCACCAATTATCTTAATGTAATATTTTAAATATTGATAAATATTGCGATAAATGTGACTGATAAGTCATAAAAGATTAACCTAACAAATGATTCTTGAGATCCTGGACGGTTAATCAGTATTCGACCCCTCCTATCTCCGCAAGTAACTGATATATTCCCACTTGAATCAGCATTGAGAAACATAGGGTTATTTACATAACCTTTATACTCGTTTTTGTCAACTAAATAGTACGCCTGTACCCTGTGGGGTTTACCGTAAACTGTATTGGATGCGTCCAGTTGTTTGCACGTGCATTAGTTTGTTTGGAACTGTAACAATGTGAACGTGTGCTCTCTTTGCATTGGATAAAAATAGGTCAGGCACCCAGATTTTATCCATTGTGCGGGTATCCAATTCTAGCGTCCTCCAGTTATACGTGCTTCCATAAGCCAGTCGACTATCATTCCATGTCTGTCGCAGGAAAATCCCAATACAAAAATCCTGAAAATACACGCCTGTATTTATGTTTTATATATACATTCTGTATATATCTATGAGTACTAGAAAATAATCATTATCGGATTAACCCAAGATAATGATCCGATTACCATATCTAAAAAGCCACCAAGGATAAATGAATAAGTCGATTTTTAAATAATTAAATTGCTTGTTATAAATGTATATTAAAACACATACCTGCAGAAATTAAGAACGTCTTTTTATGATTATATCGCAAAACGTTTTAGATGCTCTTATGTTTTTGTAATAGAAATAAATGTCAACCCACGTGACATTTATTTGGCTGTTAAGATGTATTTAAGCTGTAAGCTCAGTAGCAGAAGAATCAAACTGCTGTTTTGGTACTGCTTCAAAAGTGTCGGTTCTGATGCATATTGTATTCTGTTATGTTTCACTGAATAGTTCGGATTATATAAGAATCATCCAATGAATTTATATTTGTATCAATTATATATACCAATTAGGTTAAGTCGACTTATTCAATGTGTTTATGATTATTATGTGTGTATAATAATATACAAAAACAAATGAAACTATTTGTAAAAAATGCTCCTTTTCCCTAATTGTTTATATATTACAATTGTGACAAACCATGCACATACTTATATAGTAAATTAGTTAAAGAGTTGATATGGTGAAGTGGGAAATGACAAATATACTGTTTCTATCTCAAAGCGATGAAGTGGACAAAATGTTGTTTAGTTACAAATCAAAATTAAAGCACGACACTTTATGGTTTCCAAACCTTATCTTCATGGTAACGTTGGCAGTTGATAAAAATGAGGGAACGCTGGGACATAAGATAGTAAATGTTCATATAAACAATTACAGAAATCAGAAAACTCCCATGATTCACTACAATACTGTAGTACGAGAAAAAGACGTTGTATTATGGTTATACCCCATTTAATTCGCTGATGGAATCAATGTTGATAATTTCAACCTGCACAAATACATCGACAGGAATGTCTGAAATAGAAAAGAAAAAATAAACATGATTGTGTTAAATAATGGACATTTTATCTCGAAGCACTTTGGTTGACGTTGCATTTTCATCTTGCATATTTTATTCGTATGTTTTTTATTCTAAAATAAAGTCGTCTGTGACCGAGCAGTCTAAAGCGCCATCTCAAGATCACTTACCTCTTACCGGGACCTCCGTGGCCGAGTGGTCTAAAGCGCCGTCTCAAGATCACTTACCTCTTACCGGGACCTCCGTGGCCGAGTGGTCTATAGCGCCGTCTCAAGATCACTTACCTCTTACCGGGACCTCCGTGGCCGAGTGGTCTAAAGCGCCGTCTCAAGATCACTTACCTCTTACCACTTACGTTGTAAGTTGGGGTTGCGCTCGCTCCAAAAGCTTTATGTGAGAAAGTTTCCAGTTACTAACGGAAGGACGATGGTTCTACTCAGTCTAAATCAGTCTGAGGTCTTTATCCACTAGTGAAACTGGATATGCTATATATAACCTGAAATGTGTTGAAAAAGGCGTTAAACCCATTCAAAAAAAATCTGAAATAATACTACAAAGCTCAAATATATATTTTGTATCTCTTTTGTATCATTGGCACACTCGATCCAACACATATTTGATAATTGCAGTGTTTACATTGACAATGTGGAAGCTAGCATATTCAACAATTAAATCCTTTTCTTCACAAACTGATGCTAGACCTTAAAAAAAAGCATAAATTCTGTAGCAAATACAAATAGATATATTTACAAGTCTACCACAGTAAAACAATATATTAAGTGTTTTTGTGTCGCTATACTTCTGTAAACACGCTATATATTCAATGATTGAGCAAGTTTTCACTTATATCGAATTAAAGAAACGTTTGCTTTCCATTTATCCGACAATTTACGTAGCATATAGTCATTTTTGCCAATACTCATTGCTTGTAGACACTAAGTACTTCAAAATACATATCAAGATGTTTTGCTTTGTAAAGATTTGCATTTTATGAATATGAGTAATAACACATAGAATAATGATGTCTTAAAGTTAGTTTATCACCAAACGATTAGCAGAATATAATGATCAAAGCTTGGTTGAAATGAAACCTCGGCGGTTGTATATTGATATGTCTATTGCAGAGAATCTGCTAACTTCAGATTTTTAATTCGTTTATTATTGATATAATTAATTGCGGTGGTTTCACATCTATGTAACATACGCTTAATCATATACAACGCTTGCGTTATTTATGCATTACTGTGATTGAAGTCTCGACATATACCTGTTCTTTATACACTGTTTCGCAATAATGTTTCTGTTTATTGAGATGTTTATTATTTCTGTTTTATTGCTTCTCGTTAAAGTTTTTACATTCATGCTTAATGCAGCATTCGCAGATCAAACCAAAGATAATGTCTCATCTAAGGATTTTTGAAGTTATATCGACTTTTTAAAAACGTTTAATGTTACTTTTTGTCTCTTAAAATAGTATAATAAATATAACTTAAAGTTTTAATTTCAGAAGAATACACATATAAGTTTATATAGTTAATCATTTAGGAAATCTCTTGTGATTGATTTATTTATCTTTTGTCAGGATTGTTTTCATTGAGTTTTAGCAGAAATATATTATTTATGTATGTTGATGTTTTTAGCAAGGATTTAAAAGACAACGCATATGTTGTAAAGGTATAAGTTCCTTTTTAGGAGCAACATGATACGCACAATCACACACTGAAAATTTCATAAGATCGAGCTCTATAATAAACTGATTAAATTAATATATGTGATGCAGGGGCAGATCCAGGAATATAGTTTAGAGGAGGCGAACTCCGGAGGCGCAACACAAAATCTTTTTCAGTAGAAATATAGTGAATTTTAATAAATTTAGGCGTTTGACTGGGGGGGGGGGGGGGGGGGGGGGGGCGATTTTTTTAAAGAGTAGATCCGCCATTAGGATGTAGAATCATAGATAATTTAGCATCTATTTGGCATCTTATTTTTAATGACTTAACGGCGCGTCTGATTGTCTGTCGTGTCAACAGCTAACCAGTACTAAATACCCAGTATCTCTGCAAGTCACACACTACCTCCAAATATATTTCAAGTGTAGAATACTTATAAACACAGAACAGAGTAAATGACCAATCATCACAGATACTATGAACATGAATTCGAACTCACGATCCTATGTTTGAGTGTCGGGCGCATTACGACGCGTTACGAATACCACCTAAGCAAGACGAACCCGAGGATAGTCACTTAAAGTATAAAATTGTTCTTTACGAATCTTACCAAAACGTCCGGAATGGCAAGAGATTTCAGAAAAAAAAGTAGAGAGAATATTATTTAAAACGCCTACATGTCAAGGCAGCCCTGTATTAAATAGTGAAATGAGTCAAGGTGGCAAGAAATGACTTGTTGGGCCGTAAAATGTCAAAACAAATACTTGTAAAAAACTTATTAGAAACTTCCGTGCTTGGCGCTCAGAATTTAGAGGCTTATACTAGGTCTGGTTTGCCCGGTGTCTGTATAATGTGACATGGTGGGGTACCATACCATGTGTGTATACGCAATGATACTCCAGTGCGGCAACGCTTAGAATACTGTCTCAAGTAGACACCGTCGCGATATAATTGAAAAATTGTTGAAAGCGACACTAAACACCATACATCAACAACAACAACAACATCCCGTTATATCCCCTGACATAATCTCAATTATGTTTAAGTATGGCTATATCCAATCGACTTTTTCAAATTATTTTGTTTTGTAAAAGAAATTTATAACGATTATGCATTGGAATATGTACATGTAATTATATCTTTGCTTACGAATACTTGCAAATGTCTTTAACGCTTATTGGCAATTAACATACACAATTGACCAAACGTCACTTACAAATAGCCGGAAATGTAACATTGAATAATAATAAGAAAACATATAAAGGCAATGTGTATCAGATGTTATTATATTATTATGTTTCAATAAAATATTCTATTTAATATTTACCATTCGTCCGCTATTATGCATAAATATAATGCATAACGATGGGTAAATGCCATTCAAATATTCATATCTATAATCATGTTATCTTAAATTATCTTCAGCTTGCTTCATTATATAACTTTTGATTATTTTCATTCATAGATCTTGTTATAGCAAACAACAGGGAACTGCTATGTGTGTGTCAGAAAAATGGTGTTTTGTGTAAATTAGTTCCAAGCTATCTATTTTTATTTCTTTGTGTGTGTTTTATATCTATGTTGTCTTTTTAATATTTTCCAGTTAACAAGACATCTTAGCAACATGTATAGTAACATACTGTCTTGTAGCAGCAAATTTTAGTGGTGAAAAGCAGTCAGTATATGAACTACTATTTTGCTTGACCATCGACAGGTTTATACGAATAATGGTTACTTTGCTGATAGTCGATAGACCTATTATTTATTCTGATATGTGTATCTCTCATATCTCAATATTTTAGGAAATTATCTTTTACAGGGTCTCTGAAATTGCGCAACAATTTAATGAAAATCAAAAGTGAATTTCAAATATCGAAATGCACTTACACACTCTTGCATACACTTGGATTAGCATTTAAGAACTTTTAACATTAAAATACATTAAAATACACCACAAAACTGTATGTACAAAGGCAAAATTGTGTGTATATAAAAGCAAAACTGTGTATATAAAGGCTTATTGTGTAGGTGGTTATTCATAAAAAATATGTTTTAATCATAACGAATAACATATTTTAAAAATATTAGGACACTTATTCTTTTCTTTTTCGGTTGTGCGAGTTCCCCCATCTTACTTGCAACTCATTCTGCAAGGACTGCACTAAATTTATCATCAAGTATACACACTGGGATAACTCAAATTCTACATCCAATTGATATATCTCTCATATGTGTTTACTTGATGAAAACTAATTTACGTTTTGCATAAAAAAGCATACGACATATGGTTATTCAATGCAGTGCGTGCCTTCTATTTTAAAAATGATTTTTTTTGTAGGCATGTGAACTGTTGTTTTTTTTTTTTTGTAAAACTAAACTGCGTTTAATTATCAGCATATCTGCATTATAGATGCCACTATCATAAACAACCGTTTTTGTTTTTCGTTTTCTTTTTATCTGCTTCAGTTAACATGTGTACTATTTCATCACCTATTGTTTCTCCTTAAGCACGTCTATACTGTATCATAAAATATTAGGCATTTTTTATTAGCACGAATAACATAAAACTTCAATTATCTCTTGCATTGACAAGGGGCATATAGTTAACTGGCTGGAACATGTACTACTATTACAAGTTACATGTTTCCATTTATTATCGCAATTCCCATTTTAAAATTTGGAAAATAGAAATTACCTAAATTGTTAATATAATCAATCGCCATTTAGAGATGATAATTAACATGGCAAGGGGCAAATAGTAGAATGGCTGGAACATGTACTCCTTTTGCATAATATGTTTCCATATGTTATCTCAATTCAAATTTTGAAAGTTTGAAATTCGAAATGACCTAAATTGATACTTAGAGGCGATAATTACTCTTTTACCTAAATGCACAACTTCGAACGCTCGAACCTGGCGGGACTGGATAAAATAATTCGAGTTAAAAGTTGTTCGAACTAAGTATTGGTCAACATCATACCATACATATACATGCATATACATCGAAAAAGAAATTCGACCTTGGACCAGATAAGTGGTTCGAGTTATATGTGCTATATATCCCAGCCATCCGTGTTCGGACAAACAAAGTTCTACTGTATGTTGAGTGTCGAGGTGAATATTTGCAACCAAAAACAAATTGTTACTGTGACTAAGTCGTACAAATTATAGCCTTTTAATTATTTATTGCTTAAGTAAATTGTTTCTACGTATTTTTAAAAATATTTATATTGAAATACGAATAGCATACACGAAAACTTGTCAAATATTGAACTTTTAATAATGTTTGTTTTATAATTTAAACATAAAATAGGTTTCAATCATGACTAAATATTTAAATCTATTTGAAGTATTTGGACATAACTGAATGTAAATAATATTTTGTAACTTGTACTTTTTACAGGCAGAAAAGATCAATGAACTGTCAATCGTATTCAGAGGCACCAGAATTTCAGACTTAAAACACTTTATGATAAAAAACACTTTGCTATGTTCACGAACGACAAATACATATTAACATTTGCTGCTAATTCTATTGTAGAAAATTAATTTTATAACCGTATAAAATGAATATTCCATAAAAGCTTATATATAAACCACAATCCATCGTTATGCACATTGGCATTTCGCACGATGAGAGTAATTGATTTAACATTAATAATTATTCTTATTGCATGGTATGTTAATTGACGCCCAAAACACGTTACAAAAAACATGAATCAATTTGCGAAATGATTGGTTACAATATAACAGTTTTAACAGAACAGTTCAGAAATTGGAAGTTGCTTTGAATGTTGGAATATTTTAACTATATGTATGCTACGCTTGTTATATGAAAGCAATTTGCATATTGATGTTCGCTTTAGTCGTGATCTCAATTATAAAAATAAAACAAAATCCATTTCAGGGGAATTTGCTGTTGTTTTTTATAACGCACTTAAAATGATGTTTCTGTGATTAAGGCAGACAAGATATTTACACGAATTAAAAGAAGTGAGAATCTATAATTTTCTAAGGCAATATTATTGTAGGCAGTATTTTTCCAATGTATTAGTAAATTAACTTAATAACATTTAACATTATAGTACATGTCTTATCTGTATAACTATAAAGTACTGAGATATATATAAAATTTAAAAAAAAAATACAACATAACATTCAAAAACACATCTACTACAAGAGGGTATACATAACCAATACATATAATGATTTTAAACATGACAAGAACAATATAAACACACTTACATAGATGTGAAACAACAGCAATGAATAAGTAACGTCATTTAGTCAGTGACAATAATTAATTACATTTCGGCTGTACATTTTCAAAACCCCTGAATGCGATTGTTATTACATGCAATTGCTCATGAAGGTATATGATAATATCTGACAAATGGGTGCATTGGAAATACAGAACGCAATCAAAAGAGGGACATAACAGACTCAGTGTTATTGAATTTGTTTATGAGCGATAATAAAATTGGCAGCGCTCCTCCAGCCCACTAGCACCGACTTAAGCTGTATCTAATTATTGTCGAGCAACATTTAATATGCTCCAGGATTACTACGAATCAGAAATAATTACAGCAATAAGTCAAAGAACGGGACGACATGCAAATGCCATGCAAGTGTTATGCCAATAAAACATATAAATTATTTAGTAAAAACGTGTTTACCTTCTTCAAAATAAGGTGGTATTCTGGGATCATACCCATCCAATAAATCACCCAACACTCTTTGTCTGAAGAGAATAATAACTATACCCATTAATGGAGCACTTTAGGAAAAGGACAAAAATAGTTTTGCTAGGAAAGCTGACAAAACAAAATCTTGTTACGAGATACGAGCCCGGATCGCTCAAGCCATTACCCATAGTTGTTACTACAACACCATGCAGGCATACAACAAGATCCGTCGTATAAATATATATTAACTTTAACCCTTACTCGGGTTTAATCGACGATGTGCGGTAATTTCCGAACTCTTGCGAATATAATATATGATATATACTAAATCATTAACGTTATTCCACAGGTCAAGTCCAATATCGGCATGTGATTTGAGCGTAGGACAGGCATCCGTGGGAGAGAGTATCATCGCGTGCGCAAGAACAATGAATCAAATCGCGTTGTTCTTAAAGAATGAATACCATCTAAACCTATACAGCTTAAACTGTTACTTAAGAGTATGTTTGTGATACTTTCTTTACACCATACTTTATAATAAGTTTTAAACTTGCATCACCCTCTTGTACTATAACCTGGATATTAAATAAATTTTCCATGCATGTGTAATATATATTCAGATTCTGTTTGTGTCTTAAACGTCGTCACTTTGCAGCAATGTAGCTAAGAAAAAAGTACTTTTAGTAAAAGTACAAATAACAAACCTGTACACGCTGCCAAAATAGGTGTGAGACTGTATAACATGAACTGAACATGAAAAGAAATTATTAATTTTTAACGGTTAACACTAATATAAAAATGTTTTTATTTTGATTCTCACAATTACAAACGCATGTTATTATAAGAGTTGGAAGCCCTCGAGTTAGAATGTCATCATCAAGTTATCAATCATGTTTCATTTATATTGCTTTTATGTATACCCTAAACAGTGGTGTACTTTGACAAGTGTGTTCTAATTGTGCTAATTCTTGGAGAACATAAACTATATTATTTTTGTTCTAATGCCATGTGTCCTGAAAGTGTTTGATGAAATATGCATCACTCAATGCAATGTTCCAAGAGCAAAGGTTAATTCTCGCACCAAATGTTTTATTAGGAAGATCACAAACTACGTTGGCACACGGATAAAGTCAAAGGACCTTGTAAACAACTGTGTTGTAATGTTAATGTCAATATATAAATGTATTATGTGACGGTAAGAATCTCGATCTTAGTTCAATGTGCAAGCACAAATAACACTTTCATACGCAGGTAAATTCCCTCTTGCAATAATTATTACGTTAAGAATTCCAGCAGAAAATACACAGTGATGTGTTTCTTTTGCAAACTCAAGGAGCGACGTGTGCTATGCATTACAACTATAAAATCCAGATATCAGGTGTGGTATTTGCCAACCATCTTAAGAATATTCTTACACGTGAACTCAAAAATAAAATTCGAAATACACACTAGGAGACTAAAATTTGCAAGCATTTTGGGACACTTTATATATAGTGAAATACACTCATAACTGTTCTATCTGTTACGGTTAGTTATATATCCAATATTGAAAATTTGGATTTTCAAGTTCAAGTCTAATAATATTCTCAAGAATGGATAGTTAGTACGACCATTGAGAGCTACTGATACGGTATTATTCTTGAAAGTGGTTAATATTACTATTCAAATAATGTACAATGTTTTGTCTATTTGACGCATGAACAGTTATTAACTACGGATAACAAAATTTAAGTCCTAATCGTCATTATTTCTGATATTCATTGCAAGTAATTTTAGAAAAAGATTTCTTATCAAGTATACAAGTATGCACATGTGACTTTCAAGTTGTGTCATTAACTTAACTAAGTATACTATTGAAATGTTATGGAAAATTCTATATGAAAAATTCTACAGTGGAATCCGTGACATGTGACTGGCTGTATAATGCATATATCTAAATATGAGGGTGAATTAAGTGAATAAAACAAGTCGAGTAGTCGGGACTACATGTATGTCACATATTTAAAGTATATTTAAAGTTTTTATCTATATCTTTATACACACATAGCAATGTGATCGTTGTTGTAGCATGTGATGTTTCATTATAAATTATGAGTATCACCTTTTATATTATTCATTCTCTTAAAAATTGTACTTTCATTTTGTAGCAGAAGTAGTTAAGGAAAAATACAACTTAATACATTATACGACGAATATATATTAACTCAAACAGGCTACCGCCTTTGATCAAATAACAATATAACATAACTGATTAATGTGTTATTTATATGATAAAACAAAATGTATATTATATAGTTATGCGTCTGATAAATTATGTTAACAACACACATTATAAAATAAACAACATATCAAAGTCATGAATGTATAACCTTAAACCCATCGTATCGTTATTGCGAGGCTCTGGTTCCATAACGGCTTCGTTTTTGTTTCTGTCAGATTGCTCTGTCGTCTGCCCATTCAGCTCTAATGCTAGTATAAGTAGTATAATGCTAGCTGTGACGACAGCTTGCATTGTAAACGAATATCCAATCAAATAACCTGAAAAAAATAAACGTATGATTAAAGAATTTAGAACCGTTATTAGAGGAATGATAATGTTTATTTGCATCTGTAATTGCTCAAAAGAAAACATTAACCTCTGTTTTCAGGATCATGTTTTAACAAATGAGTTTATTTTATATTTTTACATACTATTGGAATGCTGTTATTTTATATACGGTTTGACTATAAAACTTTTTTTTTCTAATGTTAGCAACAAAAATACATTGCTTAAAAGTATTGCTTGAACATGCTTCTTATAAACGAGTATAAGGATGATTTATCAATTCATATCAAACAAAATAACTTTTAACGAGGAAAAATATTTACAACTTGCATAGAAAACAACTTTCAGTGAAGCATGTATGAATAAATATTGCAAACAACTTTGAAGTATTTATTGTTTTTTGTAGTTTAACAGCGAGGTATGTAAAATATAATATAAATATAAAATATAACAAAATTAATTTTAAAAATGAAACACCGTCTATAATATATAATTGATTACTCGTCTGCTGAATTAAAATCGACTAATCTGTTTTTGTCAAATAATATACAGATCGCTATAAATGAAAACATATTCTAACATCCTTCATTAATTTCCTGTGATTTCATCAGTTGACGCGCTTAGATTTGCGGGTATTAAAATGCATTTACAGTCGACACAATTACTACGTTCTATGTGTTACAACGCAATTAATAACGTTGAAGAACGTCGACGTCACAAGCTTAAAGGGGTTATTATTCGACGGGTTGGTTCACAGTATTTAGTCAGTGGCTGTGATAAAAACGTCAGAATATTGTTACGAAAACTGTAATTTTGAAATTTGCGTCCGTAAATGAAGTGTTTAACGGTCGCATTATTTCAAAGACTCTATCTTCGGTGTTGCCGTTTAAAAAACTATATTCGTTTTAAACTTAAAATATTTTATTACTGTTTAGCGAGTTTTCCTTTCACAAAATTGTTTTTCTGTTCACAAAGATATACCTTTTGGCATAATCAAGTGAACATTTTATTTTAATCGGTTGTTAAGTCGAAATGTTATTTAAGCTGACCCCGACCCCCGCCCCTTAGGAAATTCTTACCTGGCCGGTTTCTTGGACAAAGTCACATATGCGACAGGTACTCGTTGAGAGCCATTTTGTTAATTAACTTATGCAATTGCTTTACTAGGTAAATGTACACAGTGGTGGATCTCGAACACTATATCAGTGATTGCATGGTGATGTCTCTAAAATAACGGTCCGAAAGATATAGGCACAAAGTGTAAATATTGTAAAAAGTACATTTGGTCCATTTCTCAGAAGTGTTTCTGCCTTGAAACATCTTATCGATATAAAATAAAACGCAAGAAACACGTTCAACACAAAACCGACGTTCGTTCTGAATCAAGAGAAAATGTTCACATATATCCGATGACGCCAAAGTACGATTGTTTTGGTATTATAAACAATACTTTTTGATAAATGAATTTCTTGAAAAAGCAATCAAAGAAAATAGCATCTGATATAGATATTATTGAGTCCGTCAGCCGGTTCAAAAGAAATGATAATACATGCAACGCCCTCATGTTACTTGGCACCGAATATTCACGTTTTATTTATTGGTATACAATGCAAAATGAAACTTAACTAATACGAATACAAAACATGATCATATAATTTGTTACATTTCATATACTTTGTAAAATTTATTTTATAGTTTTTCGCACGCACCCATTAAACACCCATGGAAACGTCTTCGATACTGCTAAATTTTAACAGCGCGTTTAGCCAAAAATACATTTAACTGTCCTAAATAAGCACTAGTGTAATTATAACCAATGGAATATGTAGGGTCTGGTCAACCATACATGTATATGCGAATACACATTCCTTCACAATAGTTTAAAACACGTGACTCTGTTTCGGCCATACCTATCCAGTCCACACACTGGTCAACTGTCATTTGTCAATAACCATTACATTTGAAAGCTACATATATAAAAAATGAATTTGTGAGACAGCATTTTAAGAAAATGCGACAAAGAACTATTAATTCTGAATTATAAGATAAAGTTTTTTCATATTTTATTGAAAGGCGTAGCACATAGTAATTTGCCAGAGAGTAAGCAAATCCATACACATCTTTCATAATTTAAAAAAAAACAATGTTACAAAAAAGTATTTTAAGAATATATTAGTTTTTTAAATAATTAGATTAATAAAATATTATACTATAACATAATTTTGATTATTTTCTTGTTTGTTATAAAACCACATTTTTTACAATAACACTCCGATAGATAAGGGAGTGCTATCCGTATGTCAACATCAACACCATAACGGTACATTGTATATCTTATTATTAACTTGAACAATCTAAACATAAGAAAATTTGAAAAAAAATAAAGAAACCGTCTTTAATCAAAAACAAACTCGAACAAAAAATATTGAAATAACTGTTTAACTATAAAAGAAGTTCTGATCAAATGAGACCGCTTTACATGTAACCTTTTTGAAAACACTATGTGTTCAATGTACGTGTAGACAGTTTTATTACTTTTATCTGAGCTTTCAAACTAACATACATCAACACATTTTGTAATAGCAATGCGCAATACCACAACACAACATTGCCTAGATGTAGCTTAATATACCAAGGGTATCCTCAAAGGAAGCAATGTAGAACCATAACAAATGCAAATAAAAAGTATGCCTCCATTTTTTTACCACTGTCCTGGTTATGTTAAATAGTATTAGCCTTATAGTATAAATTGTTTGTTCAATGTTCAAATATGTTTTACGTCGGTATTATATTGATTTTAATATAAATCAATCATTGTTTTAAGTTATGACATTGGAATTTTACAAATATTCATACCTGGCGAAAGTTCGTTTAAATTCATGTCAACATTCCATTTCAAATTCAAATAAGCAGCTGATGACATGAAAACAACGACTTGCAATTGACAAAAATTCGAAAAAATTGATATCTCATATTTCACTTTTAAATATTATACGCACCCTCAATTGAAACAGATTCTAGAAATGTTTTTCTATTCTGTAATGAATATATGCTATCATATAATAGTTTTTCAAATCTTAAATCATTATTGAAAGCGAAAAAACAACAATATTCCATATAATTTCTGTCCAGATTTTACTCCATTATGTTTATATAAAAAATACACCAATTTAACCAGTATAGTCATACACTTCACTATTAAAAGTTAAATGACATGATTTTGTTATAGCTTTTATTAAACTAGTATTAAATGATTCCTAACATTTATTCTAAAGGATTCATGTTAACAAAAGTGTCACAACACCGCCTAATGCTTTATGACTTAATGGTAAACTAGAGAACATGTCCAATATATTGTCACACATAAAATGCTGTTGGGGTTATGCAATGACTGAAGCATACATACAGTACAAGTTTAATGATTGTTATTTCAATAATTCATAAAGTCAACTATTTTCATGCAGTGCATTTATAACAAATGTTAAATGGTTAAATTGATTATATAACTGCGGCGTTATAAAACATTTAAACGCGGTATTAAATACTTTGCATTAAATATTCATATTACTTTATCTAAATTAAATGACAGCAATCATAAAAAAAGATTCATCTTTTCGACTTATTCGTTTTCGACGAAATATGTAAATGTTCGGCGAACGCGAGAAATCAATGATTAGCTTAAATCTCCCCGAACAACATTGATATTCAATATTTCGTAATGAATATGAAATTGTATACGACAAACCAATATCTTTATTATTTTTTGCATGTTGTACTTGATGTACATTTGAAGTTGGTAAACTCTATGTTGTTTACTAATCCTTTGTTTACCTGTTCTAAGAATATAACTATATTTAACATTTTTTTTGGTATTGATTTATTTAAAGTTCGTGTCTAAGTGTTTTACAAGCAAGTCCATTACCGTGGCGACATTAAGCAAATATACGAATGTAATTATATAACAAATGATTTGCATCCTATCCACTTAACATTATGTTGTCAACTGGAAGCTGTCAGAATATATATTCCGAAATCATTAAACTGTAACGATAAACTACCAGATAAATTTATTTCATATATTAACACTTTAAAGTCATTAACTAATTACTTTGAACTCATAATGCAATTAGAATTATAGATGCTATTGCCTCTAAGCATCAATAAAACTTGTGATCGGGCCTGGATCCGCGTAAATCGTTACAATGTCTCGTGCCAATTATTTTATACACATTTTCACGTGTTTTCTTTTTTTTTTTGTTCTCATAATGGTATTTCTTGAATTCGTTTCTTCATTCTTCTTGTTATTTCATGGTGTCTGATATTGTTGCTATAACTTTCTGTTTGATTTATTGTGACTATGAAATGCCCATTCTTACAACTGCGTAACAAGCAAATTGACACAAATTATAGCTTTTCGATATGTATGGAACACCATACAAGCCTAGTTAACCTGTTTATGAGATGCTGTTAAGAACAAAAAATTCTTATTGTAGGTATAGAAACAATCAGCTTTGATACATATGCTGTAAAGATAAAATATTCGTGTTGTAAGTATAAAAACATATTATATATTACATATATTGACCGGTAGACCAGTTTCCATTTGCCTACCATTAATAACTGTTAGATGTGATTTCTTGGCATGTGAACTTTCAAAATTAAACACACTGGTAAAAACATCTTTGATAGTGACTGTAACAAGGCATTGTAAATACATGGGAAGGGATTGGTTTAAACATATTTATTCATTTAAATATACATACAAACAAATCAGTATAAGTATTAATATGGATTGGAACGGAAGATAAATATAATAGAGTTCTTCTCCGTGACATGTGTTAATTGTGAACAGGTTTGGCAGATTGTCAACAATTTGGTTCTAGAAACTTCAAAAATGAAGTGAGTGACTAAAAAAGAGAAAAGTAATTATAGTTATTTTGAAACAATTTTTTAATACATGTGCGTGGAGCAGAGATTAATCATTTTACAAATGATTTAGTCGATGTGTGTGGTGGACGTTATTCATAGTTTACCGTTTAAGGATGTCTAAATCCGAACCTGAATGGTGATTATAATATGTTTTTGTCTTTTTTTCTACGAATACCATTTTACTTAACTTATCAGTATTTAAATTTAATAAATGTATAAGTATGTAATCAATTACAATATCAGAAAAAAATATCCGTTCATTTTTTATAAATCTCCAACAACTTACCTGAGTCATAAAAAATAGGCTTTACAGGAAATACATAAACAATATTTACATCATAGTCTGCATATTTTATTTAATTAAAGCAAATACATGAATATATACTACATGTACATATAAGTATAAACGTCCTGGGCAAAGTTTGTTTTAAGGTTAAATTTAAACATTTGAGATTTTTAAAACGATATAACAAGTCTGCAAAGCGACAAATTTAGGCAAATTTGAATTATATAAAGTAAACGTTTTTCAAATATTTTTTTATTTCCGATATAGCAAAAATATAACTTGATCTGGACTATTTAGATGATTCCTTAAATTCAATACAATAGCAAATCAATGACAAAAACTATAGAACTTGTCTGCAAAAAGCATAATTTCTATTTCATCATCTTTCTGTACTTCGTTTCATTTTATAATAGGTAAGTTGTTATAACTTGTAGAAAATTATCAATCAAATACATTCAATTTTGAAAAAATGAACTTTAATTTTTAAACTTTAATACTAACAGTATATGTCGTACTAAGCCCATCACCTGCTTCCGTGTCGTCAAGGCTGCATATGTGTGGTTTAGGCCGATACAGGTAAATGTTTATGATGTTCTAAGATACCTCTTTTCCAGTTGTTTCATGTTTTACAGCAGTGCTCTTATTTATTGCACTTGGATGCATATATTCGGAACATAAAAGCATAATCTGGGAAAGCCAAGATTCAGGAATGTGTTTTTATTTTGTGTTGTTTAAGAAGTTTCAAATTGCACCACTTGTATTAGGTCTTCTTTTAATTGTATTTTTATTCTGGTTGTGTCATAACCAATTGATGCCATGTTGTTACATGAATATAAAGATAAGTTGTTTAGAAATGCCAAAGTACCGATGTTTACAAGGAAAAATAGTTCTGTGTATTGTATATATAGAATGTAAATTATACAAGACAGTCTTATACATAATATTATTTTGTGGTCATATAATAGAAGTCCTATAGCGTTAACCTCAAAAGTTAGTGTTTTTTGTTGTATGGTGTTACGCGCCGCTGTTTCATTTACATATATCGCGACTGTGTCTACTTGAAACAGTATTCTAAGCGCTGCCACATTGAAATATCATCTCGCAAACACACGGTATAATACCCCATCCAGTCAATTTATTCTGGCACCGGGTCTACTAAACCTAGAACTATCCTGTAAATATTATCCTGTAAAGCAAGGAAGCTTCTAGTACCACTTTTTGGTGTGAGCCGGTCGGGATTGAACCACTGACCAATGTGCATTAGTTTGTTTGGGGAAAAAATGGACTCTTTTTGCACTTGTTACGAATGGGTCGGTCTCCCAGATTTGATCCATTTAACGGGTATCCAATTCTGAAAAACACAAAAACATATGGATTTTTTTATATGTTCAAATATCACAATTGCAAAATATCATGCAAACGTATTGGTTTAATAACATGGCATTGGTTGTTTATATGGCGGCATGGAACAAATTCAAATTTGTTTTTAATCGCATACATATGATATAGATAAACATTTATCTAATTGTGACTTAGACAAATAGTAAAACAACAGAAATGACTCATTTCAAATAAATGCTTTTATGACAGTGTCAATATGCATGTATTTTTTAAATGAACTTCATTTTGTGGATGGGGGATACAAGCAACCTTCATAAACCAATTACGGGAAACCATTAATGGGAGAAAATAATTATTTTAAAATAGTTGTACTATATTTGATTACCTGATGGAATGAATGCCGATAATTTCAACTTGCATAAATATGTCGAAAAGTATGCCTGAAATGGCAAAAGAAAACAGGATTTTGTAAAAAAAAACATGTAGTTAATGTTCATTTTATTTCGAAGTAATTTGTTTGATCAACGGCTAGCGATGCATAGAAATATTGTATTGTTGCTTTTAACCAAGGTTCAAATTTAAATATCCCATTCATATCATTGGGTACACTCGATCCAGCGTATATTTGATAATTATGGACTTGGATGAAATAAAAATCAATGTAAAACAAGCAAATTCGACAGCTTATTTAAAAACAAAAACAACAATGATTGTGTAGCTCATATTATGTTAACACATTATTCTATCAAATAACGAGGCTAATACGAATTCCCGAAACTTTCACTTTTCACCCATCTGAAAAATTATCTTTTGTAATACATCAGAGCTCATTAATGTGAAATCGCTTAATATTTCATCTTGATATAGTTGAAATCAAAGTCATTCTTGCTGATAATAATTGAAACATAAGCACGTAGACACAGAGTACTTAAAACATAAGGTTTGCAATAAATACAAATAATAGCATATACAATCCTGACGCCATGAAGTTGATCAATCATCAAAATATTACCAGAAAATAATCAGCATTGCTTGGTTAAAACATTGTCTGTATATCATTGTCTTCATTCGATCTTTAATTCGTTTATTATTGATATCATTAATTGTACTAGCTTCTTGTTTGATTCACATTAACAACATTTAATTAACGATACATTTAGTGTATTGCAGGCTTATAGAATTATTGATGCAGTTACTGTGAACTCCATCTCGGCGTATACCTTTTCGTTTTATATTAGCGGTTCGGAATAAATGTGTTATAGCTGATTGCTAATTCTACTTAATTGCATAAAAAAATTGATATTTTCTTTTCAAAGTTATCAAAGTATCAAAGTTATATCAACTATAAAAAAACAACGTTTACTGTTAGTTGACGGTTAAAGTACTGCAATAAAGTTTTAATTCATGCAAAACATACAGATATGAGAGATACGATAGTGAAGTAAGTAAATGATTTATTTAACTTGTTTCAGGATTGTAATCATTGGATTTTTTCAGTTTTTATTGATATTTATGTATACGAGCGAAACACCTACCCCCCCCCCCCCCCCCCCCCCACACACACACACACACACCTGACATTTATTTATTTTTTTTAAAAAAAAAATCAAAGCATTTTCCTTCGAATTTGGCCTTGTATAAGATAGAACATTAAGGATGACACTGGCCTAGTCTGTATTTTAATATACGAAAGTAATTGGAATAATTTCATAATTACTGAGATCGGTTGTCAAGTAAGTTTTCACACGACAAAGCTACTGAATAATTAGACGTAAACATTGAACAATTAAAAGTGGCTGAACAGCTGTTCTGTTAACTATATTTAGCAGAGAGTCAAATAACCATCATTCATTTTTGTGTTGAAGGTATAAGTTTCCTTTTACCGACGAGTAAAAGGAACCACACTCTCAAAAACTTTGTATTTAAAAGACTTTTATCAAGTTATGTAATAAATTAATTAAATGACATATTGGATGCATAATATCATCAATAATTTTTCTATCAATAACTTGTTTTACGTCTTTATTCAACAGTTTAACAGAGGCAATTTAATCATCATTCTAAGTATTCGCATTTCAGTCAGCCATAACTACAAACAACTTATTTCTGCAAGTCACTGACTACTTCCCCACACATTCAAATGTATTCAATCATCACAGAGAATGTAGTACGTCGGAAAATGCAAATTAACCAACCCTGGATCGATTGTCAGACACGTTACATTAGTCGATTAGAGTCGATGATATTTTTAGAGAATCTCATCAAAACATCATTTGTGACAAGACATTTAAGAAGATAAACGTTGTGTACGACGAACACAGCCACACAAACCAACCATTAACATTAAAACATAAAA
The DNA here is from genome assembly GCA_029582155.1 of Panopea generosa. Lineage (NCBI taxonomy): Eukaryota > Metazoa > Mollusca > Bivalvia > Adapedonta > Hiatellidae > Panopea > Panopea generosa. The sequence goes on along the minus strand of CM055896.1, from coordinate 6,929,229 downwards.
ATCAGAATTGTATACAAACAAACAGACTCAAATTCAACTTAAGTTGACAAGAGGTGTATGCAAATACAAAACCAAATCTGCATTTTATCATCAATAACTATTCACTATGAATGCTAATATTGTTTTGTTTGTTTGTTGTTGTTAAGTGTGTTTTACACACATGTGTAATCCACATGTGGATTAGTTCATAAAAATATTGCGTTACTGGCACGTTTATACCGTATCATAAAAAACTAGGCATGTTGTTTTTATTGGCCATGAATAACACTTATATTACGTGTGTTACAATGGCCATGTAATAAAATGGCTTGATATTAACATGTTTCCAGAAATCAACACCAAGATGATAGAAAGATTCAGATTCTCTCGCACATAAGCACGAACTGAAGATAATCCATAGCTTGCAATAGAGAATTTTTCGAGATGATAAATGTACTTTATTTTTCAAAACGTATTCGATAGATTTTGAAAAAATATTTGTTTTTAATTACAACTAACATATGTTTACTGATATATGCTTTATGTTTTCTTCTATAGATCGTTTACAAAACAAAAGAAAATCATTTGGTTGATGCATGTGCTCAAAACAAACTGAATACATAAAATGTTATATGCTTTAAATACATTTCTGTGCTGACTGTTTATATACATTTTAATTACTTGAGGCTTATTAAATGCAGTTAACATATTAAATAACATCATAACATGGATAAACATTAATGTTTATCTGGAAGCACGTGCTCGTTGTTGTTGTTTTACACAATGAAAGTGATTACTTTAACGTTAATAACTATACTTAATACGGTATGTTAATTGGTGTAATACGTCGCCCAAAACGCCTTACAAAATTAAGTTAATAGCTGATCGATCAATATTTAACTGATTTAAAAGAATATTTTCAATAATTGGGAATTGTTTTGAATGTAAGAATATGTAAACTATTATTATGCCATGCGTGTTTTATGAAAACCACGTTTTATATTGATATTCATTTAGCTGGTGACTTTAATTATCAGAACATAACTGCAGGAGTTTTTGTGTTTAATTATTCCAATTGGTCCAACTTGTATTGTATTTAGAGTCTGTATTTTGATAATGTTTTCGCTAGTTAGTTGCATTGATTGTATAATGTTCGTGCCAGGCAATGCTTTCCAATTTCTTGCTTAGTAATTTTTTATGATAAATGTATGAAAAATATATAGATAATAAAGGTTGGCTTCAGTAAAATATCACTTTAGCTCAACGAATTTATCATTTTATGATCAAACAGTGAATTGATGTATTCAATAACTTTGATATGTTATATAGTTAAAACAAATACACTTAGAAATCTCTAGAATTAATAAAAATTATTAAATATTAATCATAATGTTTATATACAGAAAAATTCAATAAATGAAATTTACGTTTAAAACTGAATGTAGCTTTGGAAGGGCATCTGCACTGTAAGAACTAACACATTAACTGATTTTAATCAAAATGGGGACACTATATACAACTTAAAAATTATTGAAAATGAAACTGTAGATAAGTTGTCGACCAAGAATAACCAGTGGAAAAATAGAAACGATCCCAGCTGTCTGCGGGAGACCGTTAACGTGAACGCAGATCGGTCATTTGCTTTAGTAGAAGATGAAACACGTGACATTAAATTACAAACATATGGTTTAAACATATTGCATTACTTTTAAATCGCAAGCAAATGGGTCGAATCACACATTCTAACAATAACATTAGTTGCGGTCTTCCTCTTCAATTTAAAATAATATTAGAATCATGATGACATGATTATTCAAAAAGAAATAAATCAACAATCAAAGGAACTTAATGAATACAAGAAAGTAGGAAACAGAGACATAAAAAAGAAAAAAAGTCTGAGACTGGGATAGGCTAACAAATTATCCATTGTCTGCGGCAAATGTTAAGACATATATAATGATAAGTCATTATTTAATGTATTAATCATCCAAACATTATGAACAATTACATGTGTATCTACGCTGATGCAACTTTTTAAGTTCATTATAAAGAAATGCGGATACGAATAATTGGGAATGTCATTAACCATGCACAAACTTAGTTTATTGCATATGCACGCTAGTACAAATAATATTGGCAATTGTTGCAATAGCAGTGATAAGTAGGTGCATGAGAAATTGCATTTTCCACTTTATTATGCAATATATTTTATTGCTTTTGAAATAAAACTCCAATAGAACAACCCACAAACATCATAGTCCAACAGTGGAAAGTGGCATAGTTTCAATACATTTCAAATCTTTCAAAACATGCTTTTCTCTTGTATTCTTGGCCTGTACATTTTTTTAGAAATAACACTGCTTCTTATTTGCTGAGGTTTCTCAGTGAACACAATATGTCGATTTTTATGGCAGTTCAAAATTATATTTTATAGACCAAAAGTATCACACACAATTAAATAGTTAATGACTTGTCATATTTAATGCTATCTTTACTTACTTAATTATGACGACATGTCTCTATTTGATCTTAGATAGAAATAAACAGTGATTAATGAATTTATTGAATTGATAAGCATAAACTTGCAAAACACATATCCCCTGTACCGGTATGAACCGATACAAGAAGATTAAATCAGTGTAGCCTCTTTCTTTTCTTGTCTTCAACCAACACTCTCTTTTTTTAAAAATATTCTGAATAAAACCTTATTTCTTTTATATATTATTGCACATTTAGCTAAATTGAAATTATTACGGAACAATATGATAAAATCTATATGAAATGTAAAATAACTGTTATGGAAGCAGATTAACACAAGCTTCTACAGCTTTTTTCTGTATCCATTCCACATAATTTATTAAACGTATGCTAAATATATGTACTTATGTGCATTAAATGTTGTTTTAACTAATGCGTAGCGCATTTATTTCTTTTTTATAAAGACCAACTCTTAACCGACAGATAGACTGGTTAGCATGTAAATTAGTATTCTAGCGAAGAACTTGAAAGAGATAGAATCAAATCTCCATAGATAAAGATAAAGATAAAAATAGGTTGGTGTTTTGTAATCATCACTTCTAATTCAGATTTGTTTAAAACTTGCATTGATGAAGTACACAGGCATTATTTAAAAAAAAAACACTTTTAGAAATTGAATAACCGATATCAGTACAATAACTCTGAAGACCTAGCTAAGGCCAGGTGTTAAGGTTAAGCATATTTTCCCACTACATAAAACAATTCATCAATGCCATACTCATCTTCACTATATAGTCTTGTGGTAGATACTAATAATAAGATATGTTATCTTCACACATTTCATTGCATGCGATAACCAAAGTTGAAGCATAATATTAGTCTTATTGAGTATACATTCAACAGTCATGCACTTTTTACCAGAAATGCAGAATATACTGTAATATTTCCTTTTTGATTAAAGGGCGTGTCGTCCTTTTTTTCTATTTAATCATGTTATCAAATACTTTGCTGTTGATCAATAAATATATTAAAGTTACCATTTGTAACAATTCTGCAATAGTTAAAACTTAATACAAAAATTAAGAGATTAGTCATCATTCGAGAAAATAAACATAATGTTTTGTCTTGGAAACCAACATAACTGCAAATCTGATCTTAGAATTCTGTTCCATGGATGAGACCAACACGTTTTAATGAAAACCGGAAACTTTAAAAAATTAGTTAATAATACATATATACTTTAGAATCACAGACGGCACCCATTTGAAGAAAACAGCTTAATTTATTATATAGAAATTTATACTGAAACAACTTTGACTTATTTCTGTCTCTAAAATCCTATTAATATAATACTTTCTAATAAGCGGATCTTCTGGCGGAACATAACACAACCAAGAAAAGAAAAGGAAATGACAGACTCGGTTATATTGAGTCTGTTCAACGGTGATAATGCAATGTTGCCTGCTCTCCTCACCACCCCGTACTACCATCAGCAGTAATAATACACTTCAAGCAGTATATTGTGTATTAATTTATATCTTAACTCCAGGAGAAAGAATAACAACACCATATAAAAATAATAAGATATGTTTACAACTGCGGAAGACGTATTCGAAGGGCACAGACACCAACACAGTATACACATGTAAATATATACAGAATTTTCAATATTGACATACATGATAAATGGCAATGGCGATCCCTGAAACTGGAGTGCTTAAACTTGGTAAACAGTTGTAGTTAAAATATTGCATATTTATTTGGACCAAAAAGTATACATCACTTTAAATTTGCATGCGTTGGATATTTAAATTGACTGCCATACAAATATGAAATATATTCACATCATGTGTATGTATTAATCATTTGCTACATTGCGGTACTATACTTTAAGTAAAAGAACATATCGGCACGCAAACGCCGAGGAAAACAATTGTATGTAACTAAACTACGAGCACGAACAGAGTATGAAAGAGGAAAGCAAATTAATGGTTAACGCCAATAAAAGAAGTTGCTTTCTCCAATTGCCACTTTGATTATCATATGTTTGTACTAGATACGGTTCACTGTCTTATAATGTTCTGTTATCAATTATATTTCGTATAACTTATATGTGTGCACTACAACAAGTGTGTACTTTATAAACGTGTTCTTACTATATTGTTTTGTTGTTCTTCGAATGACACGTGTCATGATTGTTTTTTGATGAAATACATATTAAATGAAGGTATATCCCTCACCAGATGTTTAATACAAGAACATGAGTGAGCTATTGCTGACACACGGAGAAAGCCAATGACGTTTATACAAACCTCAGTTTTATAATGTTTATACTAATATATAACAGTGGAATAAGTATAAAGACTTTGTAGAAGTGCATTTCGCATTGGGTTTGCTGCGCTAACATATCAACAACACTATATGCAATAAATAAACAACACTACCATGAGTTGGTAGATCCCCACATACGACGACAACAACAACAACATCAACAACAACAAATAATTTTATTCGGCATAAAACAACACTTGCGTGTACATGCAATTAGGTTTATTATTCCTACAGAAGATGGCCGATGGTGCGTGTTGCATAAACTTGCGGAAAGTACGCATGTTGATCTATTATAATTCGATGAATGAACATGCTTTCTCACTATGCGAGGTGTGTTCTAAAATGTTTATGGACACATTTGTTTAAAAACAAAGACAAACAGTTATACTAATGATACATACATTGCCGGAATTGGACATATTTTCTTTTCAAATATGTAATGAATAATCAAAATACGGCAAAACTGAACGATTTTATACATATTACGGCAAAGGTCACGGCATCATCCCAATGTCATGGCGAAAATTTCAGTACGTCATAAAGTTTCTCAAAGTAACATATTACACCGTTTGCAATTTTTGTCTTATGTCTGCTGACTTATTTACAGAATATCAAATCACACCAATAATTCTCGAAAGTTTTTACTATATGGTGGTGGGAGATCATGCCGTTCTTGTCAACATCGTGAATGCGTCATTGGCGATGACGGGTCTTCCCGCTCTCTCGTCGGAATATCGCCAATCCGTCTGCCACTCAGTCAAAATATCGCCGATCCGTCTGTCACTCAGTCGGAATATCGCTGATCTGTTTGTTCATCCGTCGGAATATCGCCAATCCGTCTGCCACTCAGTCGGAATATCGTCGATCCGTCTGCAACTCCCTCGGAATATTGCCGATCCGTCTGCCACTCAGTCGGAATATCGCCAATCCGTCTGCCCCTCAGTCAGAATATCGCCGATCCGTCGGCTCATCCGTTGGAATATCGCCGATTGGTCTGTCACTCTATCGGACTATCGCCGATCCGTCTGCCTATCCGTCTGAATATCGCCAATCTGTCAGCCAATTCGTCAAAATATCGCTATTCCTTCTGCCCATCCGTCCAAATATCGCAAATAGGCCTGCCCATCAATCGGAATATAGCCAATGCCACCTGAAGATAAGAGAAAAGCATACTGATGTTTGCAAATGGTTGTCTGAATTATTCCCCTAGTCTCTCTATGCGTTTTCCTGAGCGAAAAGACGACATTATTTTACTTCAGATTTGTACAGGTGTGTTAACATATTCCTGTGTTAAACATTCCAAATGATGTCAGAATTAGAATATGACGTCAGGATCACGTGCAATTTGGCGTTTAAATCAATGAGCAAACATATTATTTAAATAATGATATGACAAGGAATGTTTTATGTTTTAATATGTATAGGTGCCAATTTGTTGATGTTTTGTATGTCGGTCAATAGTTTTTCATAGCTTATGTTTATATATGTTTATACCACACAGACTCTTATTTAATTTTGTATCGTGTATCTGGTATCTTGTAAGCTATGTCGTGGAAATAAGAATCGACATGAATAGATGTTTAATTAACATATGTATATTATTCGATACATGCCATGTCCTATTTAAAATAATTTTGTTATAATGTTCAAACGTTATACGTCTCGTATAAACAAAGGAAATGATGATTTATCATTCAGTTCATATTATTTTATACCAAATGAATAATATTTCAAGTAAATACTCATGGAAACATTGTTCATAATATATAATTGATTACATCTGCAACAGACATCGTTCATATTTTGTAATTACTGCTAAATTATAATTGACTAATATGTCATTGTTAAATAATAGCAATAGCTATCGCTGTAGGTGAGAAATTACATTAACTATAGAACATAACTTGACTTTAAGCATTTAAGACTGCTGTAAAGTAATGGAATTTAAAAATATAATAGCATTAAAAAAAATTTTTATGTTTTCAATTAGAAAATTTGGGCAAATATAAACAATAAAGACCCGAATCGCCCACTCAAGTCTAGCAAAATGTGTGTTTTATTTGTGATTTACTCTTAATTGGGGCAACAATAGCCCTCAACAGAACAGCTAACAATGTTATCGAGTGTATTTTTGGTTAGGTCGCATGAGCGACCGAACCCTATATAAGGGCCAGTTAAGAAATTGACTCTGGGCGCTGCCATATTGAAACGTCACGACCACGCGTTAAAACACTGCATTCATCATAGCATGGAGGTCGCCATTGTTTTTTCTAAACAGTGCATCAAGGGAATGTACAAACCGGTATTGATATTAAGACCTTGTCATGTTCCGGCTGTTCCGACCACTTTCCGGCTAAAAGGAAAGTTTAAATGCGGTGTGTGTAATAACTGATTGTGACGTTTTAATGTACTAACTGAGATCACTATGAATTGTTCTTTGCATATTTAATCAGATACGAATGGAAAGCCTTAAATCTAGGATTTTTCTAAAATCTTGCTTAAATGAGGTCATGAAACTTACCTCTTTTGACAATTTATCGCCGTTTCTGTCAGATTCCTACCGAGTAAATGTTAATAATTTTTATATAACCATGAATGTATTCAATTATTATAATATGTTGAATCCATAACAATGGAAAAAATACCAAAATTAAACAGTTACATTTGATTATTTTACTAGATACAACAGAAATATAAAGATAGTTAACCGGTGTGACATATTTTCAGCACGTCGTCAGAATCAGATATATCGCCGAACATGAACAAGTTTTGGAATAACAGTAATTTTCAACTGTTATTTTTCAAAAATAATATATCCACAAATTGATTTAAAAAATGTATTCTAATTATTTAAAATATATTATTATCATAGTAGATAATTGTAGAGAATATAGCAGTAAGAACGTTACACAATTTATAAAGTACGTTTCTTTTTAAATATACAAATGGCATTACATAATGTTTGAGATCTTTACATTTAAACATCAAAGTTACAATCAGGCACACCTGCAACCGGGAATTCGCTGTGTCAGCCGGAACCATGCTGGGATTTGGTCCAATATATTCAGTACACTGTACAAGGAACCAAACTTACACATTCATTCACTTTAATTGCCACATCTTTTAAGACCTAACTATTGGATGCTTTTTAAAAGCAGCCAACTTATTTGAAAATTCACAATATTGACGCCTGTGGGGCATGCTTTAGTTCCTTAATCGTTTTAAAGAACCACAATCTATCAAATATTAACAGCCCTTGCTAAACTACATGGACTGTCCATATATTAAGCTGAATTAAATTGCTGACATAAATAATAACAAGAGACCCAAGAGGAACTGAACGCTATACTTGCAACAATTAATGCTTTACAGGACCTCCAAGCTACATTAAAATATCTAAGGTCTAGACCTTTTAACAATGGCCGGATTTAGCCTAAAATAAAACGAAAGAATCAGTGTGAGGCTTAGTTGCACGGATCCTTTTAGCGTTTCGGTTTGAGATATTTTATTTAATTAATCAGAAAACAATTCGGTGCTTCTTTCCTTATTTTATTAGTTTTATCATATTTTACTATTTTATATATTACAAAGTACCAAAAGGGCGACAATGTCTAATAGCTTTATTAAGTCCCTTCCCGACACAATAGGTATATACAATTATTGATCAAGATGATAAACAATAGATTGAATAGATTGAATATATTTCAATATATTTAATTACATAATATCTTAAAGAGAGGGTAGGATCAACAGACGGTCGAAAATAAGGCTAGTGTCTGAATACGTAATACATTATTCCATAATTATGAACCTTAATGGTGACCTTAAACACTTCTTATAAGAACATGATTGAATTAAGTGGTATTATATTTTTCGGTAAGTATATTTTCTATGAGATGAAATTGACTAAATTACTTTAATCCGAATTCAATGCATTTTTATAATCGTATTTTTTATAATCATATAAAGAATTTCGTTCATAATTTATATTAATTTAGTATAGCCAGATTGCGAAGTAAGCTTGGAACTTAAAATAAATTTATAATCCCTTGGTTCCCAACTGTATTTTGGCTAATTCGTTCACAGCTGCCATCATGTTTTAATAAATTGGATCATAACTGTATCTTTTTGGCTAAATCTTTTACAGCTGTCATCATGTTTTAATCAATTGGATCATAACTATATCTTTTTGGCTAAATCTTTTACAGCTGTCATCATGTTGACTTATATGGCGACATGAAAGACATTCAATGGTAACGAATTTCTATTAAATCACGGACGTCACTGTATACTTTTCCTATTTCCGTGTTGTCTTACTTTTTATTACTATTGGTTTAATAGTGTTGCTCTCAGACTGGCTTCTGCAAAGTTAACAAGTTTGTTTTGTTTCGGTTATAATTATATAGTTACTGCGGTTTATTGTATATATCAATATGAATGCCATGGAGTTTAAAACATACAGTGTAGTGTGAAAATTTAATGTATCATCTTCTAGTTTAATGCTGTTACGATGGATGAATAAACATCATATATCTTCTTTACAGGCGGATTTCCTCGATTTTTTACTTGTTATCAACCGTTGAATCAAGAATTATCTCCGGTCATTTAAACTTTTGACCTACCATTCTCCTTTTAAAGATATTTGGAAAATCGCTTAAACCCCAAACTTTTCTATAAAAAGAAATGGGAGGAGCCTAATTTCAAATGGTGGCTCTTTTTTGCAACAATGTTGAATTGGGAGATGTTTTTCTGTAAACATAGTTACAAATATGTCATTATTTGTTAAAAGAAGTGCATTTGTAGGGACATATTTTGTCTTTATAAAAATGCCCCTGAAACAAAGTAGTAGGAGTCCTTACAAAATTGAAAAGGAAAATTTGCTTAATATTTGAATTTTGAACCCCGTTTGACCCTTGTCACGTGGTGTAAACAGCAACACTTGCTTGGAGATGTGTATAACCTACTTGTGAGGAGCCATGCATTGTTTGATATCTCAGAGAAGAATAATGTGTTTTACTTTCAGTTTGTGAATTACATGTTTAGGAAGATCAATTTTCATAATATTTCTGTCTTTTTCATATACATGTATAAACAAATGATTATACATTGTAGTTTATGGCTTATCTCAGATACATGCAAACTTGCTTTTTTATTTGGATGCAAATAAGTTACAATTCACACTTACCTTGGCTGATCATTGTTTTAAACCTCATAATTCACAATAGCTTCCTTTTGGAAATAACTTTTAGTTTTGTGTTTTAGCAAATGAATGTCATTTTATTGTTTATCCAGTTCTTATGTCACAGTCTTCAATTAAAAACACTTAGTGCTATATAGGTGGCCTTGGATGTTTGTGTATAAACCATGTACTAGGTTCAAAACACAATTTGGCATAATTGAGATCTTGGTTGGTTTAATATTCTTTGCTTTTTTTAATTACATAATGAAGTAGGAACCAAGCCCCTACATTTGAAAACATATTCCAGTATTGTCTGTATCTACGTTTTGGTAAATGACTGTTTCTTTGATTAGGAAATGAAAAGTCACCTAGCAAAAACTGATGTTGAAATAAACGGACATGAAAACAATATCCATAACTGTTCTACAGGAATGTATTTATTTTCATGGTCATCATCAACATCATAATCACGTCATCATTTTCCCCATCTGTGCTTCTATTTTGTCCTGATTGACATCTGACAATAAATATTCCTTTATGTTCTGTGTTTAACTATAGTTATTATCATCAACATTAATTGACCAGTCTGGTGTAACTAAATGATCCTCAAAATTACACTCATTATATTTAAATAAATGAAATAATATACAAAACTGTTCCCTCGAAACTTTCAAAGTATTTCCACGATTTTCTTCAATTTGTAAGTTTTGCCAGGGAAATTGTGAACCTAAATGGAATGGGTCATTCTATAATGTCGAAGGGGTTTCTTTATTTTTCAATCTTTGTATGTTTTGTCTCACAAATAATTGTTTGCCCTTTACTTGTGTCCAAGCAATTTATTTACAATTAATTACAACATGTATGCCCGTTTGATATACGTCCATAATAAATAAGATAAACTATTTTTCATAAATAACTTTTATTCTCTCTAGGTAAATAATGTACTAATCCATAGAACTTGACCTAAATAAGTTCACTTTATCTCTTTGATCATGACCAGAGATGTGGTATATGTAACCCAGCATGAAACTGTAAATTGGATGTTCCTAATTAGCAAATTTGTTTATTATGCATGCAGATAAGATGGCCATTGCAATCTATTTGAATGCTGTGTTTGTTGTAGTAAGTCTGGGGAAACCTTTATTGCAATCCATAATACTGAGGAACCCGCACATACAATAAACATTGTTTTTTAAAACAACTTGCAACAGGCAGTATCTTCTATGGCTATGCTGGTAGTTACAGCTTATGTTGGACATGAATATTATCAAATAACTAATATAAAATTGTCGGCTGCTAGAGATAAGCCCCGCCTATAATGCTGTGTTTAGCATCTACCGGCGATGGGCCTTTAACAACATATATCATAACGATGTTTCCCGATACACACCGTTTACAATCCAATACTCTATAGAATCTATAACGGTTGAACTTTATCACTCGTTTATAGGATTACAACGAGCTGAAACCGTTCCAAACAACAGCACAAGAAGGTATGATGTTATATACAACTGACGTGTTCGTGTGTGGCCAGATCTATGCTTCAGTAAATTGTGTTTTAAACAAACACACCAGTTGTATATTGATTATTTACAAGTTTATGATGCTTGGATGGTGAACTGTTGGTTATATACGCTATCTTTGTTAATGATAGCTTTTTAAACAATTTACTAACTTGAAAAAAATCTGTATGAAGAAATAAGAAACATTGGAATAATAAGATCGATATAGTACGCCAAACCTTGAAAGTGAAATGATCAATACACTTTATTATTTATTTATAACCTCTTATATCTGTTTGGAATTATTTGGTACATATGTTCATAGGGAAGGGTAGTAACTTATATTTTTAAAACTTGTAACGCAATCCATGCATGTATGCATATTAGCGTAATGATATATGTTTAAACACATGTTCTGTATAAAATCATTTTCCCATACTTTTATTTACACTGTCCCGTATGATGATACGACGACGGGAAACGAGTGAGATCGGGTACATTCGCTAATTAAGTTTTAAGCTCTCTAACCCTTATAGTCAATTCTTATCTATGTATGGATTGTTCTTATTTTTTTTTATATATTCCTTCTATTAACTGTGATCACTCTGCTTTGGTGGTTATGTCCTTTTAATGCTACATTTTATATCTAAAAATGTACAAGTTAATTATGATGACGTTATATTTGACATGTTATATACTTGACGGATCACTTATATGATACAATACATATTGGGCATATTACACACCATGGCTATATTGATATCAAAACAATTACATGGAATTAATGTATTTTTATTATTAAACATGTAACAAATTTTAATATGCTAATGCAGAACATAGCACAGGTGACGTTGTTAATATCAAATCTATTTTGAATAATATTTAACTAAAATAAAAACAATTGCATGCAAACACATTCTTATTCATAACGAACGATTGCCATACTTGGAGAAATGGTTGACTTTTATAAAAAAAAAAACAGTCAATGCATTCATTAGTTATAAAAAAAGTACCATATAGTACTTGGTGTTGATTGTACAAACATGGCACCATGTGATAATTAATACTGATTCAAAGCTGTACAAAATAAAAATAAAAAAATACTATTTGCTGAATCAAAGTTGTTAAAACACGTAGTCACATACTAGTTATTGGTGAATTGACATTGAACAAAACACAGCACTACATAGTATTTATTATTGATAAATGAAAATTGTACAAACACGGCGCTATACTGTAGCATATAGTGTGTTATCGAAGTTATATAATCACAGTGTTATTAAGTACCTTGTTTTATATAAAAGATTATACAAATACATTTTTTTATATATATTTGGCATTGAATCAAAGTTGTACAAACATATTGTGATTATATAGCATTTAGTGCACTATCAACGTTGTATAATCACAGAATCATATACTATTTTGCGTTAAATAAAAAAGTGTAAAAGCACATTTTAAATGGATTTTAACATTGCATAAACTCAGTATTACAAAGTATATTGTGGTGAATCAGGTTTGTAAAAACACAGCGTAATATTACAGCATTTAGTGATGAATCAAAGTTGTATAAACACATTTTATATCGATTTTAGCATTTAACTAAAGCCGTATATTACAGTATTATAATTATAAGAACTTATTGTTTAATCAAAGTTGAAAAAAATACAGCATCATATAATTGTTCCTATAGTAGCAGGAGATGAAACAAAGCTACATAAATATATTTTATATAGATTTAAGCATCGAGCCAAAGTCGTATATAACAGTATTATATTCATGAAGAACGTATTGTTAAATCGAAGTTGGGCAAAATACAGCATCATATAATTGTTCGACATATGGTATTAAGTGCTGAATCAATATTGCAAAAATGATGACAAAGGGGTAAAATATTTCTCTAGCGTTAGATATTGAATTTCCCTATATTGTTATATGAAATACAGCAAAGAAAATAAATATATTCAAATAAACACCCCGCCAAATTGTGTAAGTGACCAACATATGTTTACGCATTTATATTCTAATGATGATGAGCAATATATGTTTCTAATAACACAAATACAAATGCGGTACGATACACCAGGTATATAAAATAAACATTCAACTATTGCATTTGTTGTAGGTTAATTGAACTTCTAAATATTTAATTAATTTTAATTGCCTACGCAACTTCGGATCTATCAGGTTTCCAAAAGACATAAACACACCAATAAATTAAATTAAATATTATAAACACTGCAGGAAATGAAACTCTTGCCACCCGGTCAACTGTTCGTGCTTTTTCTCTGTTCGGTGCAAATATGGTGAATCTGGATTTTTTTACATCGTATATACCCTGAAATACAAATTTGATGTCGTTTGATGTATACATATTTACGCTATTTATCTACATATAAAGTAAGCAGATCGATACATTACAAGAAACTACTTTATACCTATATATGAAATCAGAAAGACGAATGTACTTTTATGCAAATTAAAACAGAAGAATATATCTATCATATATGATTTCAGACAGAAGAATGTACCTATATATGGTTTTAGAAAGAAGAATGTACCTATATACAATTTCAGAAAAAAACAAATGTACATTAATGCAAATTCAGACAGAATAAGTGACCTATTATATATGATTTCAGACAGAAGAATGTACCTATATATGATATCAGAAAGAAGAATGTACCCATATATGATTTCAAACAGAGAATGTACCTATATATGACTTCAGACAGAAGATTGTACCTATATATGATTTCAGACAGAAGAATGTTCCTATTTATGATTTCAAACAGAAGAATGTACCTATATATGATTTCAGTAATAAGAATGTAGAATATCTCAGAATGTAACCTCTATTTCAAGAGATGCCAAAACTTGAAACATGTGCGGTAAGTTTTAAGTAAATTGATTATAAACATTTATTCCAACCTGTGTCGAAGTGTTTACTTTAAAACCTGTCAGAGACATTTTCAAAAAGCATAAAACTGTTTTCGTTTAATTAAATGAAATAAAGTAAAATTTAAAAATGTATAGAGAAAGTTAAACATAAAATATACGAGGGACGTTCAATAAGCAATATTATTCGTCGTCCCAAAACGTATGAACCGTGATCATGTAAATCGTGAAATTGCACAGTTCAGGTAGATTTATTTGTGCGATATAAATATGTGCGATTTCCAGAAGATTTTATCGACGGCATACAGTTGTATACACTACAGTCAATTATATTAGAAAAATAGCTGGAAAATGTGCTCAAATACGGAGATGTATGAATGCATTTTGCACAAGTGGAGTATCAAATATGTTTATATGTATATAGTAATATGAATAATGAACAGGAGTGCACAATTTCAAACCCCATAGAAAGAATGACAGCAAGATATGGTTTGCAAAGACTGACAAAGGTCTTGCATCGCCAACAGAAAGTGAATTTCTGTTAAAGGAGATTATTTGAAGATATAAGTCAAATATTATAAAGATATTATTTGTTGTTTGCATTTTATTACCAATATAACATTTTTTAACAGACTGAGATTGTTGAAATAAACAACTTGCATATTTATTTTATATAATGTTTTATTAGTCTTTGATTTGTTATAATTTGATTAAAATCTTTGCATTGCTTTAACTGTATAGAAGAAGCACTTCCTTATATGCCCCCGCCCCCATTTATGAGGAGACATGAGGAGCGGACATTGTCAGCTCTACTACCCTTTAACGTCTCAACAAATTTCAACAAACCTGCAATTAATTGTTGGTAGGAAGAATATTTTTTAATTTATCTGTTATTAACATAATACTCTTTGAAAGAAAGGCATCTAATGTTTATCGTCATAATCAGTATGATATACGTTAGATAACGATAACGTATAATGTTAATCAGGCTAGGTATAAATCGTATTCAATATAACCAGAAATAATTATGATCATTTTAAGGCCATTTCAACAAATTGCATGTTATATATGGCATCCATCTTCATAGATGAAAACAAACAGAATAACTCTAAGGAGAACCGCTGTGTTCCAGCAAGTTAATGATATTTTGTCTCATAAATCTATCTTTTACAACTTAATGCAACCGCATTTACGCTATATCGATTTTTTTTATTATCCCGCTCTTTCCGATATCAGTTATTTTCCGATTCAAATGGTATATTAACTGAAAGTTCTACATTATCCAGAGACTGTGTAAATGTAGCTTATCAAATAGTTCCTAGACGAGCCGTAACAGTGGAATTTTAGACACTTTTTATAATACAATTTGACACACAACGGACGTTTCTTGAAATATACTCTGTCCTATATTAATTTAATCTATGGTTTATATTTCTAATAGTATTATAAAACTTGATTTTTTTTCTTGTTTTATTCATGGGAATTTTATTTCATAAAACAATGTTGATAACTTTGAGATAAATAGTATAATTCATTTTACTTGAATTTCGGAAATTATTTATTCAAATTTCATATCATAAATGTTTTCATAAAAAATGAGCTGGTTGGATTGATTTTAAAGTGATTTGATTATATATAAAAAAATATGTGAATTGTTCAATTCAAATTATCTAAATTAGAGCATTTGATAATCAGTTTTGAAATTGAATATAATATAATTTTAAAGACGCTGATGACATTCTTTTTAGTAAAAAAAGGTAGGATTAATATGACATCTGCTAGAGTTATAAAATATAATATAGTCAAACCATACCGTTACTATCAACGCAACAACTGTATGTTTGAAATCAATAAATCAAACGTACCAACTGTATGTTTGTAATCAATAAATCAAAGATTATCAGATAGTACATATGTTATCTAACCTTTGAATCTGAATTATTTATGTTATTTTCTTTTGACGGCATATCTGCTTTCATGGTAGTTCGTCTCCTTTTTTCAACTCTTGATAAAACGTTCACATACGCGAACTCAATTAAGGCAGCGAATACAAAGAACAAGCATGCCGCCATCCAAACGTCTATTCCTACAATAGTGATGGTTAAAATTATTTACATAAAATATATAACCATATAGTTGTATAGTTGTATGAGAAGCACAGTAAATTATCTTCATTTTTCCTCCAAAATGTCTAGAAAATACGATTTCAACAAGCAATTAGTATAGAAGTACAACAGGTACCAAACGTACGAACCATGAAGCCAAATCATATTAACGGAAGAGTTATGTTAAAATAATTTAATCTAAAATGTACTAGGAGTTCAATAAACAAATCTCTTAATCGCTATACTAAAATGGACCATCTATAGATGAAAGCCAATTTGATATTGGTAGCTAATATTAAACAGGAAAATACATATTGGTGAATAAAAATAAATATTTTTAAGGTACTAGATCGAATACAACTGTTTAGCCAATACAATATACTGATTTGTTTATTACTTTCATATTATTCAACTAGGTGTTAAGGTTTTAGATACAATATAAAACATTTATACCACACATTTTCTTCTATATGTTTTTTTTCTTCTCGTTTACAAAGATCATTAATCAATATAATTCTTAAACATAAAGGGGCTCGCAGTAATGTTGAAATCGATTTTTATTTTTACATCAACAATGTCTTTACAGTTGTAAATACATAACCAACTGAATATACAGGTATTGCTATCTGAAACGCCATATTAAAGTGTACCACGCACTTTTATCTTGGATTTGTTGTATCATACTAATACAAATATGCCAAAATACAACATTTGTTACACGTATTGTAATATATACGACACTCTATCCGATATACGATACATTTTAACTTTAAACTAACTTACAACAGTTTCCAAAACAGAACATAAAAAACTATATACATACATACGTGTTAACTACAAACTGTTACACATATTAACATATTTCAGAAATAGATACATTGCTGTGTAGCCCTTCAAAGTAAAATAGTTGATATTTTATTATAAGTGGCATGCTTTAGTAATGCTTTTGTTGATGCCATATATGTACAAATGGGATTTATGTCTCACAGTGTTGTCCTTTATAAGTGACGGCGGGAAATGTCTTGCGCGAAAATATACACTAGGGGTTTCGAATATATACGTTATTAGTCAGTCATCGTATTAAAATATGTACTGTTAATATAATATTATGTCCGATTAATATAGCATTGTGTTAACACGGCATATATTTATGACAAGCAATATATGATAGGTATATATAATACAAAATAATTGTACAATAATTGTAAAATACACTTATGTTTTGAAAGATACACTCTTGTAGGAAATTACTTTAAAAAAGTATCATAATCAAAAAGTAAAACCAAGCTTTAGTTTATAAGAAAACATGGAATACAATAATTTGTGCAGTAAAAATATTTGATAAATTCAACACACCTTTAACATATGATACTTTCGGTAAAGACGCACGTGCTCCTGCACTCTGCGTTGTCATGGTAAGGACAGTGAGTAATCCCAGCGATATCCGTGCGGGGACAGCATCTATATCGAGCCAGAACGACACCCATGACAGTATGACGATCAGAATACTGGGGATATACACTTGTGTTATGTAAAATCCGAAACTACGGGTTATTTCAAATTCTAAATAGATACACGTGTATTTCACTGAAACAAAAAAAAATACGATAATTATTGTTAGGCGTGGAACACGTTCAAATAACACAATATACAGGCACCACACGTACATCACTGAAACACTGCAACGCAACAATGCCTCGATTCAATATTATGCAACAACATACACGTATGCATGATTAAAACAAAATATAAAAAACTAAACTAATACAACGTATGTGACGTTTATATATGTATTGCCATTTAATTGAGTTAATTGCTAAGTAATGTAATATATTGAGCTATAACAAAGGCAGTTGTAGATAATAAGACGAACTTATATGGAATAAACTTGTCCAGCTTGTTCTAAAAAAACTCTTGTGAGAAAGTTTACAAGTTACTTGCAGAGGATACACTTAAATATCTTCTTCCATAAATAAAACTGATTTTCATGTATATATAAAAACGGCGTTAACTTATCCCGATGTCTTTTATGTGAAATCTTTTCTTCAAAATACTTTTTTGCATTACCGTTATTATACTCTTTGTCACAACGCAGCGTTTGCATATCTCCGAGCTCAAACTGTGGTAACATTAGACCATCTTGACGAGATACTGGCTGAGGATTCCACATAAACTTTACATTCTCTGTGCTGTAACCATCTGGTTGTATTAATATTCAAATAAAATTATAGTTTGTTTTATACGAAAAACAGAATACAAAGTAGTTTTGTAATTTGAAAATAAACAATAAAAAGATAATGCCATGAAAACCTTTAATTTTTAAATTTGATTGTGTTTAAACTGTAAATGCTTGTATGCAATTGGTAAAATTATATTTGTTTTAGGTTTTCGTGGCAAATGTCAAGATGAGTTTAGCGTTTTACTTTTCCTTTAGTAAAAAAAAACTTAAATGTTAATTATTGTTAATGCAAATTGAAAACATAATCGCTATGTTTCATACAAAATAGGTCATATTTATTTTGTTGACGATACGTTTCTATGTTTGCATTTTATTTCAAACGTGACATTTTGAAGAAATAAACAGTTACTTTATATAATAATTGAAAGCTCCATATGCTATATTCTTGCCATAAATACACTAGAAGCCATAATCTTAGAGTGGCAATAACAAACAAGAAAGTATGTTAACTGTGTTATATCTATATAAGATAATTCAATTTGATGGCTTCTTGAGAATGATGTTAAATGCAATCAAATTTAATTGTTATTTGACAGAATAATGATTTGATACAAAACATTTTTTTTTTTTATTAGTATAGTATCTATGTTATTCGTATATCTACGAGGGGCGTTAAATAGGTAATGTTATTCGTCCTATAAATTAATAACCGTAAACACGTAAATCGTTAAACTTCACAGTCATGTCAGGTAGATGTATTTGTTATGCAGCGGATGATACCAACAAACAAATCGACTGAGTTCCAGAATTTGTCTTATCTAGTTTTGGCTACATACAGTTCTTTACACTGCAGTTAAATATAGTTGAAAAAAGAACTATTAACTGTATTCGTATACGAAACTCTATGTGGTAGTAGCAAGAAAATTAGACATTAGTTTGCTATTTCGAGTCCCATAGAAATAATGGCAGCAAAATATGGTTACCAAAGACAGACGAAGGTCTTACATCGCCAACAGACATTGAAGTGTCTGATAGGAGAACACAAAACAGACTATGGATACATATAAGCTGTTAAAACTATTAAAAAGGTGCATTTTCGTTAAAGGAGATGACTTTGAAATTATTAAACACATATCACCAAGATATCATTTGTTGATTTCAACTTATTATGAATATAACAATTCTTATTGAACGCACCTCGAATATGAAAACAAACTATACATGTAATATGATACTCACAACTCTCCATCATTACACTGCATGTCTGGCTGTCAAGTGGATATTTTCTTAGGTCCATGTTACATTTTAATGTGGCCGTTATTCTAGAATTATAAGTAAACTAAAATAGATATAAGGTTATTTATATTACTTAAACTTGTATTTATTAGCCGAAGTAATCCAAATTGTTATTTGAGACGAAATGATTTTTACCAAACTGTTTAACAAAGAATATCAGGAAATAATGGCTTAAACGGTCATATAAACGTACATCGTTTTTTTATTTCCTGTATTCCTGGCCCAGTAAGTTCTATTGGTAACGTGTCTAAATGTCAATATATGGGTCGTGAATTCGAATCTCCGCCCCCCAGCAGTCTCTGTGATGATTGATATACAACGTTGCGTGTCATAGCCAATAGCCTATAACCACGTCTGATTGAGAACCAGTTAACCTTCCAGGATTTCAGGAAAGAGTAGTTAGGGAAACTGATCGCTTATTAGTCCTCGATTAAATAAATAAACGCTTAATATAAAAAAACAAAATCCTTTTTGCAAGTGTTTTTTAAATTGTGGAATAGTTTGAACTCATTTAAGGTTAAGTGGGGCATGTTCAATTTCATTAGTTGAGGAAGACTTCAGAATGGATCTGAGTAGAACCACCGTTCTACCGCAAGTAACTGGCAAACTTATTCATATAAAGTTTTGGGAGCGTGTGGAATCTTGAGACGGTGCCTAAGACAACTCGGCCAAGTAGGGTCCAAAGTTATTGAAATTAACTATATTAGCTATAAGAGATGCACTATACAGACTTCGTTTAACAATATAGTTTACCTCCCATCTGAGACAGAGATAATCAGACATTTAATTAGCAATCCAATGTCTGTATCTAAATTGCAATGAAATGTCTGCCAGTTAACAGCAAACTCATGAAATACAGCACATAAACAATAAAATCATAGAGTTATCATATTAATAATACTGACAATACAAATATACAGAAGTACCAACAGGGGTCACCACAATCTGCTAGATCGAGACGATCAGAAGTAAAACCTAAAAATAGAAATTATTTGGGGAAGGGCAGAATCTAATGTTGACATAACTTGTGGCAAGACCAAATTTTATGATATCTTGAAATAAAATATGTTTAAACTATATAAAATATTCTAGTTTAATTTACGAAACCAGGCTTTCATTAACAAACCGTCAAGTATTTTACACCATTTTATATACAAACTCAGATAAAAGAAATATTTTAAAAAAATCGCAGAGGGAAATCGTAATTAACAAACACGTTCGACGTTATTTGATTTTCGTAAACCTGAATTTAGTCGCATATATAGAAACAATCGAATAATCGAAACAAATATGAGATACATTAATTTCATTATGTCAATCATTTTATATTGTTAAAAGCAATTTTATTTTTAGCAGTATGAATTAATGCCAATGTTCTATTGTTGAGGACTACTTTTATCTCTTACGTTTGACATGCGATCGCTTTAAACTGTTTTCAAAGAATGCATTGTTCTTTGGACAATTTTGACAACATTTAAAATATTAATAACAGCTATACGTTTTTAAATTAGTGTGACAAAATTTGTTAATTGCATAGGTGGTTAGCCAAAGACACTTTCGTTTAACTTGGAACTAACCTCCGGTATTTATTAAACCGTTGTTCTGTTATCCAAATGTTTATCACATTGTCTAAAATAGAATGATTTCTAAATCACCTGAGACTGTAATGAAGTCGTCCACCTGGATATATATGCATAAGTTTATTTGGAACCGTCACAGTGTGAACAAACGCTCGTTTTTCATTGGTTATGAATAAGTCTGGTACCCATATTTTATCCATAAGACGAGAATCCAATTCGATTGCCCTCAGGCGTGGTAGTTTTTTATAAACAAGTCGACTATCATTCCAGGTTTGCCGCAGGAACATCCCAATTGAATAGTCCTTTAAAATATATTTTAAATACTTCAATGTTACATTTGAATACAAGTTAGTTTATATTTGTACTCCACAATGATTCAATAAACAATTATCTTCTCATATTTTTCAAATATGTTAATGTTTAACATATACTTGTAATGAACATATTATTGAGATATGTGTTACACATTGAATTTGTTGTCTATGGTACATGTAGTCTATCCCAGAACGTAATATTTCCTGAATTAGTTCTATTAACCGCAATGGAAATGCAAGGAATTTCATGCCTGTCCCACTATTCATAGCAGATGAAAGCTTACGCAACTGTGACGCCATCAAACTTTCAGTTGAAACAAACTGACCAATCAACGTACTAAAACGTGGCTTTCCCAACATTGCTATTTAATTGACCCAATCAGGAGAGCTGGGACCGTTATACAGACTAGTGGTACGTGGACAGTAATCACATTTTACAACCATAGAACATAAACATTGAAAAAAAACTCTTACCATGTTTGACTCACTGACCGAATCGATACTGACGATGTGCATTTGCACAAAAACCTCGACAGGGAAATCTGAAAGAAACAATCGCAAAGTAAAGATGATGGAATAACCGTTCTTTAATGAAGAAGTATTTGTTTTGTATGTTTTATGTATGCTGTTTGCAGGCTGTTATAGAACATAATGTCTTCAAAGGCTTACTTCAATTACCCAAACAAAGTTATTTCAGTAAAACGATATCTTTGAAGCATAAGATGGTGATTATATCACATCCAGACATTTAGTTGGAAAGATATATTATGCATACACGACGACAGCATGACAACATCTGTTTTATTGTGATACTTGATAATTTTTTATGTTTTCATTCAGTGTTCTTTTGATATTTTACCCTTGGATTTTAGCGTCTATTCGTTGACCGTTTAAGCCAGTGCATGCGGATATGAGAGAGAGGGTGTTTCACATTTAATCACTCATACACAACTCGTCAACATACCCAGAAAAAAATAGTCAGCTATTTTTTACTTTAGAGTTTGTTTATTTTACACTTATTTATTTGGCTGCCTGGGTAGAACCAGAAGTGTGTTAATCTTAAAATGATCACGTTTTTTTTCTACAGATGAGTAGAGTGGAATGTTGTGATGAGTTGTAAGTTTGGCTGACACTGGGTTATGTTGGATGAAGATATAACACTTTGATAAAACGTAGTGGTACACTGTAAGAAATGAACAAAATAGTCAAAATTGGTAGACAGTCATCAAACCATCAAAACTGGGATAAATTAATCTGGTCAACCCCATGTTGTTCCTGAATTATTGGAGCAACATATGACTATCGATGGAAACAGCTATTTTTAGAATCATTGGTAATATGTTCAGTGATCAAGAAGTTCATTTCTCTCTATGTAGAACAGTGTAAAATTAATTGGTATGGGAGACGTCAAAATATGATAAAAATATATAAGATATAAATAAAATAATTGGAATCTGGTTCAATATGACTTTACACAATATGTCCTACATATATTTGTTACAAGTATGTATATGTATAAAATCGTTTTCAAATTTAGTGTTTAGGACTGTTTGATTAGATGACTCAATTACAATTGCAGAAACATTGTCTTATTCAAATTCAAGCATTGGTTCGTTGTCAAAGTTTTCCTCTATCACAACGTTATATGGCAAACAACCTCATTCCCAAGACAGTAAAACTTGTGTAAGAAAACATTGATAGAATAGACATGGTCGATATTTTAAGGATAGTCAGAGTGTTCTTGACATCCTACTGCTGCATTGTTATGAGATAAGTCTGCCTGGAAGGCTTCTTTTGGTAGAAATGTCTCGCTTTAATATGTAACAACGAGGATGAAAGCATGAAAGTTTCTATTCGCAAACCAGGTATAGTCTCCCCAGTTACAGAGTTGTTGTAGACAGTTACAAGAAGTAAATGGCGGTAACCCACTGTTGGCAATTATTTTGTCTGTTTGTATTTTATTTTTTGCACTTAATATTAAGTATTACTGAACGTGTATGGAGAAACATTAGTTTGGACGAACCGTTTCAGCGAATAAATCAGGGACTGCGAATATTTCTCTGCCAAAACAACGACCCCCAACTAATATTTCTCCATACACGTTCAGTAATCTTTTTATTGTATACGTTCATATTGTTTGAATTGTTAGAAATTATTCAATACTATATTTTCTATAAATTGTTCATATAAATATTAATATGGTTATACTCTAATTCCTAACTGTCATAAAACGTAACGTCGCGGAAAATAGTACAACGTCATTTTGCAATTTAACGTTGCGTTGATATCACGTTCAGCATAGAAATAAATTTCATATATGTCATTTGTGATATAATTAGTCAAACCAATGACAAGACGTGTCTAATTCTATGTTACCTTTGATGAATGCCTATTGGGTTAAACAATAAGATGTACGAAAATTAATATTGTTATCTATATTGCACGTTTTTTAAAATATAGCGTTTGTTTTTCTTCTTTGGTTAAAAACAACACGGTCTTTCTCCATAGCAAACTAAAGGGACACTATGTAAGTTACAATCCGATATTTTATATACCAGTATTGACCAAGTGAGAGTGCTACATCGCCTGTTTCGCATATACTATTTTGTATTGCTAAGTAATTTATAATAGCAAGGGAACTTTGCAGCACTGTATAGATTTGCTTCTGTCTAAATGAAAATCGAAAGCTTTCATATTCGTGCGAAATCTATCTTCATTATTATTTATCATCACTCGTATAGTATTTGCTGCCTGTACAGCATCAAACTCTGCATTTCGCTACTCGCCTACCAGCAGGAGGTTCACATGAGTGAGTAAGTGTTTTACTACCAGTGTTAAGAAGCACTTGTGGTTATACTTAAGATGCATAATATAATAGATTGTTGTAACTTAGTATGACATGTGTGGAATGTCGGACCCCAAGCAGTCACGTCAAAATAAAACACAAACATTTTGTTTCAAATAATATTATGCATACAATGTACTTGATAGTCATCATGATCAATCCTTATGTTAATTGTAATGAACGCTAAATTGTAATAAAATATATGTGTATGCCTTCTTAAATAGAGATTTATATACGTCTGTCTGTCTGTCTGTCGGTCGGTCGGTCGGTCGGTCGGTCGGTCGGTCGGTCGGTCGGTCGGTCGGTCGGTCGGTCGGTCGGTCGGTCGGTCGGTCGGTCTGTCTGTCTGTCTGTCTGTCTGTCTGTCTGTCTGTCTGTCTGTCTGTCTGTCTGTCTGTCTGTCTGTCTGTCTGTCTGTCTGTCTGTCTGTCTGTCTGTCTGTCTGGTATAATGGTTTGTATTAACATAACCATATGTGCTGTGTCCTTTTATACGCAGTCAACGTGTTACTTGTAGGGGAAGGGTCGATTCTAAGTTAAAAGAAATTGTAGCACAACCCCATTTCAAAATTATCGATAAAATATACATGTATATTTAAACTATATTAATTGTGTTCATGCTGCTTTCAAGGCTGTGAATAGTGTCTTTTTTGTTGGTGATATATTACTTAAATTTACCGTCGTAAAATTGAATATTAATTGTTATCAAGATATTTCTTTACAAACATTAATTCTTACATACATTTAATAAAAAAAAAAAGAATAGAACGAATGAAATCAACCTTTGATGGAAATAACATTTAAAATTAGTTGTGTGTTTTGGGTTTCGTGTGGTAAGTACTGATTGAATATTTTTTCTTGAAAAATATATATTGTTTACTTATTTAAGAAACTGAAACTTGGTGTCTCCGTTAACATGCCAATATGTTTAGAATATGAATTTTTAATTTGTATATTTTCAGTTTCTAAGTGCCCTATTTTGAAGTTATATTTACAAAGCATGTGTGTTGAACGTCTTATATTTTCGATATCATCGAATCGTTGTATGTAGTCATACTGTGAATATTAAGCGTCCTTTTAACATAAAATGCCGGGCCCGATTAGCTCAGTCGGTTACACGTCTGACTATCAATCTAGGGGTCGTGAGTTCAAATCCCCCGCCCGGCAACAGTCTCCGTGATGATTGATATACGGCATTGTGTCTAATTATCCTTCGTCTCTCACCACTGATTCAAGTGGGAACGTTATCAGTTACTTACGGAGACGGGGTGTGCTCGAGTACTGGTTAATCCCAGGAAACAGTGGTTAGGTTAACTGATCGTCTGGTAGCCCTCAATGGCATAAAAATGACGCTAAATATTCAATCGTTTAACATAAACGCTTTTATAAATCTTAATTGAACAAGCCACTTGACATCAAAACGTATTCTAATTAGAGTACAAATGTGTTAAAACCATTACTCAAGGGAAAAAACTGTTTGTTTGTTTTTTTATTTTCTTACTATCGCTTTAATAAGGCGTAAAACTATGATTTCGCGTATTCAAGTTGTATTAAAACCTTAAAACGGGCCTCACATAAAATCGATATGTTAACCTTTCAAACAGCGCAGATTCCAATATGCAAAGAAATAATGTCATATTCTAGTGGTTTTCGTACCGTTGTTTTTTTAAACAGAAAGTGAACTCAAGCGTAGGAAAGTGTGTGTTTTTTTATAATCCAAATGCACACAAAACTTTAATATTGTCATGCGCCTTGAATTCAAGCATAATCCTCTTAAAAAATGAAGCGTAGAAAAGCAGCAGATATGACTTTAACCAGAGTAATATCAATATATGAATGCATGCCAACATAATACGAGATGGTTCCTAATACACAGTGCATCATGTTTTCTAATTAAAATCTAAAACCACCTCTTTGTTAATGTTTACATGCACCTAGTTTTAACGATTATGAATTTTAAAATATTGAGTATTTTTAACCCAAAAACTAGTTTTCTTTTATTTGAGTAATAAATCATTTATATGGTTAAAAAGTATGCAAAATATGAAATAAATTTAATGTTAAATGTTAGATTTAGGAGTTTTAAAGCAGCATATTCAATCTGTTAACACCAAAATGTTATTGAAAATGAGATTTTTGAAAATGGAAGGATGATAAAGTTCAACGGGATGTTGTGAAAACAGTCAATTATGTCTGATGTTGAAAGAACATCGTTAAATATTAAATTTATAAGTAGGAACTCTTAAAGAAAAATACAATTTGAAAAATACAAATGCAGGGGCAAAAACTATTATTTTCAATATTCGCTTATTCGTTAATAATATAAATAGTTTTTGTTTTGTTTATATTGTTTTTTAATATAGTGCCCATATTTGTTATAACATTCTGTTTGCATAAAGTATTAAAGCAGTTCCTACCTTGTCTTTAAAAGTTATACAAGTATCATTTTAATGTAATTTCAATGGTAAATAAAATACATTATCCTTAACTTATTTTTGTGGAATAAATTATTATAAAAAAAACACAATACTACAGACGGCTATGATGCAAATACCCCCCTCGATTTCGTGCAACAGTTGCTGTTTCTAATATCTTATGATCTATATTTCTGTTTAACTAATCAAATATTAACCAATTATATCTCAAGAGAATATACATACCATTAAATTGCAGTAGATTGATATGAGCGTTTGATGTATGTTTTGTGTATAAAATTCGAACGTTTGAGTGGTACACCATATGTGCGAGCGTTTACAATATGTAAGTCTCCTCCCGCAACGAGATAATAAACGTAAAAAACTAACAATTTTATTTCAAACGCGATGTTTTTACAAAAGTTAATTGCGTAATTAAAAACTAATTATTTTAGATAGGATGCATACTCAATATGCAATTATTACTGATACATTGGTCATGTGACTTTTCAAAACAATAAAATCAATAATTTACAGTTCCATTTTTTTCATTTATATTACCTAATTTTCGTTCTGAAACATATTTTAATTCCTCTTAGAGTAAATAATACAAAACGCAGATAATTAAATTATCTTTTACGAAATTTTAAACACTTTATAGAATTAAACAATGCAAAAAATGCAAATGATGCAAAATAAAATTTCAGATATAGAACAAAATTATCGTAACCGATGTTAAGCTTGAGTCAATGAGTATAGATAAGCAACTGTGTGTTGTCATACATAGTGTTTCTAGCTTTTGTTAGTCTATGGGCCGAGCCCGACTAGCTTAGTCGGTTACGCGTATGACTATCAATCCAGGGGTTCTGAGTTCGAATCCGCGCTCGGCAACCGTCTCCGTGATGATTGATATACGACATTGTGTTCCATTATCATTCGTCTTTCACTGCTGATTCAAGTTGGAAAGTTATCAGTTACTTGCGGAGATGGAATGTGCTCGAATACTGGATAACCTTTCAGGATCCAAGGAAACAGTGGTTAGGTAAACTGATCGTCTGTTAGCGCTCATTGGCAAAGAAATGATGCTAAATATTCAATCAATCATCAATCATTAGTCTATGTACTATTGCTCCGGTCTTCTTAATGACCGGAGCTATTGCTCCGGTCTTCTTAATGACCGGAGCAATCGTAAATAGACTGTATCGAATATCCACAAGAATGGCCTTTAAACCTTTTTGGAACCGAAGGTTTGACTAATTATGTACCTGCTGACTCATATCTGAACATGGTTACCATAGAGATATGGTTTGTATTAACAGTTTACCATGAACACAAAAACGAAGTAAAATAAAATAAATTGTTATATTTAATTTAACACATTTAATTATCAGTGCATTGCTTTCCCTTTTAATGACTAATTTATATTAATTTGTTTTAGCTCGATTGCAAAGAAATCTCAAAGTTTATATGAACCGCTCTCGAGATTGCATCCTAGACAAAGCCAGTAGGACTACTAAGTGTTGTTTTTAGAGATATCGAACCTAAAATCTTGGCATGGGCGGCCAACACTCTATCCACTATACTACCACCACGCTTAATACTAAACTGTCTCAAATTATGTATAGGACTGGTATAAGCCTCGTGAGGTCATATTAAATGTTGTTTACTGTATATAATTTTATTCGTGTATTAATCTTTTAAACTATAAAGCGTATGAGAGCTAGCGATCAATAGCTAGAATTTAATAAAATGGAATAGAGTGATGATTACAGAACGATAATAAAGTAAGGTACTGCTGTGGTTTATCTTGGTACGCAAGACGTGCTGAACACAATAGCAGGACAGAAATTCTGAAAGGAATGTCATGTTACTTTAAAAATCAATATGAAGCATTGTATCAGCAGCCCAATCTTACAAATAACGTTGTATCGAGATATTTTAAATTTCCAGTTTATCAATATTCTAAGTTTCGAAGTCTTTGCTAAATACAATACCGTAATCTGATTTAAGTACACTAATATTCTGAGTTAGGTACACTACAATGCACTCAAAGCCCCGTATTGATATTCTATACAGAAAACACTCTGTAATGTACCGTAGGTAAGAACGGATGTACAGACAAACCGTCAAACAAATATGTATTTACTAGGTGGCCTAATTGTGTCCAACTGATTACTTATGTGGCTTAAGGGCAATGATAGTCTGTAAAGAAAAAATAACTTCGTAATGTACCGTCAGCAAGTACGGATGGATAGACATACGCTCTAATAAATGGATATCTAAGTGGCTACTTAGCGCCAAGTTGATTTCTTTTGCAGCTAAGAACAACATTCTTTAGCGACATCAAAGCATTTTTAAGTGTCTAAAAACAGCCACATATTTATTACACTGTTTTTCAACCGTCCAAAACAATCCATAGCCCTTAACCATAGACGCTAAAATACCAACTCACGTGTGCGGGTGAATAGAGGGATAAATCGACGGACGGGTGAATGGGGATTTGCATAGTCTCACTTACCAATTACGTCCCCTTAGTGACTGCAGCAATATAATTGCGCCCAAAATATTAGATCTGTGTAAATCGGTTGGGCATTATTTTTGTATATATATAATGACATTAAAACAACATGAGTTCTGCCAAGTTTGGATGAAATTGGGTACTGTTAGATGAAGATATAACAGTTTAAAGATGCATGGTAATACACTGCCGCTAACACAAATGGGCAGAATTTTCAAAAGTGAAAGGAGTCAAATTTATGAAAAAGATACCTGGTCAACAACATGTTTTTCCCCTGAATATTTTGCCTAACAGAAAACATTCTATGGAAACAATACACTTTTAGAACCCTTGGCAATGTGTTCAGTATTCCAGAAATGCACGTCTTTATATAATATAGAACAGTACAAAATTAATTGGTGTGTGAGACGTTTATTACAAATGCTAACAAGCGCCAATCACTCCGTCAGCTATCGCTCCTTTGTCGTATTGTTTTATCGGTATGTGGTAACGAGCAGTCCATATGTTACATAAATATACATTAGGAAGCATAAATAACCGGTACAGTTATGACACTATTGTTTCATGGCAGCGTCATGCCAACACGTAAAACATAAGACTGTAGCAGATGCGTGTTTATTGTTGTACGTGCATTGCGTTCTGTATGGTTTGTGTCTCAGGGAACAGTAGTTGTACTGGTACAGCTTATCAAACCAATGAATACTTTATACATTTACTGAACTATAATAATATTACATTACTGGTATTAGACAAATCATTTATTCAGGCAAAGTTGTTTGATCATCTTGAAAAGCCGAGCAAGAATCTAATAGACTCAAACAATCATCTCATTTTACAATCTGAAACACTCGAGGAATTCAAGGGAAATCTTGAAAAGCCGAGCAAGAATCTAATAGACACAAACAATCATCTCATTTTACAATCTGAAACACTCGAGGAATTCAAGGGAAGAATATGAAAAAAAAAAAAAAACTTTTTTTTCCTACTTATTACATAATATGCGTGTTTAACAAAACATTTTGTAAGAAACGTACCTAACGTCCTGGAAAAAATAAAGCTACGTAAATAAGTGAAAAAAAGATAATATCTCAAACGTGACATTAAGAGGAACAAATTACTACATACAATTACATGTGAATGCGGTAGGCGGAACAAAGTACACACTCCTTACATAGAGATTGTCGGTGTAACGCGTTCTTAAAACATGAAGTAAGATGGTTTCAGTACCACAAACCACATACTTTATTTGAAAATACTGCAACAAATATTTGCAAGTAAAGTCTTGTCTTTAGTCTTACGTCAATTGCCCCTTTTACAATTCGAAAGTTTAAAATAATGTAAGTAAAATATCACCAACATATAATTCTTTTCTCCATAAAATATAACTTAATTATTTGTATTATACTTAAATCAGCGCGTAGTTCAACGGTTTAGCATCGGACACAGGGTATGGAGACCATGGGTCCAATCATCCGCCGCGGCTATATGTTGTTCTATTGAGCAAGACACTTTATCCGCATGTGCTTAGTACTGGTTTTACCCAGGTAGGCTTCGATCGTGCTGTGTCTATGTTGTAAGAAATTGTTTCACAATCAATGAACGACTTTTTTTAAAAGTTGTTACATTTTTACTGACTTTTACTTTACTAGTTATTATTAGCTATTTATGTGTGAAAAAGTATGGTATGTTCTCCACTATAACAATATCACTGTGAAAACATTTGCCCTAAATCAGCAAAATCTATAGATCAAACGATTATTTAACACTTTCTGGATAAAATGCAAGTATGAGATTAACAATGCATGTTATGTTTCGTCTGCTTAATATTCTGATTAGAAAACCACAAATACGGATTCTCTGTTACAAATCCGGTGCTTATTTTTAGAATAATCAGTTGGAATGCGTTTAAATGTGTTCTAATGTACGAAAACAATACAGGCGGAGTAAAAGTTTATTTTTTCACAGAGATCTTACATAATTGCTTTTGTTTTTTTCCGTTATGTATGGTATCCAACGGAATCCGCCCAGATTAAGCTTAAATGCATTGATAAATATACCAAAAAAACTTTGTAGACTAATTACTGGTTAGGGCATGCGCAGTTTACTGATGATGCAGTCGATGAGCACGACTGTCAGATCGATCTATTTTGTTCCGCAAATACTGAAATAGTATATATCGCATTGATGTGCAATTTAGTTAAACTAAAACATAATGTCACACTGTGTAAAGATCTGTAAGAAAAGGACTGATGTTATCAGTTCGACTATCACTGCTGTTTCGGCATTTGCCTTCTCAGTGAAAGATCTCGGATTCAAATCCCGGACTTGCTTCATATTTTCTCGGCTAACAGGTTACACATATACGTACACACCGTGACAAATAACGCCATGGCTACATGTTGCTCCCGTCCTATATCATAATAAAACATGCAAATTGAAAATGAATTTAATTGCGTATGAGAAAGTGATTAACCAGTAATAATTAAACACGAAGAAAAAGAAAATGAAATAAGAGAACACATTGAAAGCAAAAAAACACAACCAAGGTAGGAAAACAGAAGACTCGGTTTTATCGAGTCTGTTTATGACGGCTAATGTTAAATGAACGCATGAAATTTGATAAATGTGCCGCGATGGCACCAACGGGACACCGTACACTTCTTCACATTTCAACAGTAGTAGTCCTTTTTTTTATATTATTTTTTTACCTTATATTTAAATTATTTTCAATGAGATCAACAGCAACAAGAAAAAAGGTAACTTACCTTCTTCATAATTTGGTGGTATTCGTGGGTCATAATCGTACAGAAGGTCGTCCAAAACACTTTGTCTGAAATAAAAAAACATAACATTATTATTTAATGGAATTTTGGAAAATAATATTCATAAAATATACATAGTATAGACTAATTTATCACAGGTTAAAACATTTTTTTAAGAATATCAAAATGTATAAAATAGCATAATGAAATATAAGAATTTCATTTACATAGAAATTAACATTCATGATATTCACAGTGTAAACGATTATGGATCATATTACAAATATTTAGTTTACATTACATTTAATTAGGATAGTGGGTATAAAGTATATTTAACGTAAAGTTTTATTAATTCTCCAATAAATTTTAGTACGTGTAATGGTGTACAATGCGAACTACACAAAAAATGTCATGTCTTGTTTAACATAAATGGTGAAATACATATATGTAAATCAAACATAGCTTTACAGTTAATAAGTGTGTTATTACATGAACAAATAGATCTTATATGGTTTTATCTTATAAAGGAACACACTTCAATCAAGTTTGGGTTACATTAAACTGTATATACATATATTTTATCCTAAATTTCATTTCACTCATACATTTAACTAAATTTTAACAAGTGAAAAAAAATGTAAAATTAATTTCATTTTAATGCAAAAAATAATAAATATTTCAAAGCTGAATCTTTACAATATTGAAAAAAAAAGACATAATATCATCTTTTTTTAACCTAATCTCGCTTGCCTCCTAACAAAATAATTAAACCGAAACGGCATAAAAAAGTAGTTCCGTCAGACATTTTATTTACAAACGCGGCAGTATCCACCGAACAAACTGATAAAATCCCTCACGGGTTACCTATGACAGATTATGGCAATGTCGCTTGTGCCAGTAATCGCATGTGTTTTAATCGAATACATTTATCTCATTTACAATTGCGTCTAATTAAAGACAATATCAATTGCATTGATTATACGTTTGTTTATTCAATACATTATTATTTGTAAAATTGTAAGGTTTCATATACTTAAATGTTTGTGTTTTGTAAATTCGCTTTCTTAATTAAGTTCAAAAGACGTGGATTTCAAAGAACTCGGCATTCATAAACTTCTATTTACCAATTGATTCCTCAATCAAGAAGAGCAAATAGTTTTAATGGCTCCCTCTTGTGTCGTTTATACGATGCATGTTCGATATTAAGTCTACTTCATGTAGTGCTTTTTGTTTATTTTAGTTGTTTTTAAACCTTTCATTAAATGCAATCAATACATATAATATTTTAACGAGTCTAAAGAAAATAAATTCAAAGCACAACCATTTTGTTATTTCACATTAAATGAAACTCTTAAGAAATTGATATTATAGTACCATCATTAAATAATCCAGCAAACGACAATCGGTATGAAAATCACATATCAAAGGAGCGCGTGGTTCAGTTGTAATGCATCGAACCCATGATCTTACCACGACGTCGTCGAACGTGATTTCCTCAAGTTGTTAGAGCTTGTTTCACAATCAAAGTAAAATAAATAAATTTCAACTAATCAAATGTTAAGACTCACGAGTACGTTGATACAAACGATATATTCAATTAGTCTTCGGTAATCTGTATAATACAAAAACATTTTATACTGTTATAATGTCTGCTTTCAATGCTCCCTGTTTTGTTATGCATGTGTGCTATTTTAGTTCAGTATAAGCAACCCAAGAACAAAAGATTCAAATTTCCATCCAAAGTGGTAGTTATATTAACACAAGCAATCAGTAGAAGCGACATCTGAAGTATACGTTTACACACACAACCATAACATTTCATAACATATCATAACAATCTAAATTTGTGACATTAATTTGAATTCAATCATCATCAAATAATCTTTGATGTTAATAGTTTAGCTCCCATCATCAAACAGATGCATCAATAGAACGCGCTGGAAGCAACTTCAGAAAAGTAATTGTTCAATTAATTAGGGATGTTTTGTCGTTTAACAGATTTGGGTCAATGAAAGCACAAGAATCCTGTGTTCAAAGTACAGATTGACTGCCAGCGGTTTGATATTAATTTAAATTAATGGTAAGCGTCGAATATATTTGAATGTGGTGATTGGATCATAGTTTTTCTCCATTAAAGTATATATATATATATATACGATAAATATATATGGATTAATGTATTTTTTGACACAAACGTGATTCAAAATAGAATTGTTACTCATTTCAATAAAATTGATTTCACAAGGCGCTCAAATAACGTTCTTTATGAATTCGAAATAATAGTCATTATATGAAATTTCATTCCATGGGAAGCAGTGTTTAAAAATGATAATGTGATAATTTCTGTAAGAACTGAACATAGTATTAATACCAGAATCTTTTTGAAGCAGAAAATGCAATCTAACAAAACGAAATTACACTATAGAATCGGTTTTATTTAGTAGGTTTATTAGGAGCAACGCTGAATAACCCATCATTCTATTTTCGAGTCACAACTAATGAGCTTTATCATTTAAATGGACTAGAAATAGTATGACTTTATCAAAGTATGAAATTACTTTTTATAACCGTCATTCCGCACGTGGGACTGCTGTTGAGATACTCAATAATATAAAGGGAGAATACCAGGTTATCAGTCCAATACGCTGCTGCCAAACTACGTCATTTCATTTTTCGATTGACCCTAACGTATTAAGGATGTTTTGTGGTTTAATAAATTTGAGTCAGTGAAAGCAGAAAGTCCCTGTGTAAGTCTTGCACTTGCAAGGTATAATTCCGCAATTATAAAAAAAACACACAAAACACCTGTAAGGTTTCAGGTTCATTAACTGCTTAAGAATAAGTAGGAGTTGTCTCTCTTACACCGCTGTGTTAAATATTGTACTTTCACTTTGCAATTTACCCATGATGCTAGAATGGAAGAAACAAACATTGCGACTGTTACGCAGTCTTGAATATTTTCTAGAATTTTTTAGACAAACTAGGTCCCACACAGAGTAAGTTTGTACTCTTTTTCATGATAATAGGATTTTAAACTAGATAGAAATATGTTTCGTATTTATTTATTATGTTTTAGTCAGATGGTACTGCCACATCGCCTTGATTTGTCTAAACATGTGCTTGGCTACAAGTTTACCGTCACGTTGTGACTAATTCAGTCTACTTTCACTTTTGAAAAGACAGTCGTTAACTGTTGTATAATTGAATCTAGGTAGTCATTGCTTCTTGTATTATACGTAATTTTTCTGATTTGTTTCATTAAGGATTGGATGTTATTCTTTTTAAGATCGTAATCAAAGTACTTAAAGTACTGTTAGTGATTGGACATTGTAGACTTCATTGTCAGGAAAATGTATGTTAGATACAAAGATAACAAGTTTTGGTATAACGTGGTAACTTCAGAATGTTTATTCAGTTAAGAAATTCTTATATTTAGTTTTATTACAGCTTTTTAACTTCTTCCGAGAGGTGTGTAATAAAGATAAAAAAGGAACCAAACTGTTAGTCATAACAACACCCCAACTACGCTAGGTTCCATTAAAAACAGAATGACGTAGTTTTAAAATAGCATACTGGATGTAAACTTTCTTTACTCATTTTATTAGGCGAGACCGAGACAACGCAGCGGAACAAGGAATTGGTGATTTAATAAACTGTGTATGTATACTAAAGTATTTAACAAATATGCCATCAGAACTCAATCAATACTAAACATAGAATTTTTAAACGTGGCTTTAAAGTAAAATGGTAACATTCAATTTTGAAACGTGGACAACTTTATATTTGCTAAGTAAAATTATTTCAATGTTATGCTTTTGCGTTAGTCTGATTAAAGAATATAAGTTTATAAGCTTTCCAGTAGAAGCGACTTCCAAAATAAAATCAAAGTACTTAAGGTACTGAAGTCTGGGGGGGGGATGGTCAAGTAGAAATCAAATGATATTTATTGTATCAGATGTAGCCTGCAACGTTATATAAGCATACTAACTGTGATATAATACGAAAATAAAAAATAATTAATCAAAGATACAATAAAAATAGAAAGTACCGAAAATATGTATGTATGTAATTCTAAGGTTTTTACTCCCTCCGCCAATAGAGTGTGGATTGGTACCGAAAATAGTTCCAGGTTAGCTGATATATATCTCCGAACTGAATAAAGATAATCGGCGATCGGAACTCAATTGTTAAACTATATTTTCAGCGGAAGAACTTCATAGATGTCCTTCGGTTTTGAAAGTTGTTACTTTTTATAGAGCATATATCCTACGAAGCTTTGAAACGCGACTACCGAACCTAGACAAATTTACCCAGGTAAAAATGAAATTTAATAGCATTTGTTGTTTTTGTTTGTTTTTATGGAGAAGACATCGAGAATTAAATAAAATATCAGATTGGGTATAACCAAGATGATCAGTATATATAATATATCGATAATTTAGATACCTATCTTATAATGGTGGAGGTATACATGGTGTTGTCTTGGTTTTACGAAGTCATAATGATAACGTCAGTATTTTTAAAAAAAGGGAAGAAATACGAATCAGTATCAATGAAATGTCGCCCCCCCCCCCCCCCCCCCACCCCACCCCCACCCACCCTTCCGTGTACTCTGTTGAAAATGCAACAACCAATGAAGCCATTATAATTTTTTATATATGTATTGACGAATATTGACGAAAACTATCAAGACAACAATTAGATAATTAGTTTATATTATTGGAAAAGTCTTCAGACATCTACAAAGTCACATGCGGCATTTAGGCTGCGTCTTTATCATGTCAGAATTACAGAAACACAGTCTGACCGTGCTGCTGCACATTTACAGTAAAAAAATCAATAACCTAACTACAAACGGTGATCACCACACATCTTATCTCCGCAAGTCACTGATTATTCCCCACATATTTAGGCGCGTACGGTTCATGGCTGTAGAACTAAAATCATGATAAGTATTCATTGATACTTTGATCAACGGATGGGGTTCGATTGACTACCCCTCGATGTATATCCAGACGCGTTGCTGACACAGCTATCCTGGCTCGACTTACTAATATAATATAAACTTAAACGTGTAGTACTGTCCTATTTCACCTAAAAGATAAATATGGTTTTTTTTTATTTATTTCCTTCTTCTTGTACTCAACACAGACGATCGTTTGTCTGCTGACGCTGGTGCTGGTACAACGAAGTAAGCACTTGGTGCGGATAATTGTGTGCCATCACCGATGCAAATCTTTCATTTGTCAATATGATACTAACGACCTAGGTCAAATAATAACAGAGTGGAATCATTAACTATAACACGTGCACATATAACGTAAGTTCAAGAATGGGACGGCGAAGAATCAATGCTAAACACAAAGATTAGATTCGTTATATGAGATCAACAGGGAATTATAATAATATCACATAAATCACTATAATAGCACACTAGGATTTACACTGAAGCGGGCTGGTTAATAATTATAATAATAATAATAACTTGTTCGATTGATCCCAATAGGTTATCGGTAAATTAACTACTTTCATGATGAAGTTACGTCACACAAGACTATACTTAAATCGTGAAAATAACTTCATCAACGGAATAAATTAAAATTGAAATATACGTATTTCATGAACTTTTATCAGGAAAAGTGCATAGAAAAAAGAAATAGACTTATTTCCTATTTATTTAAAAATCATTATTTGCGATACCATCGATTACTGATATATTAATATACTGCGCAACAACACGTTAAAGCATACTTTTTTAATATCTTGTAACACTTGGCTTTTGAACAATGATACATTATGCAATATACCCAGATGCATCACTCGTTTTGTTTCACGTTAAATCAATTACAATGTAATATTTAGTGCCGCCATCGTAACTTCTATCAGCGGATATGATGGATGCATGACCTAATCGAAACAGAACAAAGACATTGCGCAAAGACTGGTAGAACAATGTCCCACGATGTCAATTAAACTCCTGGTTTTACACATAAGAGGCAATTTCAGGAGAAAATTAGTTATTGAGATAAATGACTCTGTCAAATACAGAATAAATTCGTGGTTAAGAGGCAATGGAAATCGGGCAAACCAAACTGTTTGTCATATTACGTGAACATATAATGGAATCGATACAATTTCATTTGCTATATCATCAGGCATACGGCAAATTAGAAATATCTTTCATATCTCATTTAGTTAACAAAATGCTTAAATGGTACTCAGATGAAATCCTCATTGAACGAACGATTCTAAAATTAACATCTATATAGGGTTTTGTCTGGAGAATTTGAGTTTAACTAATGGTTGATTTACGTGCCAAAACTTGATATGATATGTAAATAATGTATAAAGTGCAGAATTCAAAATAGAAACGAAACGTAAATTGATTAATTAGCTTATACTGAAATATTAGATAAAATCATCTACCAATACACCATTTCATCAATCGATATTCTGTCTCCAGCAACCTTGCAGAAATCTTGATGTCCTCATGTGAAATAAGACACAGACACATATAATAACCGTTTATAAATCGAGTAAATAAGAAGTTACATAGCTTACTTCATTACTTGTACACGTGTATGGTGTTAAACACAATTTTCAACACAGTTAATGTTATGTGTTGCATATCCAGTTAAAGAATTCCTCAGAATTGTTTTAACCATCCTTCCGCGAGTAACTTGCAAACGTTTCACACATTAAGTTTTTGGACCAAGCGGAACTCGAACCTACGACGTCAGCAGTGAGAGATACTTGATTTTCAGATTAGAGTTTAAATTACTCGACTTAAGACGGCCCTCAAACGCAGACGAAAATTATTGGTTGGTTTTGTTAAACGCTCTCAAAAGTCACTTAGTGATTTAAACCCTGGCTGTATCCCTGAAAAATCACTGCTTCTTACTGCACGTATCAGACGTTTTTAATGAAAGGGATTCTATCTAACTTCCCCACTTCCCCCACCCATGGTATTTTCATTTTTGTTATGTTCACATTCGGAATATATCATCCAGTTAAAACATTGCGCAAATTATTAACCATCCTAAAACAATACAATACATTTCATGCAATATCACCAATTGGCTCGTGCAAAATTAAAATATACACCATGCACAATCACGAAATATCACGTGCAGAATTTTGAAACAGTCATTGCAAAATACAACGAACACGGTATTATAATTAAATAATTACAAACACGATAAAAATGGCTACTTGAAGCAGACTAGCATATGATTATTCACTACAATGATAGTTATGTGTTTTTGTTACTATTCACTTACTCCTACTGTCAATACACATTAACAATAGACATAAGCTCTATTAACAATGACACATGTCAGGTATAACATGCCATCTACGGTATGTTACTTATCCTGCGGAATAATCGTTTTGTGTTGTTTACATTATTCGTGTTAATGATTCCTGTGTAATGCAGACGGCATATATATATTTGTGTGGACATTTTTTAATTATTTAAAAGCGGATCAATACTTATATCATATATTTAAGCAACACATTTTTTATAATAAAGTTTTTCTTTTCCTGCAATTGCAATACAATTTAAAGATAAAACTTGTTTTCAATAATAAATCATGCTTTCCGTAGCTATAGAAATATGTTTTAAACGTCTATTATATTTTTTTCAGCAGCGTCAGGTATCGACGACTCTTAAAGATAGCATGCGTCCCTAAAATAGTATAAAGAGTACAGATAACGACACTCGGTGCATCCAGGGTAAAACTGTGCGTGAAGGATTGAAGTGATCATTGCGCTTCTGCGATACATTGTGTAATTTAAGACGGACTACTTTTTTCCCGTTTAATTTTCAATTATCTTTTTATATCCATTTTTACACGTTTGTTTTTTTTTTAAGTACAATGTATAGCTGCTACAGCGTATGTATATGTCGAATTACCGTAAAGCATTTGGTTTGGCAAAGTTATCAGCTTCATTATTTTGACAAATTAAAATGCTCTACAAATTCACTTTTCTACTTTATAATTTCTTATTTGGCAAAAAATACTTAAACCAAACATTTTTTTATTTTATTTGTAGTTTGTGCCATAGGCATAATAATCGTGGTGAACAAATCGGGAAATTATCTGTGCATTGTTTGAAATGGCAATGTTGTTAGTTAAAGTTTCGCTGCATGTTTGCCCATAGTTTCGTTTCAATTTTTATGTTCTATGAAATAGTATCCTGTTAGCAACGTTCAATACATATGATAAACAAAACAAACTTCGTAAGGTGTCGGGATGAATGACCTGAACAGCCGTTCAAACGCACTCGTTAATCTGGTTTGAGCTGTCCTGTAGCGATGCCTTTACTACTGACCATCCGAAGGCAATGGCCCCTGAAGTCACTTCTTCTATATGTATATATTGTACTTATAGGGGTATTTTGTAGTCTGTATATTGATTATGTTTATACCGGGAGGTTTTTGGTGATAGTCTCCTAATTCGTATTTTCTCATTTTTACTTTTATAATATGTTAAATTTCTAATCTGTCTAATTGCATCTTTTTTTATTTCTTTTTTTTTAAATAATTTCAAAATATTGGTCAAGTAAAAATGTATGTATGTGTGTGTATGTGTGTGTGTGTGTATGTGTGGCAAAAATAAACAGTTGCATTCCTGTGCTAAAGTCGATTATGTAACAAAAAGTCGTGATTTTTTAGGCTACTTCAAAATGTTCTAATTCTATTGCAATGTCTCGAAAAAGTGTTTTCAAGTGGTTTAATCTATTTCCGATGGCTCAGGGAAATGTATTTATGATTATTCTATCATAACAGTTATTATAGGTCCAATGAAAGATTAATTTTAGGAACAAAATTATGAAAATATGTATCACATGCACGTTGAACGGAAAAAGTGATAAGCAATTGCACAAGAGCACTTAGCATTAACCAAGAAAGAAGTAAAGAATAACAGCAGACACGTGAGAAATGTGAAAGTGTCGTTACTTTGCAACAGCATACCTCTTACGACATTAAATATTTAAATACGAATTAGATACAAAATTAGCTACCCAGAATATAATGAATACTATTTAAGTCGTTTAAGTATTCTGTATTTTTAAAGCAAATTTCGTAAGTAATTGTAGAAACACGAATGTTGATGTATAAACATAATCTAAATACGAATATTATCTCATTCTTTCGATGTTTAGAAAGGAATGAAAAATGCCAAATATGCACAAATTCTAATTGTAAATAGTTTTTATCAAAAAGTTACTGATATTCTTGGAACTTACCATCATATGTTTATATGTATTGTGTATAAGTGTATTAAATGTGATATGTAATGTTTTTAAAATGTAAATTATAATGTAAATATTAAATAACAGTTTTATAAAACTAAGTTTTTTTTAAGTTAGAAAAAAGATTACAAGAAGAAAGGTAGGCATGTGCTATTGTACATTGTATATTTTAAGCGCAGTGATCACCTAAGACTGGAAAAGCTGTGCATAAGCAGCGAAGTGTTTACCAATAAACAACCTGTCTGATTTATGAATATGAGACCTTGAACCCTTTGTATCGATATTAGGTTTTGTTGTCTTCGTTGATGATATATTATTGAGTCCACCTGCCAGTCCTCTAGCCAGACCTTGCATCTGGGGCCCCAGAACTAGCAGAAGAGCACCAATTGTTAGTTGCATGTTATCTGCCCAGACGTCAAAGCATAAATACCTGAAAATAAAAAAAAGTGAGATATACCAAAAATAAGAAACTATATGTCCAACAGTAGAGAGGTCAATAGAAGGTCAACGGCAATCACAACATCTTAATTACAAAAAACACATGGTAACAGGTTTATCGGAATTGAACAAATGATAACAGGTTTACCGGAATTAAACACATGCTAACAGGTTGATCGCAAATACATCGAAAGTGGAAACACATATTTTACGTTACGGAATGAAATGTTCATGAATATTTATGCCAACTTGTTGATGTAATCAGCAAATTTGAAATGCATATGGTCCAGGATTTTATTAAACATGTAAATTACTTAACCTGAAAACCAGGTTAAGTCAAAGAGTGGTTTAAAAGTGTTTTTGTATATGTACTGTAATCGGAAATAATAATAAAAAATATCCTGTAGTATAAGTTAAAAAATACGTACATTGACCTTCATGTTAACGAAGAGATGGACATAAATTAAATGCTGAATTTTGACATTCAGAAATTTATATAGAAAGAAGACGGACAACTGTGTATTTTAACAAAAAAATAATTAAACTATGACATTGCAATCACACTGACTTAAGTTTTATTATTAATTTCATTTTTAAGATTATAATTAATTTCACCAAAAGAAAGCGGATAATAGATTTTCTAGAAAACAATATCTGTTTCAATGTTAAAATTCAATAGTATCGTTCATTTTGAGTACTGTGATATTTGAACATTCCCCTTATGCCGACTATTCATTTATTGATTAAATATAAGCATCTGTACTTGTTCATTATATGCAGAAATCTTCTTTATTCTCAGTCATCAGTGGATGTTCATTAATGGGACCCTCGGGTCATAGTATACTTAATGAAACAGCTAAATAACGATATATTATCTAAAACGTCAGTTAATGAGATGAAATTGCACTGTTTTGGAAAACAGCCACGAGCTGCAATTGATGCTGCTGTTGATGCGGTTTTAAGTAGTGTTTTTGTAACATTCTCAAGTAAAGAGGATCACTATATTGTTTTAGAGCGAAAATATCTTTATTATGTAACAGTCGAATCAATATACATGTACCTTCAACTGATAAATTTTTCGGGCCCGATTAGCTCAGTCGTTAGTGCGCCTGACTGTCAATCCAGGGGTTGTGAGTTCGATTCCCCGCTCAGTCACAATCTCCGTGGTGTTTTATATACGGCATTGCGTCTCATTATCATTCGTCTCTAACCGCTGATTAAAGTGAGAAAGTTATCAGTTAACCTTCCAGGATCTCAGGAAAAAGTGGTTAGGTTAACTGATCGTCTGTTAGCCCTCGATGGCATAAACATGACGATAACTATTCGATCGATCAATCAACGTTTGTTTTTGTTTTCATTTTAGACGTTGAATATATGTTTGACATTATGTTTAACATGTATTAGTAATATCGCCAAGGTTTGTCACTCTGTTTGAAATTTAAAAGAAAACAAAATGCTAAGAATTGATTTGTTTATATGTAAATTACAAAAATACTTAAAATTGATTGGTTTATCTGTACATAACAATGATGTCAATTAATCATATCAATAGACGCCTGCCTCTGTAAAATTCAGCGGTTCACCCCATCCTCTATCCTGTTTAAAATGATTAAATTTTAAGACTCAATGGAATACATCAATTAAATTCATTCCATAATTAGGAAATATTGTCTCATTTAATTTCAATGTTTTCATTGTTATTTACACAATCAAATTTTGTATAATTAATGTCATATTATAAAATGGAAACAAGACAAAGGTTTCATATTTCTACACTTTAAACCTGAAACAGTATTTTAAATATCCTATATACGATACACCATAGCTACAGTCAATTGGTAGAGCGTCCGCCTAACACGCAGAGATCTTAGGTTCGATCCCCGGTCGGGTCATACCAAATACTAACAAGAATTAAGATGCTTTCCTCGCTTGATGTTCAGCATTTTGAGGATATTTCTAGGTCTGCTTAGTAAGGTAAGGGTGTCAAACCATGTGTGTCCGGTATAATAGTTCAATGTGGTAGCGCTTAGAAAACTCTCAAGCAGACACCGTCGTTATATAACTGAACAACAGTTATTAATAAAAATGACACTAAACACAAGGCAGCTACCAATGATATAAACACTTGAACTTACTAGTGCATTTAATATAACAGTAAATGAACTATGTGATTCATAACACTTACCTCAATATAAAACACAACTTAACATATGCTCCAACAATTTAACAATGTCTCAAGTCAATGTCACACTACTGTTTTATATGATATCGCAGCAACTTGATACAAAATGTTATGCGTAATAATCCATGACCAGTAAACGAAGAATGCCAATGCGATAAAAACATCAAACCAAAACCCTTTACTAAGATACCAGATATGCCTTGGATGTCACTTGTGGTTTGAGATCCTAACACTACAGCACGGTCATGGTGGTATACTTTATTTAAGGCAACTCAAGTACATTCATTCGTTCTGCCGTCATTGATACTGTGTGTTAGTTAGTTAACGGTGAAGGCTACGCAGAACGTCTCACAAACTACTGCAGCAAAGATATTGGATTTTTGAGAATCTCTGTTATGATATCCTGTAATAGCGCTTGAGTCAGTGTAATAGCATTAATAAAAAAACCAACGTGTTCCCAATTGCTTTAATGACAATGCAAAATGCCTTTGTCAGTAAAAATAGAATACATAGTATATCACTTTACGATAAATAGATATGTTATCATCCCGGCAACCA
This sequence comes from Panopea generosa, assembly GCA_029582155.1. Classification (NCBI taxonomy): domain Eukaryota; kingdom Metazoa; phylum Mollusca; class Bivalvia; order Adapedonta; family Hiatellidae; genus Panopea; species Panopea generosa. Next base: position 6,884,414 of record CM055896.1, on the reverse strand, counting down.
GTGTGGTGTAACACTGGACAATATAACTCATTTAGTCTTATCTATATGAATTCTCTATGGGAGTCTTCAGCAGTCCGCTAGTAATATAATAACATTTTCATTTGATCAAATATTCAATTTTCCATAATGACAAAACCTACGTTCCGCATGGACAAATACACTATTTGATATGCGATAATTGTATGTGTTTTATTTTTATATTTTTTGAATAATAAATCGGTATGGTACATCACAAACCACTTTCAACTGAAATGGATACAGTTATAAAATGACTGATTGACAACAACCTTAAATATGATAGTATTTTAACATTGATTTAGGATTGATCGATAGTTGGATATTAGTTTGAGATTTTTATTTCCTTCAATGAGTAACACTTGCATATGCAGAACAACGGTATTTCAAATAAGTTGTATTGCACAAGCAAATGAATAACCACACGAGTTTAAAATAAAGTGAAAAACAAAAACGGATCACAAATAATCCCTGAAAGAAACAGTGTTTTGAGTGTGTGGTCCAGCGATATAGTATCGAACCCAGGCCCGGAGGGTCGTGGGTTCAATACTCCGCCCCGGCTATATGTGGTGTTCTTGATCTGGACAATGTATCCGCATATGCTTAGTACTGGCTTAGCACTGGTTCTACCCCAGAAGGCCCGGAGAGTCGTGTGTTCGATCCTCCGCCGCAGTTGTGTGTGGTGTCCTTGGTTTGGACACTGTGTCCACATATGATTAGTACTGGCTAAGCACTCGTTCTATCCAGGAAGACTTCGAGCGTGATTTGTCTATGTCTTAGTTGTAAATATTGTTTCACAATCAATGTAAAATAAATAAGTTTAAATCGAACTATAAAAATAAAATAACAGATTCGGTTCTTTAAGTATGTTCACAAAATATTGATTGTAAGATATTACAACTTACAAAGCATTAAACGTATTTTGTTAAGTAAAACACTTTGTTACATTGTACAATTTAATTGTTAAAACATATTCTGCATTACCTGCAATACAATTTAAACAAAACACATGAAAACAGTACATAAAACATTAAATATAAATATGATTCAATCAAATTTACAACATAAATATATTTGAATTAAGTAAAATAAAACAAATTTACAAATTAAAGCATTAAACGTAAACCCAACGAATGGAATGTTGTCAAAAATAAAAGATAGTTATATCAAAATTAGTCCACCTTTTTGTTAGATGCGTTTTTCGTTTACTAAACTATTTGTTCAAAATTCCCATGTATTCTTATTATACTCTGATAACGCCCTAAGTAATACATTCTAAAATGATGTTTTGAATTATACCTTCATAAAAGAAATACACTAAAATCCAACAGTTGCAATATCCAAAACTTAGGTAATGGTATTTGTTACATTTATCATATATTTAAGTATACCATTGTAAACGTTAATGATAGTTTTGGCAATATCTTAATATACCTATGACAAATTTAAGCAATCCATCATTACAAATAATTTGTACTTACACGTAGTATATCTTTCAAAACCAATTCAAACACGAACTGTTATTGACTAATGCTACGTATCAACTCCGACACGCTTTAATGTTTCACATTGAACTACGAAGAAGTCAATATAGGTAGTGATGAATGGATGTCGGAGTTTCTTATTTTCTTATTGTAGTGCGTGTTACGTCATTCCTAACACTGAAGAAATACGATTGGTTCATTTATAAATGCGTATTATGTGATGTCTCGAACATCATTGGTAGATTCTGTTTAGGTTAAACTATTTAAAATTACTCGAGTCAGCAACAAATAAACATATTCGGGTATTTGTTTGGAATGCGATATTTTATATATTTCATTTATAGTAGTTTCAGCATTGTCTAACATAAACAACAATTAAATTGCAAATGATGCTGTAAATGTTAGATCTGCATGTAGTATTTTACTACGTTTATAAAAAAAAATGCCTTTACACATTGATGCAATTCATTTCGTTCAGTACATTAGCCAGCACGTCACCTCATTACATAAGACGATCATAGTGATAAACGAAGGTTCTAATTTGCTTGGTTTAAACACATGTATTGCTTATAAGCAAACAAGTGTATTACACTAGTAATATAACTATATATTTACAAACACACATAAGCAAGAGGGTTATGTCATAAGTTCTACCAAAATTTGTTACAGCCCGTCCCTCAATCATAAATGAAGGTTTAGTAATTGGAGCACTTTGCTGTACGATTAATAGTTTGGGATCGTAAAATGAGTTACAACAAAAACACAACAGACAAATAGACAAATTGGTAGAGACTTTCACCTGACTAAGCGCGTTATACAGTCGCAAAATGTCAGTACAATTTCTTATTTTTCTCACAAGGAAAAAAAGAAAGATAGTTGATTTAGGATGAGATGATGTTGTGTTTTGTTAGCCAGCAGCGAATCAGGTTAATTTAGTAATTGTTTAAATGGAGTTGATTAATCTTGCATTTCAACACATTTCAGATAATAGATGGTTTCAAGTTTCGATGGTAAAGCAGCAAAATGTATCTGGCTAGAATCGCTGTCCTTTCTCGAGTTGAAAACTTTCTCACATCAAATAGCTAAAGCGAAGCTAGACGCCAGTGGTGGGAGAACGATAACGCCACTCGACAATTCGCCCAAATTAGATACAAGTTATTATAAGTCAGGATTAAAATGATTAATAACAGCTGCATCGAAAGTGCAATAAATCGTATTATCAGTATGTGGAGTGTTTCGTTTTGGTTCAACCAGAAAGACTTAAAGATTGATTTTTTTCAGTTAAAATAATATTTTTCACAGTCGATGTAAAATATATATAACTACAGTTTCTTGACAACGCTGTTGTATATTTTCTAACATATATCTATAGTTATAAGATTTTTCACAATCAATGGAAAATAGATAAATATATATACAGTCAAACCTGTGTAAGTGGCCACCTCTATTAAACAGCCAACTGTCTGAAGCAACCATATTTTCTGTTTCCTATTTCTATGGTTTAAGAGTAAATTAACCTGTATTAAGCAACAATCTGTCTCAAAAGGCCAATTTGCTTCTTCCTTTGACTGGCTGTTTAAGACAGGTTCGACTGTATATATTTTATGTATATAATGTATATATGTATGTGTATTAATCTTGTATTAAGTCAAAGAAAACCGTATAGAATATACAGTGAAACCACTTTTGTTCCCGGTTGAAGAAGAAAAGAATTCAAATCATGTACACATTAATCTCATCTAGTCTGTTCAAGACATTACATTATTATATACATCAATCGAATTCGATTCCGATTTCATAAAACACTCTTATTTTCAAATACAAAAGATTAATCTCTACATCTTATCACGTATATGTACTTAATAAACATGTATACATTATCATATCATAAATATTATACAAATGTATTTTAAGTGAACACGAATTCACTTAATCACATTAATCACAGACTGTCACAGCATGTTCCAAACTCTGGTTTTAATAAATTCCACGTAAGAAAAATGTACCACAACGTTATCACGAAACGTGGGTAAACAACTATAAGAATTAATGTTATCTATGCGACTAACATAGTTGCAGGTGTAATTTAATTGACACCATGTGTTTTATGAGTCTATCATATTGCAAAAGCACTTCTATTAAATAAATGATATGATTATTACGTTTAAGAGCACGTCAAGGACACACATGGTAAACAATTGCTTATATTCCTTCTTACAGTTGATATTATTAATTTGTGTCTTTTCTTGTTTGATAGAATATCTTGATTCTAAGTTTAGAGCTATCATTAGACAAACATAAACATTTAAATATTCGATCCCCAGCTCGACCTGTTTCCTCTAAACCACCACACTAAATACAGATTCTATCCAGGAAGCGGACTCGATAGCGGTTCTTAAACTTTACTAAGTTTTTTTCCGCAATCGAGCTAATAACCTAGTTTAATCTTAACATTGCACACGTCTTACTAAGCAGCAAACCTGGATATAATTGTGTTGCAAGAGATTTTATTTAGTTCGTATACAATGTAAACTAATAATTGAAATACCACCTAGAGATTCTATCCAGGAAGCGGACTCGGGGGGGGGGGGGGGGGGGGGGGGGGGGGGGGCGATTGATGTAAGCTTTGAGCTTATTTCGCAATCAAGCTAAAATAAATTAATATCATCGAGTATAATCTAAACATTGCACCGGTCTTTCAAATCAGCAAACCATAGATTGTATTTAGTTCTGATATAATGTGCATTAATATCTGATAACATGAACGCTTATAAGCACAGAACGCAACTTAAAATAGCAGACATTGTTGAACGTGTTTGTACAAAAACAAAAAGGTCAATGATTCCTAAGGATATTCAACAAGCAGTTGATATGCATCAATTAATGATACATTATATAGTTCATATGAGTAAAACTAATGAGGCTATAAAGCATTGATATGTCAGAAATAATTATATTATAAAATGCTTTCACATTGATATCAATATTTCTTTGCAAAGTCAAATTGTTCTGACTATTTATTTCTACTTTCATACATTGTTTATTGTTGCATCTGTTGCCGGAAACTGTGTTGGTTATTTTTGTTTATATGCAATAGCGAATGCACGTTCTGTTATGCATGTGTTTGTTGTTTCGCTTGTGGTTATAGTTAGCTGATGCGTTGCAGTGCTCATTGTGGACATTTCGAGTTATTTATGCGCAATATTAGATATGCTATATTGCCAGCAGATGTGACACTGTATTGTCTGGTTTATTCTATAACAATATTTTTAGAGATTCCGCATGCGTCATGCAACTTTCTACTTGTCTGTTTCAATGATATGCTTTACAATATAAGCGTCTTGTAATTAATTAAGACTAACACATCTTGACCATATTCTATGTTTGTTGTTTTTAAAAAACAATGTGTCGAAGATAGTCTTTCCCAGAACAGAATCAGGTCTATTAACCACCAATGAAAAAGCAGGGAATTATATGCCTGTCCCACAATTCATAGCAATTGAACGCTAAATAAACTGTGACGTCATTCAAACTTTCAGTTGAAGCAACGGACCAATACACATGCTCAAATGTGGCTTTCTCAACATTTCTATTTAAGGGACCCAATCGGGAGAGCTGGGTCCGTTCTACAGACTATGTCGAAGTTGATCAAGACAACTGTTTGCAAATATTAATAGACATCCGTAACGTTTACACTAAATCCAATAGCCTAATTCTTGTATCACTATGGTAACAATGTATGTTTGTTACTATTATTTTTTGCGCATGATACTGAGAATATATATGTCAAGCAAATTTATAAACGAAAGCAGTTGGCCACTGATATAAGGTAAGGTTTGGGAAGACGAATAAGCGTCATTTTGTACAGAGAGTCTTGTCGACCCGAATATGTTTATTTGTTGCTGACTCGAGTTATGTGCTTTCTTATTGTTGTGTTTTTCTATCTTTTTTTATGATTTAGCACTATTGTTTTAGCAACTCTTTGTTGACCTTTGTCGAGGTGGTATCTTTAACATTGTGACTATTTTTTGAAAGATTGTCAGTTTTTTATTGTGAATTTGTTTTATCCTTTACATCCATACTGTAGGTAGTATGTAGTGCGGATCCAGCTCTCCCGATTGTGTCCGTTAAATATCAGTGTTTGGAAAGTCACATTTGAGCACGTTGATTGGCCATTTATTTCACCTTGAAGTTTGATGTCGTCACAGTTTAGAATGCATTCAACTGCTATGAATTGTTGGACAGGCATAGACTTCCCTGTTTATTCATTTGTGGATAATAGACCTGATTCGGGAGATATCAGGTTCTGGGATAGACTAATACTGTAGGTTATCATCCACAATTTAAATAATTTATTACAGATTAATACATGCATACTGGATGGTCAAAACATTTTAATTTTATCTAAGGAAAATAAAACAAATGCATCGATCTCAACGAAACAATAAAATGCAATTAGGAAACACTTGAAGTCATTATTGGTGATATTTGAGAACTTTGTTCCATCAAGCGAATGGACAAACGCTTGTAAAACCTTATTTCTAGACTAAGGTAGATGGATATAACACATTACAGCATAGATCATAGATAACCACATATTGGTAAATCAGTTATATAACAATGGCATTGTTATTAACGCTGATGAAATACTCGTCCTATATTGATATTACGATAGAATAATAATGTCATTAGAACTGGTATACTGGTAAATTAGTTTTCGTGTCATCAAAAACATCGCTTTAAAGGAATGGTATGGCATAACGTGAGATATGTATCATTACAATACCGATGGTGGTTTGTGACACACTGAATCAATACTGGCTTCAATAGAGTTTGTTGTAGATATGAATCGCAATATAGGGGTATAACGGACATTATCATATAAAAACATGGGAACGTTTTGATATTATAAACAAAGCATGATTGATACGAAATATTTCAGTCACAAATAAGATTAATTTACAAACGAACTACTTTATTTACCTACAAAAACGAAATATTGAATACATTTGTGACCTAAATTTGTTATATTTTTTTCATTGCTCTAACGCCTTGGGTTTTATATATATCTATATAGACGCCACTACTTCTTTTCTTATAAATGTGATGTCTCTTTGTTTAATATGAAAGTCAGCCTTAATCGAATGATACATTACTTAATATTTTCTATATTCGAACAAAATATCTTAAACGCTTGTTATTTATGAAAGTTTAAAAATCTAAATATATGTTTGTGTATTTTCTACTTACTTATCCTTGCATGGTTATCATTTAGATGAAAAGAATATTATATAGTGTATTAACATATAAGAAATAAAAAAAAAGACTTAGATGCAAATGAAAAAGGGAAAGAAAAACCTGAAATATTGTTAAATTTTCAAAGTAAATAGTATAAATGTTGTTAACCAAGCATGGCTTTTTGTTTTTTTTGACATTTTCCCACTAGATAATGACAAAACATGAATTTGATCGAACTACAGCTTTGTGATATTAGATGATAATTATAATAATGTATAACTACTTTTCTTGATGACATCAAAGCTGATTATATAATATATTTGCAAAACACGCACCACGTGGTTAAAAGTAATCGTTTTTTTTTTCAACGGCAATTTATGGATATCCACTCATCCAAACATCCGTTATCATTATTTAGTGAATATTATAGTCAGTTTTAGAAATTGTAAGTATAAGAACAACAAGTTAGCTCATTCGTAATTTCTAGTACAAACGTATCTCATCATATGTAAGCTCACGATTGTCTCTGGCTAGAATTCTTTGACGATAAACTCACATTTAATTAGAAAATTCCAATTACAACTAACAATATTGTATCACGTGGATCTTTAACGATAGATAGTGGTATTGACACAATGAGATGTTCTGCTATAATCTACACTGTAAATCATTGTCTCACAACGTCGTATGTGTGTTTGTCGATAGAAGCAAAACAAGTGATATCAACATCATAAACATCATCTGGTGTCTATTCCGTTGAAATGGGAGATGTGTGTGTTTCTTAACTGCGATAATTGCCAAAAGTGTATCGTATTTATGTAATATACTTAATTATATGTATAAATAGCAATGATTTAAAGATTTTATAGTTTATTTACGTCTCATCATATGCACAGTAATACAATAAAGCTTATATAGCATGTTACAACATATGCCAACCTATAAAAAGAATAATAAGAGACGACAGTAAATAGGCGATTGTAATGCCATTGTCCTATTACTGTTAAAATAATTACAAAGAATATCTGACATGACTGCTTAATGAGTTAGAAAAAATGTATTATGCGAGTCATACTCTTTACTTAAGGTCATCTCTATATTGAACGAGATAAATCGGTTTTCCAAATGTATTTCAAATTGTTAAGTTATTAATTTATCATGTGATATTTTTACTAAAAACAATTAACAGCTCTATTTATTGTTGTATACTTTTACATTGTACAAGTATATTTTAGAATTTGATACCATCTCATTATATGATTTGATGACAAGGGAAAGAGGGAGGTTGAGTGCACACGTAAACCAGGTTTAAGCGTCCCAGTGACTGTGTTGCTACTGCTCGCTCCAAGATGGTAGAACTGTTGTCAGTTCTTACGCAGCTTGTATTGTATTATGACTATGATAATGTGTTGATTTTGTTTGTGCTGTTGTGATGGATGTATCATTTGAGCATAACGTCTTCAGTTAGACACATCATTTCTTATCTATGGTAACAGCTGTAGTGCATATAAAACAATTTCTTCGTTCGATTGTTGTAATATGAAATACTCACAACAACACTCGTTAATATCTAGATAAATATATTTATGGTTGTAGTTGTATTTTATATCGTGCTGTAACGAATTGGATTTGATTGCAGTATTATAAAATAATTAAAACTATGGTTGTTCAATTTTGTGGGAAAATACATAAATATATATTGTGCAATAAATTGGAATATATAAAAGCACTAAATTCATTTTTGTGTCTGTCGTTAACTGTCAATGATCATAAAATAGTGAATTTAAGAAAAACTCTCTTTTTTTTCATTTAAAAAAGAAAATATCATTTTGAATATATTCCACGTACGCAAAATAGTGGAATGAATATGTCAGACAATTCCCTATAATATTCAATTCTAACATACTTTAAATAGTTTATGTATAATAAAACTTGGTTTGTTGTGGTTGTTTTTTTCTTATCAGTTAAGCTTTACCTTTATTTTCGTCGTTACTATATTATAATTTTATAACGATGTATATTACTTGAGAAAATATTGTTTAATACAAAACAATTTATATACACAATGCACTTAAAAAAAGCTGCTAATTTTTGTAACAAAGGCATTCATTTAATTATGTTGTGAAAACATAATTTCACTTATGTTTTATTAAAAATGTAGTTGTAGCAACCAATTGACTCAATACGGGGATTACCTTTTTGTGATTTTCCATTTCTCTGCTCGCCATGAGCATTTCAGGTCAACTTCAATTGTAGGAGGTTAACGGAAAATCTAGTTAAGTATCTCACCATGGAGCAATGAAATAGAATAAAAGATATTTACGCTGTGAGACCAGAACCATTTTTATATTTCTGACGTTATTTGACATCGACGCACAGCGTTCAAGGTTGGTATGTATTTGTTTATCTAATATATATAATAATAATGTTTGTATATTTTTTCTATTCCTTAAGTGTTCGAATAATTTCAATGTCAAACAGATTGTCAAATATTCATACATTAAATATTTGAACATTAATTGATTTCTTATTTCACGATGATCGTCTATTTTATTATGTATAATTCATCCAAACGGAAAGCTTATTTTAAAACATCATGATAACATACAACAAAATTCTGTTCAGGGCCTCCATCTTGGCACCAACGCTTTTAAACGTATCTTGAGAAAGATCGTAAAACTCTTCCTGATGTCGTTTCACGTTGGAAAGTAGCCTAAACAAATATATTTTCTTGAATTAACAATTTAGGATTCGCGTTTTATCCCCCCGCTGTATATCAAATACCAAAATATGCTTTAACAGAATTAAAATGCAATTTACCAATAATGCATTTCGTCATCGCATCATATGGTTAAACATACTTGTTTTGACTGATATCGTTTTCAAAAGGAAGTTATTCTTAGAATCGATGCAAAGCACACAATTGTGTGTTTGATGTTAAATATGAAAATACTCGTTGCCAAAGAATAATGATTTAAAGATTTATTTTGTATTTGTTCATTTAACTGCATATCGTTCCTTAATATATCAATACTAATTCATTTTAGCTAAATTGCGATAAAAGCTCAGAGCTTATATGAACCGCTCTCGAGTTCGCTACCTGGGTAGAACCAGTACTGAGTGTTGTTTAATTAAAGGCATCGGGTTGATCGGGTGATCGAACCCGCAACCTGTGGCGTGAGCGGCCAACAGTTTATCAATTAGACTACCGACCCTCTTACTATTAGTTACATAATAGCTGTCAGCACACCTAATACATGCTGTTTAGATCCGTCAGACGCTAAACCTGGTTGACACATCTATCTCACTGACTTCTACCCCATATATTCAGACATGGGATATCCATATCTGTATGATGAAAAGCATTTCCCATCATTGCACAGAATGTGGTCGAATGGGAACTCGAACTTACGAATTCTGGTTTGACAGTCAGGTGCGTTACCGACTGAGCTAACCGTGTCCGGCTCGTTCCGAAAGTAGAAATTATTTAATATAAATAAAATAGTACCATCTAATTAGATATTAACGAAACAAACAAATTGCAGTAAATATATGAGTATATAAACAGTTTAATGTTCGGCATACAACTGCATTGATAATAAAGTCAAACTAGAAGCAATGCGATTACAGTAAGATGCGCATATCTCTCCAAATCCACACAGACTGTTGCATTAGCATGATGGAATTACGTAATTCAGTAAAAGTCAGTTTAGCTATATTGAACAAAATAAGATCAAAATGTCATAAACTATTTTTACATATTTTTTACTTACCGACTGTATGTCTTAGACAACTTACATGTAACAGTAAACTATGATCTATAGCTTGATGTGTAAACTGTATTTTAAAGAAGTATATTTATTATTACTGTCCATTGTTTACTTTTTGTGCTGCGTGCAGTTTTTAAGCACAATTGTGACTTTGTAAAATAAAACGTTTTGGTGTTACAGCGACGTGCAAATATTGAGATTTCACTCAACTAAAATGTCTCAATTCCTCTAATTGATTACTTGAACTTATTACCCATTTAATGACCACAACCCTGAAGTCGATATAAATCATCACTCACTGGTAGGTAAAGAATACAATGCAAATTGACTTATGTAAATAAAGTTAAGGAAAAGCTGCTCAAGTTGAGATGTTAAGGGTAACTGGGACCTGCTTTTTAGACATATTTCCATCAATCGTGCAGCTTGAAATGCGATGATGGCATTTACTACAAGGATATTTCCAGAACCGACCGGGCCGTTTGAATTCGAAAAACACACTAAAGCAGTTGTTGCTATTAATGAATTATTTCCTAAGTGTTTTTGGCCATTTTTTAATCATAGAAACTAACCAGGTGTCAGTGAAAAAACATAGCTATTTTTACACACATAACATTAACGCATTACGTTTTGCTATTTCTAGATTTGCATTAACGGCAAAGATTTGTGAGTTTTGCGTGATCCCCTTCACAACAACCAAACAATTATGTTGTGCTCCAATATTACCACTGGAACACCAATACTGTATCAACTTTGATGCAACAAAATGTCAATATAGCATCGATTATGAGTTCTGCACTGTCCATTTGAAAAATTAAATAAAACCGTATGGGTATTTGTATTCCCTTTACTACACAAGTGTACACTTGTCTTTATTTATTACATGCCTATATTCATAACGTTCCTACGATGAATTACCTAGATATTAAATAAAGAATTCATCAACTTCACCCGCAAAGCAAAATTTGTTGTGGTCTTAAACAAAAACACTCACGAAAAAAAGCAATATACTAAACAGACGATTGACATTTTAATAACAGCACCTGTTATTTAATACAATGAATACAAACAAAGTCTGAAAAATAATTGTACATACACATATATAGCTGTAGCCGCTTTTGAGGGAACATAAACAAAAGTGCCATTTGGAAGCTCAAGACATTTAATTGAAAGACATAAAATGGAGCGCGTCGCCTAGTGGTAGAGCTTCAAACCAAGGATCGGGTGCGTTGTGTTCGATCCTCTGCCGCGGAATTGTGTGGGGTTTCCTTGTAATATGGATAGATTTAATACAATTGATTTTAATTGCACGTTCTATTGATAAGCACGACAAAAGTTCAAACGTATTAGGTTGCACATATGTGCGCGGCATATACAGAACATTTTAAAGAAAGAAAACTTCTGAAATGATTATTTAAAATCAAGAATAGTTTTATTTTGATTTCGAATTTGAAAGATTAAAATCGGATATTTTGCCAGTTGTTTGTGAAACGTTTGTTTTTTCCAATGAGCAGGCAGTCTGAGTTTAGCTTGTTATTTATCTTTCGGTAACTAACCCTAACGACTTAGTTTTAATTATTTCCAATATTGAAGCAACGCTAGACTTATTGAATATCCTTTCTATCAAGTACACATTATAAATTGTCAATTTGATGTTAACGTCATTATTACATTGTATCCTTTTCTAGTTTCAATTAACTTGTCCCGTGTATTTGTATTGAAATGATGATACCAAGTTATAAATATTTGATTGAAACTAGTTGGTTTTACAGCAAAATGATAACCATATAAACATAAACGTGATATATTGCTTCCGTGAATAATTAACCGCATTTGAACATGATAATCACCGTTGATATTTTAATACAAAAGTGTTTGATTTATTGGTTGTTGCTCATGTATGCTATCCCAATCATTCATTAAACTGAAAAAGTGTGCAAATCGCTCTTGAGTCAGTTTCGTAGGTAGTACTTGTTTTTTTTTTGGTCGAACCTCGAATCAAACCTTTTAGTGTAAGCGGTCAGCTCCGTCGGTATATGTTTAAAGTATGTATATGTTTTGACATGTTTTCTGTTTGTTTGTCTTGAATTTGAAGTATTATTTTGTTATAAATGCGTTATTCATATTTCATATACCATTGTGAATATGTTTTATTATAGTGTGGTGTTGCAGTAGTTGTGACTTTGAATGATATTTACTTGTCTTGTTGGATATAAGATGTGTTTGTATCATACAAATATCTTTAAGTAAACATATACCATGTTTATAACCTACACAAATACATGAACATGTGAAGAGAGTGATACTATGAACAATTAAATCTATTTTAAGTTATACCTTGTATAGCAATCTAAATCAGATTTACCTAGAAACATAATTTTCATTTTATATATACTTTTTAGTAATAAAAATAATGATTAAATCTGAAAGCAAAATACATTTTGTAAATACATTTTGCTAAATTAAAAACAGTACCGATTTATTATATATGTCATGACTACATCACATTTGTTTACAAGAAATGAATTAGACAATTTGCTTAATTCTTTATAAAAGGGACAAACAAGTAAGTTAGACGTGAAATTTGTTTTCAATAAGTTTAAATGTATGATACAAAACTGATGTTTTCTTTCATATCTTTGAGTACAGCTAACCCACAACAAGACATTATTTTTTTTTCTTAAAAGGTATCTAATCCTTGAAATTTGGTCTTGAATAAGAATGAACGTTTAGGGTAACAATGGCGAAGTCTGTAATAATCAACACATACGTGACTGTTAATGACATATTCACATGTCATTTTAATAACGTTATTCAATGTTTTGTCGAATATATAGGAAATACAAAAGTGGCGTGATTGCTGTTCCATTTAGTATATATGTATATTAACGAAGGAACTGAATCTAATATAATCTAAAAATATTTAAGCTATGGACGAAAAGAGATAGCAACCAACAAATCAAGAATAAGGCTAACAGTTAATTATATTCCGTTATTTCTTAGATTTTGGAAAACCATTTGACTGACAGATGTACACTCAAATTAAATATTGCATGAACGAAACTAATTGAACTATCATCATTCTTTGCTACAGCCTGATTTATGTTAAATACTCAAATAGTTAATCTAATTAAACTTTTTTGCATGCTATAACTATTTGTTTTGGATTGTTTAATCTGGAGTTTGATAATGGATGGTTTGCATGCATTCTGGTTTCTTTCTTTAACAACTTAAAATGAATCTAGGATTAAACGTAAATACCATAAGGTTATACGCACTGCTTTATACAATTTCAAATAATATCGCATATTAAATTTTGCCTGAGTTTAATGCTTTATATCAATGTGATATCTCGTATTCAAATACGGCTGAGGGTAATGATTTAATATCAATGTGATATCTCGTATTCAAATTCGGCTGAGAGTAATGTTTTATATCAATGTGATATCTCGTATTCAAATTCGGCTGAGGGTATTGATTTTATATCAATGTGATATCTCGTATACAAATTCGGCTGAGGGTATTGATTTTATATCAATGTGATATCATGTATTTAATTTCGGATTAGTGCATTGTTTTGATATCTATGATATCAATGATATCTATGTAATATCGCATATTTAAATTGGTCTGACTCAATGTTTATATGGATGTGATATCGCACATTTAAATTGGTCTGATGCAATGTTTGATATCAATGTGATATCTCGAATTAAAATTCGTAAAGATAGAGTATGCTATATCATGGGTTTATAATTTAAATATGATATCACATTATAAATATCACTGTTTTATAAATATGAAATCTTGAAATCATGTAAGTCTGATTGGTATTAGTTTTTTTCACTAGATGTGATATCTCCAAGAAACATGTGTTATTTAACTGGTTGATATGTTTCTTTAATGTATTGTTAATGCGATTTCACTTACAAGTGTCATCCGATTATTATTAATTAACTTATATCATATATAACCATGTCCTTTAAAATGACGTGACAGAAGAAATTTGTTTTACACCATCTTTTTTTAGATATCCTAATGTCTGATTTTTGTTGAATGGTGTGTTATATTGCAATAATCATCATTAAATAAAAAATGACATATCCTCAAACCGATGAAAACTGTGTTTTCTGATAATTTTGTCTGAATATAAAATAATATAAACAAAAATTATTTTGGTGATTATGTTTGTTTCTTATTAAACATGAACTATTTTGCTATACATGTCAAAAGGCTGAATGAACTCTATTTTAAGAAGTCACCGATCTTCCAGCACAATGTGCTAGCTCTTGCAATAGTATATCGAATCATCATCGTATCTAAGATTGGTGGATTCTAAGTGTATTGCAGGGGGAATCCTCCATCAGGACACTTAGGTATTAAGTTCTTCAGAAAAGTAGTCTACTAACATACATCTAGTGCGTGTATAAAAAAACATAGAGCGCCATATGTATGTATACACAAGTCTTCAGAACTTTGTTTCATAATTAATGTAAAATAAATCAGTATTAAGCGTTAAACCAAATCATCGGACACACATTGGATGCTGATACTTAGATGATTAACCCTTGCGAAATTAGACAATTAAATACTAAATAAATATTATGTTTGCATGTATTTGACCTGTGAAACTAGGATCATTTGGTGCAGCAATGATTACTATGTTTATATTAAAGGTATTAACATCAAGCAACACATGGCGTGATGCCCGTGGCTGTTGATAAATATACCACTCATCTGGCTTTAGCTCATGTAGGGTTATAAGGACTTTGATTACTGAACGAATGGCAGAGTAAGAGTCGACTATATTTGATAACAAACATATATATTTTTTGTATTACTACAAAGAAACTACTAGTGAAAATAAGCCTATCCACAATTTACTGAAATATCGGAAAGTTACAAATGAAAAAATCTTAAATCAAACAATTTGCATAAGGTTAATTAAGTATAATGTCATTTTGAATTTGCGACCATATATGAGGTTTTTAATAGTAATAATAATAATCAATACTTTTTTCAAGAGGGTGACCGATTAGTTAAATAGAGCAGTCACTAATCTCACTTGCGGCCCTCAGTCGAAATTTATCAAACAGGAACACATTTTGACATCTGATTACATGTGCAACTATATCAAATAAAGTCATTTTTAAACACGTTCAAAACGGTTCAACTCCTTTCCACTGAATATTTTCATATGAACTGGATTCATCTCTATTACCATTATCATCCCTGACCTTCGTGAAGTTAATGTACTGTTATTGAGCAGCACCTTATATCCTCCTTTGTGTACAGACTCATGTCCGTAATGTGAATTCACTTAACACATATACCAATAACTTATCAGCTAACGAGATATAAATTCGCCCACTAATTCAGTACGTGGTTTTAATATTTGGAACACCTGAAGTTGATATTAAAAATAATTTAATTTGAGCAAACTTATTACACAGTAAATACACTATAAAAGAGAGTGTGTGTACAAGCAACGTTTTGTTCAATAGAAAGAAGTAAGTGAGATATACTAATGATAATAAAATATGACGAGAGTAGAAATGTCAAAATCGAATGGTCTACATTGCACATCATTGTATGGCTTAACAAGTATACAACCTGGATGTAAACTGGCTAGATTGTGCCTGCCTTGTAAAACAAATGTCACAAACGCAACAGTAGCAATATAAAACATGCAAGTTACGGAGTATACTCTAGTCAATTGCAGATACCAATGTTCTCTTGTTTCAGATCAGTTTCTAACAATCGGTAACCAAAACAGACCAGTTTATGTCAGACTTTTTCCCATGTTAAAAATAACAATCGAACTTTTTAACAAACCATATGTTTTTCTTAGCTAATTTAAAATCACCAATTCATTTTCATAATCAGCATATAAAAATATAATAACAGTATATTCATCATTTATTTAATCGTCTGTTAGCCCTCGAATGCATAAAAATGACGCTTAATATTCATTCAATCGGTTATTTATTTTAAAAAAACAGCCTCCCCCCCCCCCCCCCCCCCCCCCCCCCATATGAGCTCTATGTTATCTACGTAAAGTGACAGAAACTATCATATTAAGCTACTGAAATGAGTAAAAAGATGAGCGGAAAGATGAGTAAAAAGATATGTAAAAATGAGTATAAGTATACCACATACCTGCTAAGGCTTTGCGATGCCTTCTGTAAATCCAGCAACTAATCCAGAGGAAGTCACAGAAAATATGTTTTAAACGCAATTACACTATTGTGTTGATATAAAAAAAAGCTCCTATATCAAAATGTTTTCACAGACACACTAAACATTGCATGATCTTAATCTACAGATCAGTGTACGTGAACCGTAAAAAGAACTCCGGAAACGTTTGATCACCTAAGATATAGCTTTTACCTTTACCGTTAAAGTTCCTGTAATAGATGTCAGTTTATGTAGCATCCACACTTACTCAACATTAATACTCTAATAGATAGTATCTACTTATGCACGCTTGGTGCATTACTGCGTAAACAGCTGCTATTGATGCATAGCACTATTATACTGTTTGTTTTACATAACAAAGTGATTTTTTTATAACTGCACAAAATACGCGTTGTTTGGCATGATACTTAATGATAAACTAATAAATGCAATGATCATTGATGCACGAGTTTGTTACAGGACATTACCCCCATGAAAACATAAATCGTGTTATTGTCTATTTATCAAGGCGAAATAAAACAATGCAGAAACATATTTGTCAGATTAAGTGTGATATTTTACTTGCATAGACGGATTCAGGACTTCCGGTAGCGGCAGCAGCACCGACACATTTTCTTTTATAAAATTTGCTTATATGTTTTTCTTTCAATACAACTTCTCAGTCTGCGATTCTGCAAGGGTTATTGCCGAAATTGATATGGTATGTCAGCATTTGAATGGTTTTGTGTTGTTGTTTTGTATTTCGTATTTTAGAAATATCATGAAGAACGTCTTAAAATTTCAGGCATGGGTTCCGAGATTTTTATACCATTTTCATAAAACGTTAGTGCCTGTTTGGAATGTTTTACATAACATAAAAAGACACTTTCTGATAGTTTCTTATTTACGTTGATAAATGTTAAGAAAGTTTTTGTGTTTTAGATCATGTTGTGTTCACATACTTGCGACATGCGTAACTGGCTTGGCCGGGTACAAACATAATTGGTCACATGACTCATTGATTCTGACAGGTGAAAAAAAAAAATTATACTGTCTAAGCTGACCGTGTCACAACTATCGCGGTGCGCATTCTTAATATTGTCATCCATTTCGAACAAGTATATTTAAGGGTTTGAGATGCGGAGGGGAAATTCAGTTTCGATGGATTACTGTTTTGGAGGTAAAGAGGCTCTGTCGAAAACCCTTCGTAAGATATGTTTTCTTGCATACAACACAGTGTGATGTTTTATTACGGTCGATTTCAATAGTAGCGCAATATTACCAAAGGATTTATGATTGAATATAGCATAGCGCGAGGTATATGTCAGAGCGCGAGGAAGTTAGGATGAGGGCGTGGAGGGGTGTTAGGTACAACACGGAAATCCTCATGCAGGAATACATTTTTTTTTCCATTGTTTCAATATCACTCATTAATTCATAATTATATCAGTTTAATAGCTTAATATTTGAACCATGATAATAAAACTGATGTAGGAAATTTTCTAACCAGGCGAGACTAATAAAAGTTAATTTGGATCGTTGGGGAGCTGGAAAGTACAGAATAAATAACCTATCAAGAGATACAGTGTGTGACCAGATTTATATACGTTCTGTCTCACCTGGAGGTACATTTAATACCATTTAGCATAAATCACTGTCCAGCGTTTCCGCCTTATATAAATCAAGAACATTTACCTGTTGGGCTGTTTTTGGGAGTCTCGTCTGAACTATGTTTTGAATGTTTAATAGTGATCATTAAAGTTAAAATGAAATATGCTTTGTTAAGGAGAACTAGTCCCTAAGTCTTAGTCCAGGTTGAGGCTTGAGAGAGAGAGAGAGAGAGAGAGAGAGAGAGAGAGAGAGAGAGAGTTTGTATAAACATGTAGGAAAGAGAGAGAGAGAGAGAGAGAGAGAGAGAGAGAGAGAGAGAGAGAGAGAGTTTGTATAAACATGTAGGAATAAATATATATCTCGCTTTCGGTTGGTTTGTAAAGATATTGGGACACCCACCTCTTACACACACATTCGCTACTGCAATGGTGCTTTTCTTGCCACCATTCGTATATATGTAACCAATTAAGTAAAATAATAAACAGAAGCAAACTTCATGTGTACGACCCCGTCCCCCTCAATGTATCAACAGTGATAGTATGCTTACGCCTCCAGACACTCCCACACTTACACCTTACACCCCCCCCCCCCCCCCCCCACCCCACACACACACACACACTCCCGGAACGAAATGGGTAATGTTTCATCAAAATTTAATATTAATATCATTCACATCCATTACCAAGTTGTCAAAAAGCTTTGATACACTTAGATATCAAATTGGCAGATGAACAGTTTTAGTGACAAAAACTAAAAAATTTAGACAATGTATCAATTTAAAACGGATCGTACTTTTAGACAAACTACTCTTTTGGTAATTTGCATGTTATAAAAAGTTCAACTTGTTTCTGGTGAGGAAGTGGGGAGATGGTTATCTAAAACATAAATCGTATCATCAAAATAACTTAGAGAAAGAAAGCAGTATCGTAAGGTTTCACTTGGCACTCGTTTATCTTCGCCAATATGTTCGGGCGTTTAATCGCTTTCTCCGTGCAGATATTTGATGTCGATTCAGTATTGTATTGGTATCGGTTTATCAACAGTAATATCACTACGTTTGGACACCGAAAATTAATTCACGGATATACACGGAATATTCATTAGAGTGGCAGGTTATTCCTAACACATGCATTGAAATATAAATCTGATTTATCAAAGAAAAAACGGATTGTCTTGTCAAGTCTTGTCATTTAATGTTTTAGCGTAAGAGCAGGCTTTTTTTCTGCCTCTGTCTAAACCCTCTACCACTTGTCAGTATGTAAATACATGTTACCTGATTATTTGTATCACTTGATTACATTATTCATATTTACATGCGGTAATTAAGCGTACGGCAAATGTTTATTTATCACTGATAGTGCTTTATATAAATACATAACACAGCAGGACAGACGTTTGGCTATGTGATGTTTGATTCCTCTCGTATAGTGTAATGGTATGATATAGATGTGTTAACCATGACCCACCTGGGCAGATCATCTCATCAAACATGACTTAATATCATGTTGGATGATAATAAAATGATACTATAAAACTGTCAAAATGAGCTTTGTATGATTCTCGTTACACTCATCAAATATTATGCCACCAAAAACAGTTCCATCGTGTTAATATCAGAAACACTAAGGAAAGATTTTTTTATTAGTTTAGATAGTTAGCGTCATATTATGCTATCGATGTCCAACAGACGATCCGATAATCTAATCCCTGTTTTCTTGGGATCATGGAATGTTAATCATTACTCAAAAACATCTCTCCTCACTCAAATAACCGATAACTTTTCCACTGAAACCAGCGGTGAGAGATTAGTTACATAATGCCGTATATCAATAATGATGGACAATGTTGTCCGACGGGATTCGAACTCGCGGTCCCTGGATTGATAGTCAGACGCGCAAATCACTGAGCTAACCAGATCCCATTCGTCAGGAGAGAGCATTGGTAGTTAAATGGATGCAATAAGACAAAAATGATGACTATCTCGTTGTCTACTACAAAAAGGCATGTTTTCAAATTTAAAGAAAAGAAATTTTGGTGTAAGTACGTGAGAGACAAAGGAGCAGTTGTCGGAGGCATCATCAATTATAGCATGAAATAAATATATGTATGGCTCTTGGTAAAAAAAGTATCACTGACCACCCTTACAGTGGTGTAGAATTCCTCGAAATGAATGTCATATCCGTTTCTATTAAGGTATGTCTTGTTGGTTATTGTTGAGAATTGCCGCCAGTTATGTATTATCAGTGTGCAACATGATAATTACAAGATAAGAACGTCGTAGCACGTCGCAGCACATCGTTAGGGGCGGCACGTTGAGTTATAGGATACAACTTTAAAACGACCCTCCACCACGGCTTTGTAGTGTGTCCTTGAGCAAGACATAATTATACTCGGTAGGAAAACTCCGAGCGTGATTTGTCTACGTTGTAAAAACTTTTTTCACAGTCGAGGTAAAATAGATATGTTTATAAAGGATGATTAATATGATTAGAGTTCGGTGAGGGGTCGTTTCGCTATTCCAAGCACAGACGCGAAAGATAAATTTTAAATGCACGTGTTTAAGTCATTATAATTACGTAACTCATTATAGTTAGATTTGTGTACGTGCGTTTGCATTGGTTAATGCCTTAAGTATAAACTATACCTTCTTTCAGCAACAAAGCGAACAGTAGCTATTATTACACATATTATATATCAACCTATTTCCGGATAGTACATATACCCGGATGCAATTTTACGTCGAGCTTGAGTTTATTGAAGCATTACATTTAACTCTAACAACTCGATGTTTATTTGAACTCACCTGGAGCACAGATAATAATAGTAACAACTAAAACAACAATAATTATAATAAAAAGTATGTTATAAATCCAATACGCTATTTTGAAACTACGTCATTCTATTTTAGATGGAACCTACCGTATAAGGGACAACAACACATTCATCTGTTACATATATTATACAGTACAATATATTCAATATAAATGTTTCACCTGTATAAGACGAGCTTAATTACAAATAGAATGACGTAGTTTCACAGTAACGTATTCGGTTTATACAGATTAAATGAAAACAATAATAATACTAATAATGATAATAATAATAAAAATAGTAATAATGATAATAAATAAATGAATAAATAAATAAATAAATAAATAAATAAATAAATAAATAAATAAATAAATAAATAAATAAATAAATAAATAAATAAATAAAACAAATACATAAATAAGAATAAATACACTACAACTCCAATAATTAAAATTAAATAACCTTGAAGAGACCATACATTTAAGTTTCGGAAAAATTATTCCGGAAAAGATGGTCTGCAAGATGTATAGTTCTCATTTTGAAACCCCCAATTTCCTTATTGAACATCGTGCATGATTAACCCATTACGCGTCTTATAAATACGGAGAGTGTCATCATTTGGAACAAAACATATCATTTGTGCTTTATTCAGATGAAGTATGGCGTGATCAGAATAGAAAAGATATATCATTATTTAATCAGAGCATTGGCACACTGTTGTGTCGTATTATTTGTTTATAGTTTGCTTTTCTAATGGATGGACATCCCAAATCAGATTTAATTGCTCGCCAAAATATATCATACTTGTCTTAGTTTAGACATAAGGCATAAATAAAATTTACTAACGGTTCCACACTATCCAAATGAAGATGGAAGTACATTTAGAAATGTCTTAACGTTTTGCGTACATTAAGTGTTGTAAAGTACCCAACTGTGAGCAATTACGTTCAATGACGCTACTTGTATGTAACGTGCAGTACAGCAAGGAAACTATATTCGTGTTTGTTTTCTCTCTTCAGACTCTAGATTTCAAAACTTTTGAAAAAAAAGTTTGCTTTTTTTACGAATATATATTTTCTAGAGCTGCTCTCACCAAGGGAGACACTTTAGACTTCTTACTGAAATATTTCACAATAAAGTACCCAGTCAAATTGCATTTCCTTTCATACATCTTTTCACCCATGAAATTATTTGAAATACATTTTCATCCAATAAAACATATCCGGTTTTTAATAAATATGCATACACATTCCTTATTCGATAGATTTTTTTAGCGTTTGGTTTGTTTATGTTTTGAAAACGACATGATACAATGTCCGCAATATATGTTTATTGTTTGCTTAGTTTCTGCTTACTTGTATTTAATACATGACAAAACGAAATTTGAGAAGAAAAAGTAGTCCCTGACTGGCGCGTATGATCATTTGGCGGTGATCAACACCGTAATTTTTTCACGACGGCATAAACAGAACTATGTTTACTACTGTAATAGTGGTGTGAGACGTTTATGGTCTTTTTTTTATTTTATATCATACTTAATATGATTAACTGAAATTTTTTAAAAAATTTTCATTATACGAATTATAATCATTTAATGGTTAATACAATGTCTGGAGGCATAACTGATTAGATATTAGCGCACCAGGGTTCAACAACGGTTGAGCGAAATGAATTGATATTAATCGGTTTCTAAAATCGTGTGATCTAGTTTTACTAATTTTATAGGTTTTGTTATAAAGAAAACATTAATTCCTGGTCCGATCCTTAGGATCCATAATAGTTCTTACCAAATTAACATAAAAAATCATATAAAATTCTAATACGTTCCTTCCCATTTCGCATGTCCATATTACATTATTAATAAAATTTAATCTGAATTGTTATGCTTTTATTTTTTAATTGATTTTAATAGCAGTGCATTGAACTTTATTTTAACTTCTATTCGGTTGGTTTTACAATTAAAACTCATATTGTTCAGTTATGGTGTGCTACACACTATCAATTTGTGAAACTACCTTGAGATATAAAAGTTAATGTCACGCTAGATAAGGGAATGTGATTATATTGAGAAACGTTGTTGATTTTAGTGTAATATCATTTTGATTTGATCGAGTGAATATCATAGCTATTTGTTCACTAGCGGTTCTGCGAGTTAACATTTCAGTTAAAGTATAATAGAACTTCGATGGCCCGAACCCGACGGTTTGGACAAAATATTTCGCATTAAGGTTTTTTTTGTCCCAGTATTATTCAACACCATACCATACATGTACACGTATATACATCGAAATAGGAATTCGGCCGACCATCCATGTCCGAGCTATCTGTGGTGTTCGACCATCCATGTCCGAGCTATATGTGGTGTTCAACCATCCGTGTCCGAGTTATATGTTGTGTTCGACCATCCATGTCCGAGCTATATGTGGTGTTCGACCATCAGTGTTCTAGCTATATGTGGTGTTCGACCATCCGTGTCCGAGCTATATGTGGTGTTCGACAATCCGTGTCCGAGCTCTATGTGGTGTTCGACCATCCATGTTCTAGCTATATGTGGTGTTCGACCATCCGTGTCCGAGCTATATGTGGTGTTCGACAATCCATGTCTGAGCTAAATCTGGTGTTCGACCATCCGTGTCCGAGCTATATGTGGTGTTCGACAATCCATGTCCGAGCTAAATGTGGTGTTCGACAATCCATGTCCAAGCTATACGTGGTGTTCGACAATCCATGTCCAAGCTATATCTGATGTTAGACCATCCGTGTTCTTGCTATATGTGATGTTCGACCATCCGTGTTCGAGCTATATGTGGTGTTCGACAATCCATGTCCGAGCTATATCTGATGTAAGACCATCCTTGTTCTTGCTATTTGTGGTGTTCGACCATCCGTGTTCTTGCTATATGTGGTGTTCGACCATCCGTGTCCGAGCTATATGTCGTGTTCGACAATCCATGTCCGAGCTATATCTGATGTTAGACCATCCTTGTTCTTGCTATATGTGGTGTTCGACCATCCGTGTTCGAGCTATACGTGGTGTTCGACAATCCATGTCCGAGCTATATCTGATGTTAGACCATCCTTGTTCTTGCTATTTGTGGTGTTCGACCATCCGTGTTCTTGCTATATGTGGTGTTCGACCATCTGTGTTCGAGCTATACGTGGTGTTCGACAATCCATGTCCGAGCTATATCTGATGATAGACCATCCTTGTTCTTACTATTTGTGGTGTTCGACCATCCGTGTTCTTGCTATATGTGGTGTTCGACCATCCGTGTCCGAGCTATACGTGGTGTTCGACAATCCATGTCCGAGCTATATCTGATGTTAGACCATCCTTGTTCTTGCTATTTGTGGTGTTCGACCATCCGTGTTCTTGCTATATGTGGTGTTCGACATTCCGTGTCCGAGCTATATGTCGTGTTCGACAATCCATGTCCGAGCTATATCTGATGTTAGACCATCCTTGTTCTTGCTATATGTGGTGTTCGACCATCCGTGTTCGAGCTATACGTGGTGTTCGACAATCCATGTCCTAGCTATATCTGATGTTAGACCATCCTTGTTCTTGCTATATGTGGTGTTCGACCATCCGTGTCCGAGCTATATGTCGTGTTCGACAATCCATGTCCGAGCTATATGTCGTGTTCGACCATCCATGTCCGAGCTATATGTCGTGTTCGACCATCCATGTCCGAGCTATATGTCGTGTTCGACAATCCATGTCCGAGCTAAATGTGGTGTTCGACAATCCATGTCCGAGCTATATGGTATGTTCGACAATCCATGTCCGAGCTAAATGTGGTGTTCGACAATCCATGTCCGAGCTAAATGTGGTGTTCGACAATCCATGTCCGAGCTATATGTAATGTTCGACAATCCATGTCCGAGCTAAATGTGGTGTTCGACCATCCGTGTTCGAGCTATACGTGGTGTTCGACAATCCATGTCCGAGCTATATCTGATGTTAGACCATCCTTGTTCTTGCTATTTGTGGTGTTCGACCATCCGTGTTCTTGCTATATGTGGTGTTCGACCATCTGTGTTCGAGCTATACGTGGTGTTCGACAATCCATGTCCGAGCTATATCTGATGTTAGACCATCCTTGTTCTTGCTATATGTGGTGTTCGACCATCCGTGTCCGAGCTATATGTCGTGTTCGACAATCCATGTCCGAGCTATATGTCTTGTTCGACCATCCATGTCCGAGCTATATGTCGTGTTCGACCATCCATGTCCGAGCTATATGTCGTGTTCGACCATCCATTTCCGAGCTATATGTCGTGTTCGACAATCCATGTCCGAGCTAAATGTGGTGTTCGACAATCCATGTCCGAGCTATATGTCGTGTTCGACAATCCATGTCCGAGCTAAATGTGGTGTTCGACAATCCATGTCCGAGCTAAATGTGGTGTTCGACCATCCATGTCCGAGCTATATGTCGTGTTCGACAATCCATGTCCGAGCTAAATGTCGTGTTCGACCATCCATGTCCGAGCTATATGTCGTGTTCGACAATCCATGTCCGAGCTAAATGTCGTGTTCGACCATCCATGTCCGAGCTATATGTCGTGTTCGACCATCCATGTCCGAGCTATATGTCGTGTTCGACCATCCATGTCCGAGCTATATGTCGTGTTCGACAATCCATGTCCGAGCTAAATGTGGTGTTCGACCATCCATGTCCGAGCTATATGTCGTGTTCGACAATCCATGTCCGAGCTATATGTCGTGTTTGACAATCCATGTCCGAGCTAAAGGTGGTGTTCGACAATCCATGTCCGAGCTATATGTAATGTTCGACAATCCATGTCCGAGCTATATGTCGTGTTCGAAAATCCATGTCCGAGCTAAATGTGGTGTTCGACAATCCATGTCCGAGCTATATGTCGTGTTCGACAATCCATGTCCGAGCTAAATGTGGTGTTCGGCAATCCATGTCCGAGCTATATGCCGTGTTCGACCATCCATGTCCGAGCTATATGTCGTGTTCGACCATCCATGTCCAAACTATATGTCGTGTTCGACAATCCATGTCCGAGCTAAATGTGGTGTTCGACAATCCATGTCCGAGCTATATGTCGTGTTCGACCATCCGTGTCCGAGCTATACGTTGTGTTCGACCATCCATGTCCGAGCAATCTGTGATGTTAGACCATCCGTGTTCTTGCTATATGTGGTGTTCGACCATCAGTGTTCTTGCTGTATGTGGTGTTCGACCATCCATTTCGAGCTATATGTGGTGTTAGACTATCCTTGTCGAGCTATATGTGGTGTTCGACCATCCGTGTTCTTGCTATATGTGGTGTTAGACCATCCATGTCTGAGCAATATGTGGTGTTAGACCATCCGTGTTCTTGCTATATGTTGTGTTCGACCATCCATGTCCGAGCTATATGTGGTGTTCGACCATCCATGTCGAGCTTTATGTGGTGTTCGGCCATCCACGCGAGCTATATGTGATGTTAGGCCATCCATGAACGAGCTATATGTGGTGTAAGATCATCCGTGTTCTTGCTATATGTGGTGTTCGACCATCCGTGTCGAGCTAAATGTTGTGTTAGACCATCCATGTTGAGCTTTATGTGGTGTTAGACAATCCATGTCCGAGCTATATGTGGTGTTCGACCATTCGTGTTCTTGCTATATGTGGTGTTCGACCATCCATGTCCGAGCTATATGTGGTGTTCGACCATTCGTGTTCTTGCTATATGTGATGTTTGATCATCCGTGTTTTAGCTATATGTGGTGTAAGACCATCCATGTCCGAGCTATATGTGGTGTTAGACAATCCATGTCCGAGCTATATGTGGTGTTCGACCATCCGTGTTCTTGCTATAAGTGGTGTTCGACCATCCATGTCCGAGCTATATGTGGTGTTCGACCATTCGTGTTCTTGCTATATGTGGTGTTCGACCATCCATGTCGAGCTATATGTGGTGTTAGACCATCCATGTCGAGCTATATGTGGTGTTAGACCATCCATGTCCGAGCTATATGTGTTGTTAGACCATCCATGTCCGAGCTATATATGGTGTTCGACAATCCATAGTTTAGCCAAAGAAGCTTTACTGTAAATATCTATTAATATTTCACTGGAGATTATAAAATATGACTTTATTTTATGAACACAGTAAAGATCAAGTCTAGACATCTCCTATCATTTAAATGTATTTTGCAGGATAAACCCCAAAGATATTTATATTTGTTAGAATTGCATGTCAAAGCTAATTGTAAATTTATAATTCAAAGATTAAAATTCAATTGAGCCTTTAGCCAAAATCTTTATAGTTTTACTCAATAATCAATAACACTAGACAACAAAATGGTTATTTGTGCAATATCTGTCAAGGCATCTCGCACTAAGCAAGCGTGATAAATGACGGTTGTATTTATCGGTGATAATGTAGCCAGTGTCGGTGAGGTATCAAAGGGTCACTATGATATTTATCGGCGATAATGTAGCCAGTGCCGGTGAGGTATTCAAGTGTCGCTATGATATTTATCGGCGATAATATAGCCAGTGCCGGTGAGGTATTTAAGTGTCACTATGATATTCATCGGCGATAATGTAGCCAGTGCCGGTGAGGTATTCAAGTGTCACTATGATATTTATCGGCAATAATGTAGCCAGTGCCGGTGAGGTATTCAAGTGTCGCTATGATATTTATCGGCAATAATATAGCCAGTGCCGGTGAGGTATTCAAGTGTCGCTATGATATTTATCGGTAATAATGTAGTCAGTGCCGGTGAGGTATTCAAGTGTCGCTATGATATTTATCGGCAATAATATAGCCAGTGCCGGTGAGGTATTCAAGTGTCACTATGATATTTATCGGTAATAATGTAGCCAGTGCCGGTGAGGTATTCAAGTGTCGCTATGATATTTATCGGCGATAATATAGCCAGCGCCGGTGAGGTATTCAAGTGTCACTACGATATTTATCGGTGATAATGTACTTAATTAAGATACACGAAGGTATTTATCAATGTACTACTGCCAATGCAAGTTACTTAATTTAGAGCGAGCGACGGCAGTATTTATCAGAAAAATAATAATTGTATTTATCATGTTGCCTTCTACCATTCAAACTGATGGTTTTTGTCTTTATTGTTGAAATATTACTTTAAAAATGCATGGCTTTACCGGGAAATAAAATATTATAAAGAATATTACCGAAAATCACAGTTCATGCATTAGGTATCCAAAGGTATCAAACATGTGTTTGTCGGTGAATTATCCCCTCTTTACAAAAAGTTAAAACATATTTTAAAGATACTTGGAATAAAATGGAATAAAACTACATTATATTGATTTATTAATTATGTTCGTTACCAATCTGCCGGGCCCGATTAGCTCAGTCGGTTACGCGTCTGACTATCAATCCAGGGGTCGTGAGTTCGAATCCCCCGCCCGGCTACAGTCTCCGTGATGATTGATATACGACATTGCGTCTCATTATCATTTGTCTCTCACCACTGATTCAAGTGGGAAAGTTATCAGTTACTTGCGGAGACGAGGTGTGCTCGAGTACTGGTTAATCCAAGGAAACAGTGGTTAGGTTAACTGATCGTCTGTTAGCCCTCGATGGCATAAAAATGACGCTAAATATTCAATCAATCAGTCAATCGTTACCAATGTCAGTTTTTATGGTATAACATTGGTGATTTAAATGACTAGCAAAAGTACCGATATTACTTTGAAGGTCCCCACGCAGTTTATTGTGTATAGGAGGGTCTCAAGGAAGATTAGTTTTGTCAAATGAGTCACCCGCTATAGATTAAGAATTAACCTACTTACTTACTGACTGTATAATGTATTGCCGAATCATATTCAGTTCATAAGTGATTTACACACTAGGGGGGCATTTCACAAATCGTCGTAAACGTAAACCAACAATCATTCATAATATGTTTAATTTTCATCCAAATGAAGCCAAATTGGCAGAAATAATGCCGAAAGTTATATTTTTTCCGAAAATGCAATCATTTTAAATTTCGACCAAAATTTAGACACAACGGAGAAATTGTCAAATTGACTAACGTCGATTTTTATCGTAAGTTATTTTGTGAAACGCAGCCTAGGTTTGTTAAATACTCAAAGAGATTTAAATGTTCACTTGCTAACGTATTTCATTCAGCATATAAAAGATGATGCTACCATTTATACAACTTTTTATAGAAGAAAATGTCCACACGGTATATATGTATGGGGATAGTTATTGGTGAGCAACCAGACATAAATCTACGGACCAGACTACTGCCTAGTGATTATGCAAACCAGGGATGTAAGACTATAGAATCGGGCCTAAATATTACTAAATGGAGCGAATTATAACAGGATCAACACGTCACATGTCTGGACTGTCCGGACCATTTACATACTGTTAGGTTTTATGATAGTATAGTTGTTATCCTTCAAATTGGTTGCGACCATTCAGCAGCGTAATTTACTTCCGAACAATTTCATCACTTCCAAGATCCCACATCGTCCTTTTAGTAGATTGATTTCATTGGTTGGCATTGCAGGAGTGTACTGCTACAATGTTAAAGTAATACAGCAGTACTGCTACAATATTACAGCAGTACATTAGCTATTACCTTATATGATGACTATGGTAATGGTGGTTTATACAGATATAAGAAATATCATCGTAAGTATTTGTGTCATTATTGTATCCTTTAACTATCATTGATCAACTGTCGATAATATCGTGCATAATATTTGCATAATTTGTCTTTCGCTATGAATTGTGTATTTTAATATTGTTTATTCACAGCCACGACCATCAGTACTTAAGATAATAAATTTCTATCCATGGTTTAGGATTGTCATAAGAGGCATTGTAGGAATGAAAGTGGAATGCTATTAAGTGCATTCTTATCAAATGTTTCTCTTGATTTTATTACAATTTCAAATTACTATTGATCAAAGTTTTTTAAAGCACCGCCGATAAAATAGTGAATTATTTCTTTATATTCTTTCTATCTATTGCTGTCTATTTGACGACCACTGTTCGAATGTTAATAAAAAGGAAATAAAAGTTATTTAAATGTGAGTGAAATTTTTTAAAGCATGTCATTATCACCGATTGCACAAAAGGCCATTACGCTGCAACTTCTGTTTGAATATTTAATAGACGTCTGCTACCAATTTTGAATTAATGAAGTTTGTTTTTACATTAATAATAAATATTCAGTATTTGTTGACGCACCTGAATTTGCAATGCATGCTTAATGGATGCAGTGCATATGATGTAAGGATGTTATATTCATAAAAAGTAGATGGGTACCTTTGTGGCTTTCGTTATACACATATGTACAGTTAAATAGTAATATAATACTAGATAGGTATATTATGCTAGTTTTAAATTCAAACATATGGTTAAGAATATACGTGAAAGACATAAAATATTTGTTCACGATAGATATATTTCATACAGAAAAATATGTTTTACGAAAGCATTGCCAGTTTTTTATTACAACATTTAAATTTTTTTTTTTGGTTAGTTCACGCATGTGCGATCGTTTGCGAGAAAACATTTCTGAACCAATTGAAAATTTATCCATAGCAGTCAACATACATAAATGCAAAAAAATTAATTCAACTTATAAATTGCAGACATTACAACAATACAATATGACACATGAGTTTGTCGTTTTAACATGGCATCTGGCAAAATACCAATGGATAATTTCAACATCATAACAGCAACCCCACATGAACACAGCCTTAATAAAACCGAGCCTGTTGGTTTAAACAGTATTTTATTCAAGTACTGTAGCCGGGCCAGATTAGCTCAGTCGGTTACGCGTCTGACTATCAATCCAGGGGTCGTGAGTTCGAATCCCCCGCCCGGCTACAGTATCCGTGATGATTGCTATACGACATTGTGTCTCATTATCATTCGTCTCTCACCACTGATTCAAGTGGGAAAGTTATCAGTTACTTGTGGAGATGGGGTGTGCTCGAGTATTGGTTAATCCCAGGAAACAGTGGTTAGGTTAACTAATCGCCTTTAAGCCCTCGATGGCATAAAAATGACGCTAATTATTCAATCAATCAATCAAGTACTGTACATAACATTTGCTATTCATAAATGACAAACAGTTCTAAGAATTGGGATTTGGAAAAAAGCTAATAAGCTTGTATGAATCTAGCTCCCAGAGATTACTGGAGATTTACAAGTGGCGGTATATAATTATGTTAGTTAAGTATGTTATTTGAAATATTTATTGTTATAACTTAAGAGTTTATTCACTGGCGTAGTTATTCCATTTGAACAAATACGCCGAGGTTGTTTTTGCATAAGTCTCGTACGAACTGTAAATGACAAAAAATAAAAAAAGAAGAAATTGGAAGTTGAAAATGATTGAACGAGAAGATTAAAGAGATAGAAAAGTAAAGATGAGAAGAAAATGGTTATGCGTGAGTGTCCATAGTGCCTGTTATTTTATTTCATATCATTTTGCGTTGTTTTACGTGTTTCGCAAATTATCTTTTTATCAAATAGTATTTGTGAATACACAGTTGACAGTATTTCAAAATTAACATTGAAAATCGAAAGCATTTGGTGCCAAATTAAAAACAGTTAGAAACAATATAAACAAAATTTGTTTAATAAAACTATATATAATATTTTGTGAATACGAAGTTGACAGAACATCAAAACAAACATTGAAAATCTAAAGCATTTAGTGCAAAATTAGAAAAAAAATAGAAACAATATGAAAGAAAATGAAAACATTACACTATTGACAGAATAACAAATATTGCAAGTAGTTTGCAATTATTCTGAACGTTTTACACAAAGCTCAAAGCTATTTGAAATGATAAATATCGATTCGATATAGAATATAACCATTAATTAAATACATTTTATAAATTTTGTTCTGACAATTGCAGCATGAAGAACAAAGTTGAATTGCAATTTGTTCCTAAAACGTTCCAGGCATTATTCGTGTCAAGTCTTGTTTACCAAGTTCCTGTACACTTACTTATGTCTTTATGGATTCTTTATGTACAAGCCAGTATCTATGTGAAAATGGGGGGGGGGGGGGGGGGGGGGGGCATGTCATTTGTATTCAAAACGTTTTTTTATTATTATTATTACTTAGTGTTTTTTAGAAACGTATTGTGGACATATTTGCATATAAAGTATATCTTTGTTCTTTTTACATCCTCTGATTTCATGCATACATGTACTCTTAGATAAATCAACAATACATATTTCATATACAAGGTCATTGCAACATCCACTGCAATGGTGGTAATATAGTTGATATTTACCAATAACTGTGAAAGCAATATCTTATATAATGCAATGTATTTGTTACTAAGACCATTTTAATGTTTAATATATGATATATTGCTGTTGTATGGTGTTTAACGTTGCTTCCAACAATTGTTCAGTCATATCACGACGGTGACAACTTGAGACAATATTCTGAGCGCTGTCACACAAGAGTATTATGCTACACGTACATGGAATGACACCCCACCCAGTCACATTATACTGACACTGGGCCGACTAGAGTTAAAACTATCCTCTAAATATTGAGTGCCAAACGAGGCAGCTTCCAATACTACTTTTCATTGTTTTAGTATGACTCGGCCTTGGATTGAACCCACAACCTTTTGCATGCGAGACGGACGTTCTACCAATAGTCCACGCTACGGTAATATTGGGAAAGAAATGTTGTTTTGTTGTTGAATGATGTTGGAAGTTTTATTATTTGACACAGATCTAACTATAGGGATATTTAACATCATTGTGTGTACATTGACACACATCTAACTATAGGGATATTTAACATCATTGTGTATACATTGACACACATCTAACTATAGGGATATTTAACATCATTGTGTATACATTGACACACATCTAACTATAGGGATATTTAACATCATTGTGTATACATTGACACACATCTAACTATAAGGATATTTAACATCATTGTGTGTACATTGACACACATCTAACTATAGGGATATTTAACATCAGTGTGTGTACATTGACACACATCAAATATAGGGATATTTAACATCATTGTGTGTACATTGACACACATCTAACTATAGGGATATTTAACATCATTGTGTATACATTGACACACATCTAACTATAGGGATATTTAACATCATTGTGTATACATTGACACACATCTAACTATAGGGATATTTAACATCATTGTGTATACATTGACACACATCTAACTATAGGGATATTTAACATCATTGTGTATACATTGACACACATCTAACTATAGGGATATTTAACATCATTGTGTATACATTGACACACATCTAACTATAGGGATATTTAACATCATTGTGTATACATTGACACACATCTAACTATAGGGATATTTAACATCATTGTGTATACATTGACACACATCTAACTATAGGGATATTTAACATCATTGTGTATACATTGACACACATCTAACTATAGGGATATTTAACATCATTGTGTATACATTGACACACATCTAACTATAGGGATATTTAACATCATTGTGTATACATTGAAACCAAAATGCAGCATTTTAATAAAACATTGTTTTAATTTGATTTTCCAAGGCATATGCCAATTTGACTTTCAAATATTTCTGTTATACTTCAGATAAAAACTATAACAGTAAATTTATAAACGATATATCACCGTCACAAATACTTCAATTACACTAAAGGACACCAACTTGGCACGAAAGTTTCGTATTATCTATATCGAATACAAAGACAATAAATAATGCAAAGAGTAAGCAATAGATATGTAAATATAGTCTGACAATGGATCTTGAGTGCATACATATCTCACTTCGATAATTTGGTTTATAACGATTGTCGTATGCTTTTAAGTTTGCGGTTTTTAAACAAGGACTGATCATCAAGTTACAAGTATACATTTTGTCAATTCAAATGCAAACGTTGGCAACATTTTAATTAGTTTTTAAACTTTTACATGCATATTCTTATTTGACTATGGAAAATAGCAAATGTATATTTTTAAAAGTTGTGTCAATGGTTTTAGTAAGTTAAATAATAAATAAGCACGACTGCTAAATTGTCTTTACTTTATTTCTCACATTTTTTTCTCAACACCAAAAGTATATTATAATCATATAAAAATACAACAAAAGTAAAACATATATGTGCATGCTTGGATTAGATAAAATAGGTAACTTTTCTATGAGTTAACAGAGAGATAGTAAAAACATTATAAAATAGAAAATGTAGTATCATACAAAAATACCATATAAGTAATTGTATGTATGCTTGGATGAAACAAAAAAAATAATGTCTCTTATTATGTACTTGGGGAACGTCATGGTACTTAGACTTGTTCTAAATATATCTTTCTGAATACAATAATAAAAATAAAAATATATGATACATTACATTTATAACATATATACAATGTGTGTGTGTGTGTGTGTGTGTGTGTGTGTGTGTGTGTGTGTGTGTGTGTGTGTTTGTGTGTGTGTGTGTGTGTGTGTGTGTGTGTGTGTGTGTGTGTGTGTGTGTGAATAACTATTCCAAAGTGTTTGACGTATAATGCCAATAAAATCATATTTTTGTGTAACTTTTGTTATTTGTTTTTCTAATGAGCCTATAAAACAACAACTTTATAGCTGAAAATATTCCAATAATTCTCGCTTCATACATTTATAGTTACAACGTTATTCGTTTGAATTGGATTCATTTTTTGTTTCGCGATTCAACCAATCGAATACTAGTTAATCCCAGACATCAGCAATATAAATCAAATGCTTTCATCTCCCTTTTAAAATAATTTCAATTCAAAAGTTTCAAGATATCATGCATTTATATCAGATATATCAAACCAATTCAGATATTAATGTTAGGATCTGTTTTCGAGTTTATCTCGGGATGTTAAAAACGAGCTCATCAGAATCTCATTTAACGTAGATAGAACCATTTCCAATATGGCTATAATGAAATAAAAATGAAATATGAAACTTTTTATTTGATGTATGCTAGAAAACACGTATCAAAGGGGATAGCAATATAATCTATTTGATTGTTACATTATACTGACCGGAACAGCTAATTCGTCACTTTTGTATTTCCGATGTCTTCATCAAAATATTGAGTATTGTATTTAAAATTTGTATACGGCATTAACAGACAAGCATGTATTGAACAAATTCAATTATCAAGTAAATATCAAACAATTATATATACAGTCAAAACTCGTTATTTCGAATTCCGTGGGACCTTGAAAATAATTCGAAATATCCGAAGTTCGATTTATCAGGAGTCTATGTTTGTTCAACTTTTTACCGTTACCCCACCCACTTCATAAATCGTTAAAAATATACATGTTATACCTATAAATACCTCTATTTGTTTTTGTTTGTTTTTTAACTATAACACGTTGTGGTTATATTTACACATGCTATAAACTTTGTTTATATTGATGTATACTGTGGATTTATCTTAAATCGTGGTAAATTCTAGTGTTTACATGCGTTACTTCCTTCTACGCAAACGTATGTTGTGTGTTGTTATCCGTGTGTAAGCTAAATGCCTATTTGCACAGTGCGTGAACATTTTATATTTTTGAGTGTGATATAATAGATAACAAAATATACTTTTAATTTTTATACTTTTTAATTACATGAATATCAAATAAATAGAATATGCAACTGAAATATAAACACAGGTTAAATACAAGCAATGGTTACAACAATTTTACAAATAAGAACTAAGACGAAAATAGCACATGTCAAAAACTTCTTCTAACACTTCGGCGTTGTTTGTATAATTAGCGTGTGTATCGCTCGTGTTTATATCATAACAATTTGATGACACAATTAACTTACCTGCCAGTACCGACACATGAAGCGATAAATTACAGCAATTATCACCTTCGACGGTTTGCC
The DNA here is from genome assembly GCA_029582155.1 of Panopea generosa. NCBI lineage: Eukaryota > Metazoa > Mollusca > Bivalvia > Adapedonta > Hiatellidae > Panopea > Panopea generosa. The sequence continues at coordinate 6,848,397 of CM055896.1, read as the reverse complement.
TTTCATCTTTACGCGGTGACAAAAATTCGAAATAACGAATGAGAAATCAATAGATTTTAGGATGAAGGGACCCAAAAACAGATTCGAAATAGTGAATAATTCGAAATACTGGAATTTTATATATCAGGAGTTAATTAATATAGAAATAGAAGGGGAAAAAACAGGACCGAACTTCAAATTTGAGATAACCGGAAATTCGAAATATCAGAGTTCGAGTTGGTGAGTATCAACTGTAGTTCATTTGAATCGATTGGAATATTATGTCTGATATATTTAATTATTTTGTTGTATTTTAAGTTTGATCGTTTAAAATGTTTATATACTTGTAGAAGGTTTAATTATAAAAAAGGAATAACTTTTGTAAAACATCATATTAATATATTATCTTCTGCAGCTAAAGATGATTAATTTAATATGTTCAATTTTTAAAAACTAACATGGGGTATTTTATTTAGACATCAAAAGCGCAAATAAATAGCAATCAATATAATTCATTATTCTCGAAAAACAGTAACCACTTATATATTCATAGCACGTTTGTATGATAACTTAAGATAAAACCTAAATACTAAAAATTGATTTCTAAAATGATAAAAGGATTCATTAGAAAGTCATTTAACGTAGATGCAATCTCTTCATATATCGATGCCGTGCTCTTCTCATTTATTCCAATAGATATAAGGGGCAACATATTTGAAATGTTTCTACAATGTTAATTGTTGGAGTACGATTTCAATTGATAAATACTACTCCGAGATATTGTTATCACCGACCACGTCATGAATCATTTAGAAGATCTTTTGTATATTCGGGATCAAAAATTTCGAATAATCTTCAAAGATGTAGCTTTAATCTCTCAAATAATAAATCTCTAATATTAGGTTAAACTATCGTGCTGTGGCCGGTTTAGACTGTGAGACTGTTATACATATAGATAAACTACATGCTAACAAGCAAAAGCACAACCATTCTTTGAATACGACTTATCACTGAGAAAATCAACTATTTATGCAATCCTGGAATATAAATAAATATATTTGATTACCTGATTAGACTAAGCAGTTCTCGGTACTTTATTTATATTATGATACTTTTTACCTGAACAAAGCCTTGAAAGCCATTTTAAAGCTGTATTGATTATTGTATTTTTAACATAACTATTAACATATTGGCTATTCAACCGGGGGTATGAATAATGATGGCAATACTATGTTAGTCATGCAAGTCGTGGGAAATGGAATACATTTTTGTTGATTATTTATTGATGTTTTCTTAATTATTTTATAAAAACGGATGTGTAACGAAACATGTATTAGAACGTATGTGTACAGCCTGTAACAAACATTTCTAGTTGACTTTCTTTCTATTTAACTGTGTAATTTATCGAATTTAAGTGTTCATTAGACAGGACATATAAAGACCATGACATATTTGCAAAACCGGGTATTAGGCACAATAGTTTCAGTTCATCTGATATGTAATTATTAATATATCATGGATGTGTATAAGGTAATTTATAACATAAATATTAAGTGTAAATCAAGTTTATTATAATTTACTATAATAGTCTATTAACTCACTGGATAAGAAAGCTGATCTGTGCACAAACATTAGTTCTGTTTATGCAAATAACGAAAACTTTGTTGTATTTGCAAGTCATTCCTTGCTTTTATATATAAACCTTGTAAATATTCCGCTTGCCAAAAATACCTTAATATGAAAGATCACATATAGCAATTGAATTTGTTAGTTAGGTAATTGTAATAATGTAATTCATGCTGTTTTTTGTTAACTTAAATTAAATAAAACATTATTTAGATTGGAACGGTTCAATTTAAAAAAAGTTGTTTATTACAAATAGTACATGTACTTTCATTTAAATACATAACTGATCATTTATATTAGTTTCATATTTTATATCAATGGTCAATAAAAATACTTTATTTCTATAAAGTGATGATAACATAATTAATGATTTATTTAGGGTCTGTTTCAACTGCATCTGTACCGATATGTTAACTAAGAACATTAACAATGATATAAAGTAAAACATGTTTTTATTGTTAAAATTTATCGCGGAGTTTGATGTTTCATCAAACATTGTTACTTTTATATTATATGTAATATGCAACAGAAATGAACGAGATTAAACTACAGTCAAACCTGTTTTAAGCAGCCATTCAAAGAATGGAGCAAATGTGATAATTTAAGACAGGCTGTTGGTTAATACAGCGTAATTAACAAAGAAAGCATAGCAATAGGAAATATCAAATATGGCTGCTTAAGACAAGTGGCTACTTAATAAAGATGACCGCTCATGCAAGTTTGACTGTATATCAACTTCACATAGACATTTCAGGAACAGCAGATGACAATTAACAGTAATCGTAGTAGGAATGTTGTAATAGGTTGTACATGTGGTAATCGGTTGAATTGAAGTTGTACCAAGGCAGTTTTTAGGTGTATCTTATACAGAGTATTTATTAAATATATATTAGATGCAAAATTGTACAAGAACTAAAAATATAAAATATCGTATGATATTTGATATTTAGTTGATTTTATACCTTTTTGATTTATTGGGCAGTTTTTATGTGTACTTATTTTCTTCATTCTAAATACACTGTATTGTTGTTAGTAAAAAAAATATATATATTCAATACTATATTTTTTCAAGTAGACGTAAGTCCTTTTAATTAGTATTGTCACTTATGTACGTACATTTCTTGAACTTCAACTCAAATTTAAAGAATGTGATTTTCGATTATTATTATTATTAATTTTTTTATGAAATAATATGAAATTAAGCTGTGAAAAAAAAATTCAACGCGCATGAATAATTTCGTACATCTTAGTTAAGTAATTTTCTCAATACATCGTTTAAATATCACTTAAAACGTACTCATGACCAACGGCGTTACTTACGTCATTACTATGACGTACTATCCAATTTGCACCCTCTGCCATTAGGATATATGTCATATTTTTGTCATTTTGTTTCTAAATATTACTTTTAAAATTAATTAAGAAAAAAGTTTCAAAAATGGTAATGCTTCATAAAATCCAATTTTATGTTAGTAAAGGCCATGTATAGCTTATACTAATTATTATATCTCGTATCTGGTATAATCGCGATGAAAGTTTAAATCGTATATGAATTTATAATGGAGTTCGTTTCCTGGGTAGAACCAGTACTGAGTGTTGTTTTTGAGAGGCAACTAGTCGAGCTCGGGATTGAACTCACAACCTATAGCGTGAGCGGTCATCAATCTATCAACTTCACTTCATCCCAGCGTTACATGATAAGAACTTTAAAGGAGTTACGATAGTCAATCGTTATTAAACACACTGGAACAGTCAATGGTTTCTGGTTTGATTCCCTGGGGTTCTCGAGTGCGTTTTCTCGGAGCTTTACTCAAGCAATGTTCTGTGAACGTCTAACATCACTTGGAAGTCATGCAAAGAGATATATTGTCCAATGAGACGTATATCAAGTGCAGATAAAATATCGCGCTAGACCACTTCGTTAAACAGCCTTTAACCCATTTTCGGAATGGAAATCCTATATTATAAACAATTCCTGCTCTCTGGAAGTATTACAAGAAGCAAAACACATATCGTATTAAAGTCCAGGTGTAAGAACAAGGTTTGTGAACGAGCATGTGCACTCCATTGTTTGCACTGTTAATCCAGTTTATTTTTAGAAAACCACTACCAGAGGCATACACGAAGTCCTTGATTGCATGGAATATCGAATATCACAACATTCTAATTAAGAGCTTTTATAATTGTAGGTTTACTTGACCCAGCAGCTGGCGGAGTCAACTGCCAAGCATAACATTTTTGAAGCAGATAAATAGGACTAAGCATATGTTAATAAAATATGTAAATACGAATAAGTATGTTAAGAAGAAAATTGATAAGTGTTCGTGTGAGCCGTTTGAAGTTTACATGGTAATCTCTCTCTATCAACGTACATGTTTCTTAAAACATATTGTTTAATTAAGAAGGGCATATAAATATAAGTTTTTACTCACTGTTTTTGTGTTGTATCAGATTAATAACGATAGAAAGATTGAAACAAATACAAATAGCATTTGGACAATTACTACATCGACTTCTTTTACTAAATATCTACATGCCAACACGCATGCATGCGTGCCGGACGAAAATTTAAACCAGGACTAAATCTACAGACCGCACCTAGCTAAATGCCAACAAAGGACACAAGACTATGGAATCCACCAACTCAACATAATTTCAATAAATGTTTCATTTGCTACATCTTTGCTTCAAATTCAATTTGTCGCACATAATTTTAACAATTCTGTATTCCTCAACACTAATATAATTATATATAAAAATATACCAGCTTAACATATCCTGGCACATTGTAAGTTTAACATTAAAAAGAATATAGTTCCAGGCAATAATGGAATAAATAGAGGATGTTTGTTTGCTTTAGTGCAAGATCGAATTATATTTCATCAAATTATCACCAAACATCATATTCTCACGAGCGGCTTGCCACGAGCGAGAATATTAATTTTGGTAATCACGAGATGAAATATCATTTGATCTTACACCAAAACAAAAACGTTTTCTTTTTATTTTGTGCATTTACATATTTTTTTGTTTATTTTGACCTCAATTCGCAATTAGATATTATTGGATAAATAAAAAGATTAAAGTTCTTTTTTTTTTTTTTCAAATAAATATGCAAGGACAAAAAAATTAAAACAATTTTCTTTTCACAATTTCACTGTTTGAAACAGTGGATTACATAAATAATCAACTGAGAAATCTCTATAATTCATCAAAAGGCATAAAATAGATGGATAAAAACAATTGCACCATATGTTCGTTATTAAATCTGATAATCCATGTACTAATACAACGACGTCAAACGATGTTTAATAAGAATTAAAAATATAAATTGAAAATCCTTTTTGAAGCTGGAGAAGTAATATCCTGTTATACAAGTTTGATTTTATAATACGATAGTAAGGTTAAATTGATTTCCAGAGAGGCAGAATTGTTAATATCTTACATATATTGCAAAATCTCCGAGGATATTTTACAATTGTAATGCAACTTAAATGAAATAGACCATTTACTTAATCTGAAAATCACGAGGTACTTGCTCTCGTTCCGTATACTGAAGGGAAACGGTATGTATGATATCATTCACGCAAGCAAAGCTTTTGACTTTTATTGATTGATTACAAACTTGCTCTGTTGTTATAACTTGAAAGGACACTTTTTTAATGTGGTTTAACGTCATTTTCAGCACATTTTATGTTATATATGGCATATCCAATTTTATTGGTGAGTGAGAAGACTTCTTAGTAGAACCACCATCCTTCCGTTAGTAACTAGCAGACTTTCTCACATAAAGTTTTTGGACCGAGCGGGACTCGAACTTCCGACATTAGCGGTAAGAGGTAAGTGATCTCCAGACGACACTTAAGACCACTCGGCAACGGAGGACCCTTTTGAAATGACAAATTGCCAGGGAGTTAATTTTGTTATAATTGAAAATAGGTTTAGACATAACTTAAATTTGAAATGTGAGGCAGTTATCTTTGCGCAAATACCACATGAAACAATACTTTAACATTTCTAGCAACCATTGAAAATAATTAATTCACTTAAAATATAAAACCAGTACCGTCTACTATAATATATGTAGCGTAATATATTATGTATAATACTCCAAAAGTATTCCGTGTACAATTTTGTACATTTCATATCTGGACTTTCCCACAGTGACTGTTGATTTTAAAAAGCGTCATTTTACAGACTGTGAAATTACAACTACATGTATGTGTATGTTATTTATACAAAATATAATAAAAAAGAAGATATGGCAAACATATTAAGCGAAAAAGAAAAACTTTGTTTTCCTAAGTTTCCTGTAAAAAAGCACAATTCTGTATATTCAATTCAAGTTAAATAAATATCTTAAAATGAGAGTTTAATGTAAAACAAGGAGGGTAACTTTGCATTTTTATGAGAACCATTACATTGAGAAAATGCCACAATTACGCTATTCAAAAATACGTTTGGTTAAATGGGGGAAATTATGATTAATTCTCATTCCATGCAAATTCAGATAATACTTAGTCATTTTCTTGCAAATGAAAATTTATGCAATATTTTGTCCTTATATATATTAAAGGATAAAGCAAATAACATCAAATAAATTGTTAACTGTCGCTATAACTGAATAGTTGAAATTTGTATCACTAAAGTTTATTATAAATTAATATATTAAATATGTTTGATTTAGTATATGTATTTATGATTAGATTGATAAGTGTGATTGGATATAAGTTTCATATAATAGTAACATTACTATATAAATCCTGATTGCTAGTCAAGGAGTGTGTCTTAGTTTCGGAATGAAAGCTCAATGAAAAATTGTATTTTCATTATTTATTTTCACATTATATTTTCCAATTTACAGTTAAAAATTAATTCATCATTTTGATATTAAAAAAACTGATTACACACATACAGCAAACATGTTGAATAAGCACAAGCATTATATTGTCGTCTGCGGTAAATGTCACGTTAATCTCATAATACTGTGGCGTCGCACATGCACCGATGAATTTTAAATGCATTCGTTTAGCTCTGCGCGCTGTTGGACTTGTTTTCCACAGGGGAATGAAATACAATTGGTCTATGTAGATCATTAATTAATTAAGACCAATTACTTTAACAATGTTTATATCAGAGCTTGATATACCTATTAAACTTATTTTATATACATTTCTGATTCAGTTAGCTGTTTCCACATATCACCAAGTATTCAATCATTAAACTCTAATTTAATTCTAATCTAACTACATTGCTTTTTATTTTTTCACAATTTAATGAAGTCAATTAGTACCAATTAGCGTTTTGTTTTGTCTTGTTTTATTCAATTTAATCTTCAATATTTAATGTATCTGTATCATGTTTCCGTTGCATCGGTTTTACTTTCTTTTCTATTGCGCTTTATCTTACCACTTCGAAAAGCTTACATAAATAATATTGGATTTGTGTGTGGATTTTAGTTTATAAAGTATGTGAATAATTTTATATATTATGAATTATGTTTTAGTCTTTCCTGGATTCAGTGTGAAGGATGTTTATATCAATCAATGTACAATATTTTTTTTTTTTTTTTTTTTTTTTTTAATTTCAATCACTGAAAAGTGATCCATTTAATCACCCCGTAATAGGTCTGTGAGGGTCGGGGTGGGCCATCCCTCAACAAACCGTACAAATATATATATCAGTCAAGTTGTAACATACATTTATATATATACATTGAAAGGAAAAAGAAAGCATACATTTTGGTTTTTGAAATTATTTCATTATTGACTAAGTTTATTCATGTGATGGAAAAATGAACTGATTTTTTCTTATTTTTTTGCTTTGAAATGAATTAAATGTTTGTTTTTTGATTCAACAGTCTGATGAAATATAAATATACAAAATTTATATGCAATACATTTTTTGTTCCTTGACCTGTCGACGTTTATAGGTATGTATACTTTCTTTTTCCTTTCACCGAATACACATATATACATTAATCTTAAAGGGACACACCAGTCTAAACAAATTATAGATTGTAGCTCGAGCTAAAACAAAAATCAAAAAGAAATAAAATATAATTTGACACAGCAGATGATAGTATAAGAAAATGATGTTTTCTAATGACTTCAGGAGATTTTTCTCTCTTAAGTCTATATTGGCTGGCTTGGTGTAGGACCTTAATAAATATTAAATATGTATTTTGGTGTATCCCTTTTTACAGAAAAGATAAAGTGGCAATAATTACAAGAATTTTATTATATTGGGGTTGTTTTTGTGTGTTTATATTTATTAGAGGTATCTATAATTGGAATGGTTTATAAACACAATTTTTTGTGTGTTAATTGATGGTGTTTATTGAAAGCCAGGAGAAGACATTAAAAAAAATATCAAACATACCTCGGTTCATTTTATATTTATCTAGTAAAATTTAACTTTATTTGAGAATCAGAAAACACAAAAGAATCACCTATTTCTTAAATTTTATAAAACATGTGTTTTCAATTATTTGATTGGTTGAATATCAGTGTAATATATTTCTCATTTGCATATATTTCCTGAAAAATTAAGCAGATTCACATATAAACTAAAATATTATGTTAATTATGTATATAAATATACAGAAATAATAAGTAACAAACTTATATGTGAATTCAAGAGAGACAGGTGTGTAGTGTAAGGATTTTTTTGTTGTTGATTTTTTAAAAATCAAATATTAAAAAATAATAAAATGATACAACAATATATACTTGGATTCCTTTTATATCAGAAAGTTTATCAGTAACTTACGGAAAGACGGCTGTTTTACCCAGATTCATTCTGAGGTCTTCCTAAAGCAATAAAAAAGAAATGCTATATATAACCTGATATGTGTTAAAAATGGCGTTAATGCCCCATTCGATTCGTTTCGTTCCTTTTATAGTAACCGTAGCGGTGGTCTAGGGGTAGAACATCCGCCTCGCATCGTGGGTTTGATCCCAGGCCGAGTCATAACAAAGACATGAAAATGGTTCTAGAAGCTTTCTTGCTTTGCTGTCATCATTTAGAAGAAAGTTATAGGTCTGGTTGTCCCGGTGTCAGTATAATGTGACTGGGTGGGGTTTCATACCATGTGTGTGTGGCATGATACTCCAGTGTGGCAGCACTTAGAATATTGTCTCAAGCAGACACTGTCTCGATATAACAGAACACTTGTTAAAATCGACGCTAAACACCATACAACAATAACAACCCTTTGAAATTTTAAATGACGGTTGTACAATTATATTACAAGCAATGTTTTCAGGGTGTTTCGACTGTATATATGTTTGACATTATCACCATCTTGATAAACGCACATACGTGTAAATATAATAACTAGTTAGAAGAGAATGACTCATCTGAAAGCATTGTTTCGTTTTCCCTTTTACAATAACTGGATATTGCGTACAATTAAATTTACAATACGTTGAGGAGGCTTTATATAATTTGCCGAAAGTTACGGAAAGTGGTTTGCAAACACACTCTGTAGAAATAGACAAATAAAAGATATAATTGTAAGCCTTTAAATGTTCACGATTCACCACCAAGGGTAGTGTTTGACCAATTATTATCAAATTGCAGCGGAAATAACGGGGAAACGGCGACGTTTAATGCTATTTACAATGGAAATGCTATTTTGAGGTTCAAATCATTACAAAACTATGATGATATTGACATAGTGCAATAACAACACTGAGGATATCAGTTGCATGCATTGACTTTGTCTATAATTATAATCAATATTTCGTTTAAAAGCTTTTATCTATTCTAGACTTGCCTGTTTCACATTTAAATGTCTAACATTTACGTATAAATACATTCTAGAAATGCTATATTGACAGTTTTAAGCTTGGATACTTATGGTAAAATCTGAATCATCATTCAATGAAAAAAAATGATGAATAATGCTGAGTCAGCGAGTAATACGTCATGTGATACGATTTCTGTATGTATGTGCATGTCTTCTCGTGTAGGGTTTTGGCAAATATAATTTTACTGGGATTAACTTTTCAAAACTGTAGTGAAATCATTCATATATATCTAACTTTATTGTTTAAAAACATTTCTCGACTTCCAAACCAACTTATAATCGAAACGTTGTATGTTCAATTGTGGCATCTTTAATTAACGCCAGGGATTTTCTTTTTTACATGGCATAAAATAAAAGGGATTTTATACAACTTTCTAGGATACTGCTTATAAAAACACGCAATAAATTATTGATAGTGTGAGTCTTGCGGATTTTTTTTTATTTGAAATATATGATCGAGGACGAATCTTAATTACACATAAAAAAGGAGTACATTACTTAACACTATTTATATTCCATATTTTGTGTTTTTCCTACTTTAAATGACTCAATGTCTTATTCACCTGACCACGAACAATTTCGGAAATATTTTTTGCCACTTTGGAGATTCGAACCCATGGCCCCTGCGGCGTCAGCGCCTAGCACATTAATGATGATGTCTCTACCGACTGCGCCACCGCAACAACGACAAAAAAACGTGGCGCAAATAGCGCATATATTGGCGTCGCCATTAATTTACACAGGACATAGGCGGGTATTATTATATTTACATTCTGTATTTTGTATTAGTCCTTTAAATGACTCAATGGAGAGGAGATACACATGTCTTATTCACATGACCAGGGACAATTTCCAAAATTGACCAGAGGCCTATATTACCAAATAAATATATTGTATCTACATAGATGGATCCAGGTTTTGTGTACATTTATACCAGTGTTGCAAATAATTAATTTACGTATTACTGTAAGTTTACATCTACCTTAGCAAACTGTCATTAAACAGTACGGATAATGATTCGTCCAAGATATGAAGTCCCGTTCAGTATCGTGCATACACTGTTGGCAAAGCATTATATATATAGCCTTGTACTGTATACATGCCCTCCCCCACCCCCCCCCCCCCCACCCTCACCCCTTTTAAGCCTCATTCACAAACATGAAACTACTTTAAAAATGTGCTAAGGACACAAACAATGTCGTTCAAATTACAAAATTATCAAGCAGAAAATGTGTTTTTTTAAATAAAAAAAAAACATAATTATTTATAGCCGCCATTAAACAATTACACAACGAGAGTTTACCCTGTTTCTAATGAGTGCGTTACACTTATTGTAAAGTGCACATTATAAGAAAACATTCCTTGTATATTATATCTGAGTTTGTTGCTTACTCGTGAGACTCTCATGTCTGACTTTATTCAAATACATGCTCTCAAACTCTATTTATGAGCCTTTAATGCAACAAACTCTATATACGAGCCTATGATGCAACAAACTCTATATACGAGCCTATGATGCAGCAGTAATACGCCATAAACATCGATGTGGAGCAGAATTGAACAATTCATAATACCAAACCAATATTAATAAACTGATATATATCATACAACTAGGATTGGACAGCTTATTAAACAAATATTTATTGTTATTTTATATTCATCTTCTTGTAATATTGCATATTTCTTATTTAACAGTATAATACTATTCATTTACGAAGAATATTTTTATCAAAAATACATGCGCTATCGATACAATTTTACAAATAAGAGAATGTGCAACGTTACTAGAGAAAATGTTTAATAAACGTTCATATCAGTGTTTACGTCTTGGAGATTGTTGGAGATCACTGAAGTGATGTTACATGTACAAACGTCAATGCCATAAAAATATTTTCATAACGCCCATTGTATAAATAATTACCATTGAAGTGTATAGTCATTGCAATTATTCAATGAATATCAAGTCTACGGGAGTTAGAAATATGTTTATGTACTCTCTCACTATCATGTCTGGCAATTCTTCACTATTGCTTGAAATGATCTTCATTGTCAAACCATAAACTACATGTTTACCTTAAGTGTCAATATCAAAACTTGAGTGAATTAATCATATAAAACAATTTGCTTAAAATTCGAAATGTTGAACAAATCAAGTATGAATAAATATATTTTCCTTATAATGTATCAAAAATATGCAAAGGTAGAGAAGTAACGGTCTCAAAACAAGAAAATGTTTGACAAAGAAGACAAAAATCAAAGGACACGAAAACAGCATTTATATAATCAAAAGCATTATACATACGTGCACAAGTATATACAGAAGAAGAGATAACAATAGTCATCGCATTGGAACGTCCAGAAGCAAAATTTGCCAATAATTTAGTCTATCCCAGAACCTGATATCTCCCAGTTTATCCCAGAACCTTATATCTCCCCGTATATCCCAGAACCTTATATCTCCCAGTTTATCCCAGAACCTTATATCTCCCCGTATATCCCAGAACCTTATATCTCCCCGTATATCCCAGAACCTTATATCTCCCCGTATATCCCAGAACCTTATATCTCCCCTTATATCCCAGAACCTTATATCTCCCAGTTTATCCCAGAACCTGATATCTCCCAGTTTATCCCAGAACCTGATAACTCCCGAATCAGATATATAAACCCCCGATGAAAAAGACATAAAATGGCTCTGGGGCAGGTTTTATATAAGTATATACATGATTTAAATGAGAGAACCCTTTTTTCAAAATTCGAGAGTCACCACTGCATTGTTTTTCTTACACTGTTGCATACTATAAGTTTTTGTAAATACATTTAATTGGAAAATATATTTTCGAAAAATTGTTATATGAAGTTTGAAAAATAAGTTAACTTCAGCTGCCAACAATTTGAAATTCTATGGACGGGTTTTTGAGATCGTACAATTGTTAACGATTGTTAACAAAAACGCATGGATCTGTGTTTATACAATTTTCAACAAACGAGTAATGGTGTATTTTACACTTACCATAACTGACAGATAAAGGAAACAGCAGTAGTACATAAGCCAAATAAAACATAACTTTAAGCCGAGACCGACATTTTGGGACATTTATGTCATATACCACTGGCCTTTTTAAGTGTACTTTATTTCCCAACTTGCGACTAAAACAGTAAAGTAACTTTATCAACGATAAATGAAATAAATCACGGACAGACGATCTCATATTTATGAAAAAAAACCACAACAATACCAGACATTTTTCCCCGGCGGATAACTTTACCTTAGATTAAAACCTGTATTTATAGACAATGCTTTCAGCAATACACTTTGAATATTAAGCTTTTTTCAAACAGACATATTGGTTTACTAGCATGAATAGACATATCAACAACCATACAAGTGTTAATAGCTATGAAAACTATAGCGCATTTTATAATTTGCGCTAAAGGCAGTGTATGTAAATAAGTCAAATATTGCCTGGAATCTCTCCAAACAGACACATTTAACTCTGTTGCAAGCCTCTCGATTAGATCATTGTTGATTGGTCAGTTGTTAGGTCAGTGAAGGTCCTTTGTCTCGTGCATCACTTTAGAATAGCTATTTAACATATGTAGGAGCTGCGTAATCTTTCGAACCCTTCACATATATAGTATGTGTTCTGTTATTTTTTCAATATTTGTTAACGATCGTATGGCATAATTTATGTGTGACTTACTTTAGACGATGTAATGTATAATACTATTATGAAACATGTGTGTTTTTTCTAAAAATGCATTATGATTGCCATATTTTATTATATGTGTGTGCATTACGTATACTGCATAATAGTAATTGGTCAGTTTTGTGACACATTAAATGCACCTATATATTACAGTCTTAGAAAAACATTTTCTTCAGTTTGCCTTCTTTCAAATAAATCTAGGAATAACGGAACAAATATTTTATATATAAATTCGTTAACATTGGTAGATTTTTTCGGTAACATTGCTAATACTACGGATACTTTCAAACTATGTTTTTATCATGTCGAATGTATGGACCAGAAGACGCTTAGATAATGTATTGTCTTGGTTTATAATTGAAATTTGCATAATCAATGAATCAGAATGGTTGTGTTTCAGAATTAGCATATTTTCTATTTATTTGTGGTAACATTGCTAAAGCAACAAATCCTATGAGTGCTAAGGAGTGTATAAAACTATTTAGTTCAAGCATATAAATTCCCACACAAACCAATGGTCTGTAATCAGAAACGTCTTGCGCTGTAATATATCCAGCATTTTATCAAATTTAGTATTTTAGTGTAATTTTTACATTCATTGTTTTATGATTGAATATGAATGAATTGCAATCGGTCTTAACGAATTATATATACGAACTACATTTCTGTTTGATCGGTTAAATTATTAGTACAACGACCTGTTTGGCTTGTGTCACGTTGTCATGCGTTTCCCGAAATGTTTCCCAGAACTTGCCTTAAAATGCGTGAGCTTATGGAACAAAGTGACAACTACGAATACATACGTATAATCCGCTTCCAGTATCACTGACATTGAACAAGCTATTGTTGTTACAACCGATACAATAAAAATGTGCTGTGAATCGTTGATAACAGTGAAAAAATAATTTGTAATTTCACTATTGTAACACCGAACACAATTATATACACTTATTCCAATGCTCAGTATTGGTTTTATCTATGAAGCGGAACTGAGGGAATACATATGATTCGTAAACTGTCTTCGCAATCAAACTTAAATGTTATTTAATAAACATAAAGAGTATGATTCAATTAAATGACACTAAAAAGTCGTTTATCCATGGAAATATTGTATACGTATTAACTGAAACAGTGGTTGTGAATTAAATAAGTGTCACTAAAGAACTACCTCCCTTATATGACGGTAACAAGATTATTTCGCTCGAGAATTAGAACTGTGCAAATTGGTTGGACATATTGTGGAGGGGGGGGGGGGTTAATGTTTTCTAAATAATCAGTTTTTTTACGACAGATGATAAGGGATTACTAAGGAACATTGATATGCGTTGTGCAGTTTGGCTGACACCGGGTGCTGTTTGATGGAGATATAACCGTTTTAAAATGCAAAAAGATACACTGCCAGAAATGAACAGAATTGTCAAAAATGAATGTGAGTCATCAAATCATGGACATGATGGAAATTTTTAGTCAACTCCATGTTTTACCCTGAATATTTGAACCAACAGAAAACGATCGACAAGACTCTTTTAGAACCATTGGTAATGTGTTCAGTGTTCCGAAAGAACATTTCTCTATTTGTAGTGCAAAATTATTTTTTGTTTGATATGTAAACGTTTGAAACAAACAAGCTAGTCATCAATTAATAACATCCCCCCCCCCCCCAACCCCTCCACACACACACAAATTAACATACGGAGTAATGATCAATTATAACGAAAACTATGACATGTTTTTAAATGTATTTGCATTTTAATAATGCAATCTTTATGCCTTTGATGTTCAATAATTGTATGAATATTCATTTCATCGAAGGGAAGATGAAACGTTTAGGTAATAGAACATTATCAATGTCGGCAAAGCATCCTTGTTCAAGAAGAATAAGTCGTTGCTCATTATTGTGTAAGTGACTTTACCTCTAGAACCGTGCAGCTACAATAAATGATCGAAAATATACATACTACAACATGCTGAAGCATGCAATGTATCCGCCATTTGCCTATCATAACTGGCGTACCACATAAAATGACAACTCGTCCTTGCCCAAAATTGCAGTTCGGATGGCAGACTTATAGAAATAAGACTTTGGTTTGGTGACGTCATTCTTTGTTTGTATAGCAGAAATATAATGATGTTACTCAAACTGTTTTGTAAATCCTAATTAGCGCGTCTGACTATCAATCCAGGGGTCGTGAGTTCGAATTCTTAACCAGCATCAGTCTTCGTGCGGATTGATATACGACATTGTGTCTCATTATCATTCGTCTCTCACAGTTGCTGATTCAAGTGGGAAAGTTATCAGCTACTTGCGGAGATGTGGTGTGCTCGAGTACTGGTCAACCTTCAAGAAGCCAAGGAAACAGTGGTTAGATTAACTGATCGTCTGTTAGACCTCGATGGCATACAATGACGCTAAATATTCAATCAATAAATCTAATCAGTTGAGATGTAACGTATCTACTGTTATAATTCCAATCTTTTCTTACTGCTGTGCTATTTTATACATTCATATGTGTAGATTTATTTTCAAGGCGTACTTAACAGAAGCCGAAACCTGTAATAATAATTCAATTGTTTGATGCTTAAAATGTAATTTATCTATAAAATTCTTAAAAAATATTTATTTTGTCGTTCATATCACATGAGTGTAAACCTGTGAAGGTCATTTTTATCTTCACATGTGAACAAAGAGATAGGTTATGATGTCCGAAACCAAATAAATATAAGCAATCAGCACGAACTAGAATTTTCTCCCGTTTCTAATGTAGTAATTCGGTTAGTATACGCCAGAGAACAAAATAAGTAAGGCGGGTGACCGACTTAAACATACGCATTAGCATATAGACATAATTCAAATATTTTGCCGGTATACGGCGCTGAATAATTGATACATTGGACATGCAAGTATAGACTGAGTGTCTTAATGGTATGAATATAATGAATGAACTTCATTTCATAAATATTCATACACTATAAAATTACATGCAACGTCTAAATTTTACTGTGCATTTGTAACTTACAAGAGTTCATATTTCATGAAACTTCAGCAAATTTAATTCATTTCTCAACACGGGCTTTCATACTATCAACCAACGTGTGCACGTTATATTATACTCGTGGTGTAGTTTACATATTTTTTGCTTGAAAACAGGTACACATCGAAAACGAAACGGAAGACATCAAAAATGCATTAAATGCGACTGCACGCTACATGTTAATTTATGATTGGCCAGAGGATCTACTTTTATGACACATTGTTAGTTTTGATATCTTTTTTGTCGTTAGCATGCATTATTCACATTGCCTTACTGTATGTTTGGTGCATGTTATTTAAAAAGTAATTGCATACACGAAACAATCGTTAGTGTGATGAAAGTGACCGAATAATATTTGAAATCATGTTTGATATACAGCTAGATGCAGTTCTCTTAGAAAACCTGGTAAATGCTCTTATGTGTTAAAATGTTGTCGTATAATGTTGTTTGATTCAACATGAGTTGATAATTTGAACAATTTCACAGCTTTATCGTGTTTAGATTTACAGTATCAATCAAAAACAAGATGTGTTAGGAAGGTGAACTTCTTAAATATGCTAAACCTTTTGTCACGGCTTCAAGAAGGAAACCATTTCGGCCCTAAAATAAATCTGAGAATATACAATTTGTATGGCCATATCAATGGGGGAAGAGACCTGAAATTTATCCTGAAGAAAGTTGAGATTGAAAATTATTCAAACATCACATGAAGTTAAATGCAATCACTTATAGTTCAACTATAAAGAACAGATTTTCAAGAAAAACATTCATGGATAAAAAAAAATGCAATTAGAAAGGAGATGACCTAATTTGGGATTTCAAATGACATTTCATTTGATCAGAATACTAACATACGGGCAATTTTGTCATGTTCGCGCATCAAGTGAATTTTTAACCTATATACGTATTAACGCATGGGAAATATATATGTATAATTGTATGACTCTTAATATTAGTATTTTAATCAACATGTTTAATAATAATTTTCATAAAACTGGTGGTGCCGAGCTAATTCTTAAATAATTGATCCTTTTATGAGCGTTTTAAATTATAGGTATTGATGAAGTTTAAATTCATTTTACACTTACATGTCAAGTAAACAAAATTGTCCAAACAAGCATTTACCAGAGTAGTGGTCTCTTGAAACAACGTAATCAAGGGTTCATCCTGCGATATTTCATTTCATAATTGCATAATAAATGCAAATGATTTTCTGAAAAAAATGAAAAAAATACCAAACTTGCCGTATGTGCATTTGAAGGACTCAGTAAAATAGTCGATCTTTTGCATCAGTACTGCTTGTCAAACTCCTAGTGTTCTTTAAATAAGTTGGTTTGTTTCAAAAAATTTCTATTTACCTGTTTTGTTAAAATAACTTTATACTTTTAAGGATTTTAAGACTCAGCATTAACTTAACATTATTTTTATGTAAATTCATATCTCATAAAAGTTCAATATATCTAATTAAGAGTTGGTTATGCATTTTCTATATCACCTCCTTGCTATCAGTGACAGTTCCTAATTAGACCCGATACGTTCACTATGTTCTATTCCTCACATGCTGTTCTTTATACTATACTCTCTAGTCTACGTCTAAAATCCCATTATGTGTTGCAGATTTTCAGAGAAAACGGAGTACTGGGAATACTTGATGGACACTGTCTTAATTATTAATATCTTGCATTGGTTCTAACTGTGAAATGGTACAACAGATGAAACATCATGAACGTATGGCTGTATTGGGTTTGCTTTTATTGTGTCAGAAGCTATTGTTCCTTTTGAAATAGATCAAACAAGCCTCAATAATTACGAGTTAATATGCCTTAAGGTAAAAATTAAATAAAACAAAAAACAGAAGCACGAAATAAGTACATAGATTTTAAAAATTGATTGAGTTGTGCTGTCGACACACGGTATTATACCCTACTCTGTCACACTATACTGACACCAGGATGATCAGATCAGACCTAGATGTTAAGTGCCAAGCAAGGAAGCTTCAAGAACCATTTTTCAAGTCTATGATTAAGACTCCCCGCTTAGCTACGGTCTCAGTGATGATTGGTCATGAACTCTACGGTCCCGAGTCTCAAACACCGCTATATTTGTGAAAAGAAGATTTTTACATACATAGATAAGTGTTTAGTACTGGTAAACCATAGAGCGGATCCCATGTTTAGAACTGGTTAACCATACAGCGGATCCTATGTTTATTACTGGTTAACCATACAGCGGATCCAATGTTTAGTACTGATTAACCATACAGCGGATCCCATGTTTAGTACTGGTTAACCATACAGCGGATCCCAAGAACGATGAAACGTGGCGCTTACTTCCGTTAAATAAATTTAACACTGTTGAAAAAAGCAACAAAAACATACAAACAAACCAACACAGCACTTATGACAAGCCAATAAGGCAGGATTTAGCAATAAAGATAATTTTGATATATATGGAATTCAAATCAAATAACTAGTATACATGTACTGAATACACATTACATCTATTTAAACTTGTCTCTAAACACACATAGATAACCTTTTATGACATAGGGACACATTAGGGACAAATATATATGATTAATTTGGATAGTATACTATGTATTTAATAGATTAATACGGTTTGTCATGAAATTCGAGTGTTTACGCGATTTCTACATAAGCAAACTGTGTTATCTTATGCTATTGTTAAATATTACAAATGTTGTGGTCATGTTTTTGATACGCGATAGACGTTAAATACGTCAGCACGCTACCTGGTAATCTATACTGTTATAGAGATGTTGTTTCTTTGACACATCGAATGTCTGTCATCTCACCGATATGCATTATTAACATAGTGCGTCTGTGATGCATGTGCATTAGATGAGTAATGAACATTCGTTTCATGTTTTGACCGGAAAACAAAGAGAGAAAAATCTGAATAGTCATGTGTCCTTTTAAAATATTCGGCCCATTACCTAATATCAAACACCCAGTGTGCTCCTTTAAACAGTGCCTGCTTTTCGAAAACAATATGTTGTGCCCTTAATGGCGGTTTATGGAGATGTTCTACTACACGGTTAGTGTTCATTCCGATACGGAGAATCCTAAGTAAATGATAGTTTGTTGTCTCTATATAGAATACATTCATCTCATTATACAGCAGCGAATCTCGCTACACAGTTGCGCCCCTTTTTTGCAACGGTAACATGATTATTGCAATTATGAAAAATCTCGTTTGAAATATTTCAAAAATGGTTCATAGCGACTGTGATATCGTGCTTCAGTAGGGCAAAGCAAAAGCGGCCATACTATATACTGTAATAATCACTTTTTAACGCGTGTATTATGAGCACTTGAAGACTTCTTTTTTAAGAACGATCGTAGGATATTACTACAGTGTTTAAGCAAATCAGGCCCGTAAACTTATCAGTTGTTGTGCATTTTTATGTGCAGATACATTTCTGCTCTGAACATAAAATATATTGAAATAAATATGTTGAAACATTGTTAACCGTGGAAATCTAAGAAGTTATTTTAATATATCTAACTAAGAAATTTTTTGGATGAAACCTTTTATGACATACTTAAAACTATTTTTTGTGAAGCTTAATGTCATAACATATGATAGGCTATATGAGGCATATCTAGTTTATATTGTGTAGGAAGACTTCATACTGTATATGACTAGAACAATCATCCTTCCACAAATTACCCGCAAAATTTGAATCGAACTGTACACGGACCAACGACTTCAGCAGATATACAACAAAAAGCAAGTGATTCGGGTAGAGTGAAACAGATTCATGCGTAGATCGTGTTGTATTTAATTTCATACTATTAAATCTGCTCGTAGTTACTGTAGTGTTTGCAACGTTAATGTTTTCATAATTTTATATGAACTTTTCCAATAGTCTTGCAGGACATAATGGATATGACATGAGTGTTATAATTTATCTTTGAATTTACTGAATGAGTGTGATGTTAATCGCTCTCATAATGACAGTAACATAGAATATAAATCTTAATTATACAGACATTCAGCGTCCGTTTTCTCAGTTTGTTCACTGCACGTGTGAACAATTTCAAGAACTCAATCCCCCTAGAAATCAGCATCAATATTTGATGTTTTGTTGTCAATCAAATTTGTGTTACAACATATTGCTTTTGCAGTTTCTCAGAAATTTTTCTATTTATATGTTAATTCCAATTTAACACCAAACCAAGCATACAGTCCCATTAATCCATTATATTTCAGAAGTTACAAAGATTATTTTATACAATTTTGTCTCTCAACGATTTTTCATTGCTGCGCAGATAGTGTACGTATTAGTAGTCTGCTATGGTCTCTGTATCGATAATATAAAATGATGACAAGGTTAAATTGATTTCCATTGATCTGTGTCAGTGTAAATAATTTAACGCTTTCTACCTATCATACATTAAGTTAAGCAGGGGGAGGGGGGGGGGGGGGGGTAATGTAGTGAATCGAGTGTTGTCAGCTTACGCCAGATGTTGCGGGTTCGATCCTCAGATCGACCCGATGCCTCCCAAAAACAACACTCAGTACTAGTTCTACACAAAAACGGTTCATATAAGTTTAAGTTTTGGCCTTTCTTCGCAATCGAGCTAAAATATATTAGTATAAACTAAATTAATTTACGCTCAGAACTGTGAAATACTCCAATGTTTTCATTTTGAACAAATGAGCCCTTCATAGTATTTAGTAGAACTAAATGATCTGAATTATGAATTCAGACTACTTTTTTTAATTTCAGCATGCATCACAGCTAAGTATCAACTCTTCAAAACAATTAAATGGATAATGCGCTGAAGACATTCTTAAAAACGTACGTACTAATGATGTTAAAATTATTTTTTTTGTCAGATGCATTGTATTTACTTTTTGCATTTGTCTCAATAAATAGAATATCTTTACATTACAAACGAGTATATACATGTAAGTAGCCTTTCTTTTAAAACTTACCAAATGATGTTAATATAAGAACGACCAACAAATTCTAGTCTTTAATAGTGTGCTGTTCTACATACATTTCTGTCTAATATATGCTTAGCCAGCCTCTGCATTACAAAAACATAGCAAGCGTAGATTTTCACACGACGTAGAAAAACACACAATATCATGTCAAAAATAATTATATCGCGACAAACATTCAATTAAAGGTGTGAACTAAAACGGGCACTAAAACTGGGATGGAGATATCCGAAATATCGACTCAGACAATATTGAGTTAAAAGAAATATATTAACATATATATACACAAATAAGGGGATAAGTTTTGGGTGGCAAAAAAAATCGACACTACTGAAATATCAACTCAAGCGATATCGAAATAACGAGTTTCAGCTGTATGCAATTCAATTACATATTTCCTTTTTTTTTATTCAAGAATACGACGGAACATCGGGAGTTCTTAACAAAATATGAAGATATAAGACACCTTCGGGATTACAATTATTTATTCCATGTATCGCATTTCACATTGCATTAATAAAAATTCAGCAAAATGCGATCGTACTTTGTGGGAACGTATTAATCTGAGAAGAAAAATATCGATTAGAAATAATTTTACATTTAAATGTTTCATTTTACGAAGTATGACCACACCTCCGGGAATACTTTAACATTTATATACGTTTTAAGCAAGCTTTTGGTTCAGTTACAGTAACAGCTTTGCGTAACAAATAAAGATAGAAATTGGATTCGTCCATCATTTGAATGAAAACCAATGCTTTTATATCGAACTATTTTCTAATTATTTGATATTTATTTTGAAGATTTAGTTACCAGTTTGCATTAAACATACTTAATAAAACATAAAATATTTTTGAACAAACTCAATGATATAAGATACTAAATCAATGAAACCAGAAACAAATTTAAATTATATACACATGTATAGCATCTAGTCATGCAAGCACATTATAAAATGTAACAAATATTGAGAAAGAAATTTATGATGTTTATTGTTTATGGTTCTTTTAAACTCAACAATAAAAGCACAGCGCTTAATCCGTTGCTAGGTGGCGGTAGGGGTGGTGCGTATTGTCTTACCCCTCAAGGACAAGCCAAATAAAGCTAGGTATGTTATATTCTTCTTGTATTCGGTTGCATTCTGTGTTTCTCTTGGCATCTTTTTGTGAGATACTGTAGAATCTGGTAAATATGCGTATGCGCTTATTATATTTTAGTGACACTTTTATGCACCTATTATTGGTATACACTTATACTGAACCACTAGACTATGTGCCTATATTTGATATGCGCTTACACTCAAACCCTATGCACCTATTTCCGAAACTTTGATTATGAAAGTAAAATACCAGTACTAGTACCGATATATGGGGGTGCTACCTTTGCCAGTTTTATAACTGATTTCACATATATGATAATTATCAAATGTAAGTAGTATAAACATGACTAAGTTCAATAAATTCATTACAGTTCAAAACAGTTTTACGTCCGCATTGTCTCTATGTTGCTATATTTTGAACACGATTGATAAGATATGTATTATGACTGAAACTTTATATATTACAGAAGTAAAAATTACATGTCAGCTGTGCAATGTCATTAAAATATTAAAGTTACCTGAAGTGTGACAATAGACGAAAACATAAAGTATATATGCGTTTTATATAGTTACAATTTTGTCTTTCGTGAAACTTGACAACGCGATAAAACGTTCTAGATATAATACAAAAGCAAGCATTGGGTTTAATCCAAATTTTTATATATATTTCAGATAGCAATGACAGAATCTTTGATTTATATGCTATACGTTATAAAATACAAAACAACAGTTTGTTGTAAGTAACTAACCGGTTGACTGTTAGCCATGTGACATGTTTTTAGGTGTTAAGTCAAGTGTGTCGACTAACCGGGACATCCCTGTGCAAAACCGATGTTCCTCGAGGGTGAGAATGTATCATCAGTTTTGTTTTCCATATTTTCAATGACTTTTAACTTTTTCTTCAAAAGTGTAACCAGTGTGGTATAATTTTTGATAATTTAGTAAATAACTTTACCTACATATTCTACTATTATTGTTCGCTGGTGGTTCTATAATTTATTTATTTTAATGAGTTTTGTAGTTATTATTCCATGTGGAAACTGAACATTAACTAAACTTAACTTATAGTGCACGGTGCCGATTACAAAAGCTCTTTTGTCTTTCAAGTTAGAGGTAGAATCTTTGAAAATTTATAACAGATAGATGGAAGTACCTTATGGTCTATTTATCCAATTCTTGTTTTCTAATTGCAAAATAATATCATATATAAAGCAAACGAAGCAATGCAGTTACTCCAGCGTATTAAAAATGTATATATACCAATTATAAAACTGCAACTTAAATTATTTGATTATAGTGTCTTACTGTAAATAATACTCGTATATGGTTCCCTAGAAAAAAATATAATTATTGCTTTTTGAACTTGGTAAAAACGATCCAAATTACTATGTTCATGTTATGAAACAATGTTGTATTGAACTATTAACAATTTCAAATTGATACATCACAAATCTAAAATATTTAATGAGTCCTCTCATTTTGTAATACGATACAGGGTAGATACAAGTAACCCTATCTATAAATGATAATACGGCAGCATGCACAAATCGGTATTGTAAAACATAGATAAATTTATAAATTTATATCAAAAGAAACAAGTGATGCTATATGACTCGATGTGTTGGCAGAAGCCAGAGAATATCAATTAAAGCCACGACGAGACAGAGCCATGGACAAGCAACCAGCACCTTTGTTCGTTTAATGTTCTAGAGGAAATTGGCCACCACTTAGTGACACATCCTTCCGAACGTCACGAAAACAAAGAGGAACTTGTGATAGCCAACTGTCAAGAGGTCAACCACCAAACATGCAAGTTACGATGCAGTATCAAAGGATCATAGCCTCTTTGAATAAGCGTTTTAATATGTTTAGTAAGTAAGCATTGAAAGGCATCTTACGTAGTTTATAAATCATATCAAAATACAAGTCAGGAAAATAAATCATGAGGCATAAGTCTGTTTAAATCGATGTTTTTGAGAACGAGTAGACATGTTTTATGTGGGATTTTTTTAAATCTTTTAAATCTTGTGTTGAAGTTATTGCGCAGAAACCTATTCATTTGACGAATGTAATTCTGATTTCGAAACATAAAGATATCCATATTACATTAACGGCGTCAAATAGGAAGACACCTAATCAACTGTTATATTAGAACACTCCACGTGGACGTATGAGCGTTATCAAAGGTCACACACGATACATAAAACCCGCCATCTACTCATTTTATGGCAGCGGCAGATTTTTATAACAAGAATTAAAGAAAATATTTCTAAGTTAAGAAACTCATTTAATTTCTCCGAAGCGGTATTTAATGCGTCTAAGGAGAGAGCTCAGCTGCCTTTTCACTGTTATAGATATTAACCATTTGCATTAACAAGTTTCTTGCCTATCAAGCTGACAGTCTATTGGAATATTACCTTAGGGAAGCATTATTCCCGGAAGTTAATTTTGTGGAAGATCTACTGGTACCATTATTAAACTATTATTTTCCTGTTAGTACTTACAGATAGATGACCAGTTCCGAATCTCTTGGATAGAGTAATATTATCAAATAATTACAATTTTCGCTTCGTTAGTACTTACAAAGAGTTGACCTCTTCCGAAATAATTTAAGCAAAATTGCATAATAACTATGACTATATACGGAGTATATATTGTAAGTCAAGCACCGGAACCTCTTGGCTAGATAAAAGAGTATATCATTAATGTAATTTTCGCTTAATAAGTACTTACAGATGGTTGACCTATTCCGAAATAATTTAAGCAAAGTTACTTAATAACTATGACTATATCTGGAATAGGTATTGCAAGTCTTGCACCGTCCTCTTGAATAGATAACAATGTATTTCGCGTGAGTGGTTTGGATGGCTTTTATTTGTAACAATTTTGTAAATGCAAAACTGTTAATTTGTATTGTTTCTTAGATTTCTCCTAATGCTTCCCCTAGAATATTACATTGACATCCGGTGTAATTTCCATTTACATTAAAAGGAGAATATGTTTATTTGGCCCTGTACAACATGCAATGCCGGCAAGCTATCGTGACAGGATGCAAAACCAATATGCGGTGTTATTCATTGACGGAAGTAAGATGTAAAGAAACAAGGATACTATTGATTATAAGAAAAAAATTCTTGGAATTATGGAATTTATTCGGCATTTCTTGAGCGTCTGATCCAGTGCTATCGGGGTGTTTTATGTTGTATTATCCCTCGTGAATATATTCTGATCAGCTTTTTCTTTCTTGCGGTTGCATTCTGTGCTGTCAATCGATCCATTTATCTAATATCATTTTTAAATAATTCACGAAAACCTCGATCTGGAAGAATTCTTCATTGCGGTTGTCAGTGTTAAACGTACGAACTAAATATCAATTTTATCTCTAAATATTCGTTCTGTAACAGAATATTGTCTAAAGCAGACACTGTTGTTGTTTGACTAAGGCAAATGTCTAAACTGACATTCAACATTATGTAATTACAAGTCTTTGTATTCTTGATCTATTTCTTTATTGTTGTTTAAGTTTTTCATACATTCGTATGTTTATATATTTTCTATGGAAAGTAATACATTAAATGTTAAGCTTGTTTTGTTTTAAGGGTTTACTGTTTCTTGTTTTTTATTGTGCTTTTGTTTTTGCGGTACATTTAGTTATATCTTCCTGTGGTAGAGCATCGAACCCAGGATCGGAGGGCCGTGGGTTCGATCCTCCCCCACGGCTAAGTGCGGTGTCCTTGAGTCATGTTCTGCATATCCTTAGTGCTGGTTATACCCAGCAAGACTTTAAGCATGGTTTGTATAAATAAGTTAAGCATTAATTATAGTAAACATTGCAATTTCGGTAGATTCATTCTTCAACTACTTGGGCAAATATTCCCTCTATCCCCTCCTTAAGAAACGAAACAGTCCAACAAATGACATTATCCTCGTAGTACTCTTTATATCAGATGTTTCAGCAAGCTGTTCTTTGTTTGGTGTAAATATACAATTTAAAACAAATACGACAGATTTATATGGTTTCATGTATGGAATACATGTATTTATGTATTTATAGAATTTAATACTGAATGATATTGCTATCTTTCTGTTGAATGTTTAGATATCTTCTTTTTTTGGTAAACAAGGTAACTTTTACGTGGGGTTTTAAACTCTAAATCGTTAAACTTTCAAAAGAGTAATCTTGGGTTTTAAATACTTTATAAGCAGTATTTTCATAAATGATACACTTATAAAGATATGCGATAAAAAACACAACTAATTCTTAATTGACAAATACCAATAAAAGATATGTTTCCGACATATCTATATTCCGGTCCTTGCTCGATAAAACATGTAACGATTAGTAAACATCTAAATGTTTGCAAGTTTTCTTGTTTATGTGTAGTAAACGTAAGAAAATGAATTATTACTGATGTATGTACATTTTTTGTCACAACACTAGTAATCTTTGATTGATTATTTACTTACAAATCGAAATATGAGAGTAAATGTTCACGTATGAATATTTTTACCATTTGCTCTATAAATGCATGGAGCGACTCACCAATCACATTTTGTAATATGTCTTCGCCTATACATGATATTTAAATAGGATAATTTGCTTCATCAGCGTTTTCACTAAAGGCGGCATAACCAATATCTGAAGATATTTGTTTTATGAATGGCACACATTTTCATGTGAACTCTCATGACCTCGATGTATTCAAGTAGCCGATACCTCTCTTAAACTTGAATGTATTGAATTTCGTATATAAATTTGCTGATCAGTAATTCTAGTATGCAAATTCACTGCATCCCTAACGGAATTATCATAAATTTTCCAATTCAATCGTATATACTCGGCTGGTTCCGTAATCCTTCATTATAAGAACGGTTGCAAGATATGCGCAAAGATATAAATGCATAAATGGACAAATGTTTGAATTGTTTTGCATTTTGTTGGGGGGAAATAATGTTATTGAGAAATGAATAAAAAATACTTGTTTCGGGATTCGAATTCGTATCAACCGAGCAATAATCCGCAGATATAACCATATGTCACGATCGGCGGTATTAATCTATGTTGACATTTGACCACTTGTCTTGACCTAATCGATTTTGCTCTAAAATTTATGAATGTTTATATAAAAAAACAACTACTAAATCATTTACGCTATTCCATGGGACTGGTCTTATTCAAATATCGGAGATAATAAAACGTTTAAATACATGTTTATGTTTCAATGAACAACGGTGTTTTTCGCTAGATATGATCTAGAAAGTCATATTTTATACTAAATATTAAAATTATGCAAATTCTTAATTGATTTGAAAAGACATACATACTGGTTATACCGCTTTAAGTTTTATCTTTAATAGATAAAGTGTCTGATTTGAACAAGTTTTCGAATAATATGGATTATTTCAATAGAGATGCTGTTATATTGATGTTATGAATGATATTAAATCAAGATCTTTCGGATTCATTGTTTTCAAAATATCCTATATGTAAAAACAATGTCACTTGTCCTGATAATTCATTTGTGAAGAATTTGGAATGGTTTGATTAGCACCATATTACTGCTAAGAACTAAGTTCTAGAAGTATTACGTGCATAAACTTGTTGACAATCAGTTTTAGTTAAAAAGTGTTGATGTAAATGCAAAAACATATGACATATAGATATAAAGAATTTGAAATATTTTAAGCCTTAAACACAATAAAACTACCAGAAGTAATAAAATATCAGTGGAGGAGTTTCGAGATTATTTTGCTAACTTAAATTACAATATATTTCAGCCTTCAAATGAAGATGCCGATTTTTAAAGCTGATTCTGTATTTAATGATGATACTTGTTTATTTCAGAAAGTATGCCAGTCAGTTGTTTTCTCTGAAATATTGATTATTAGTCATTGTTGGAAAGCTTTAAAATCGATTTGGAGTTCTTTCTCATTTAATAATAATTTATTTAATGTATACTTTAGGCTTGCACTTATGTGATACCTGTGATGTTTTCATGACATATGAGGTAATTAGCGCATTACACAAAAAACAATGAGGTGTAAGCAATGTCAATAATCACAGAGGTATACATGTAACATTGTTTAGTTGTTTATTTTAATTGTCCTCAAAATTTAAGAACAGGATTGAAACATTCCGTAACAATAATGATATGATTAAATATGCGCCATCTGGATTTCAGAATTGACAGTCAACAGTTGATACTATATTCATTTTAATGTTACTTAATAATAATTACTTACATGCTTATACACGATTATAATATAAAATTATGATTAATTACACTAAATAGTTGTTGTATCTTTGGTATTAAAAGGATTCCTCTATTGTATTCTATATTTGGAACAGGAAATTGTCTTTTAGTCATGTTATTTAAAGCACGATAGCCAATACACCAACAAATAGACTCATACCAGCACAGGGGCAATTGACAATTCATAATATGATGGTCTTATGACTTCAGTTTATTGTAATTTTTTTTCAAATGGTACTGTTCTGAATCTTAGGTGACAAATGCAGTTCTTCGTAATGTTGCTGTCTCTTGTGTTTCGTTTCCAGTACCAATTTTATGTAAACTATTGTACATCTTCTTAGGTATACAGCTTAAGGCAAATTGATCTTAACCAAACATGTCTTAGAACTCTGCAATACGCCTCTTAAACTCCAATATTTGAGAACATTTTTGGTCATCACTGTCAATTCAAACATCGACACCAAATTTCGGGGATATCTTGTACATCTGCATTAAGTGTGTCGGTCGAAACTCCGTACACTGGCAATGGATCTTCGCTAGTAGTATGGACTGTAATGCAGTTAGTCGTTGTTCTTATATTTTATTTCCAATTGATTTAATTAAGTCTAATTGGTATTTGATAGTAACAAACGCATTTGAACCATTATTGATTATTTCATAAATATTTTTTAGATCATTGCACTTTTTTTCCATGAAGGTCAGAAAAAAGTCATATTCTCGTAATTAATACGACTTTAACCGCCGTGAAAGAAGAAAGCAACACACTTTACCTCGAAAAAATAATGTCAAATTCCCGTAGTTTATATGAGTTTAATCTCCGTGAAAGAAATGGAATTTGGTAGGACAACTATTTCTTTAACCGCTACTACCTTTGAAGTAGTGTCATCAAATAGGGACATGATATCAGTCAACCTTTTTAAAGGATTTGATGGGATTTACAAAATTACGATACCTTTGATTTCAGAAAAAAAAAGTGAAAACAATTAACAAAATTGCGGAGTGTAACTTTGAAAGACTAAATACGGTGCTGACGCTTTAGTGTTGTACAGTCTATCCCTAACTGATATATATCTTCCGAATCAGGTCTATTAACCACTAACGAAAAAGCAGGGAATTCTGTGTCTGTCCCACAATTCATAGCAATCGAACGTTTACTAAACTGTGACGTCATCAAACATTCATTTCAAGCAACTGACGAATCAACATGCTCAAATGGGACTTTCCCACCATATGTACTTAATGGACCCAATCGGAAAAGTTGGTTTCTTACTACAGACTTAGTTGTGTAGAAATATAGCTTATTCGGCTCTTCGAACCGTTACTACACACAATACTTCCAATGTCCGCCTTTAAAAGAGCATATATTAACCGAAATCATCCCGACAACAATATCTTTTGATCTTAATGGTAGCTTATAGTGAGGTTATGGCTAACCGGTCTACTGCATGACTTTCGCATATTCCCATAATAAAGATTTAACGACAGCATGTCGTGTTCTTATAGAATTTACGTTACTTCCATTAGGAAGCAGTGAATAATTAGTTTTGTTCTGAGGATATTTTTAAAGGTGCTTGGTGTATTTCTAAAAGGAACACGACATTTTACTTTTGCTATATGCATGTTTGTTTAAGAATGTTTATATATAAGTCACTTTGTTTATTCAATTTTATATTAATATAAACATGTGCGTGTATGTAACTATGTATATGTGTTTATACGTGTTGTATGTATATGTGGAGAAGGAAAAACTCATTAAAACAGTTTTATAAAAAATACTAGTTGTGTTACACTAGTTTTGAAAAATATAGGATGTATAGAAAATATTAATAATATAGAAACATATATAAATATCATTTAATAAATAAAATATAAGCGTTATTTTTGAAATTGAAATTGAAATTTCCATGGATTTTTTTCTATCATTAATGTGTTGAAATTAAAATGTAATTTACAACATTTGTATTATAATCTAACAATAAATATCCGAATTATGGCGGGTTTCAACCACTTTTTGGAGTTATACACCTTACCTTCCATATATATATTAATCGTACATTTGTATCACGTAGATTTGTTATTTTTAAAAATAATGTTCATTGAAACATTGTAAACATTGAGCGTCCCTTTTAAATGGTTTTCTGCAAAGATCATTCAAAAATGGTATTATGATAAAGAATGAAGCGACAAGGTGACGTGACATCAAAGGACAGGGCATCCAATGCAGAACAAACTCGATATAAAAATAAAATTAATAAAAAGAGAAGAAATAACAAAAGTAGCAAATGACACCGCTGTGAAGCTTAAACCTGATTAACGAGTACATGAAACCTCAGCGTTTCCTCCATCGCCGCAACATTAAACGAGTCAATGTAAACAAGTGTACCTGTCATATTATTCCCTTCCAAATACGGCAGCATGCTCATGTGTATATTGTAACGCAAAGACATGCTTAGGTTACTATTACTAAAACAAAACGATGATTCTGTACGCAGATGTACTCGATGACTTTACAAAGGCCACTACAGATGCGATCGTCCACGCGCCTATAACCCAT
This sequence comes from Panopea generosa, assembly GCA_029582155.1. Taxonomy (NCBI): domain Eukaryota; kingdom Metazoa; phylum Mollusca; class Bivalvia; order Adapedonta; family Hiatellidae; genus Panopea; species Panopea generosa. Next base: position 6,817,356 of record CM055896.1, on the reverse strand, counting down.
GAAACGGTAGTTTCCTCAAAAAGTCGTTGTTTCAAAAAAGGTAGGAGCAAATATTATCAACAAGGATTTAAATTGCTGTGACCTACATAACACAGAGGTTGCGTATACAGGAATGAATTTTGTTACAGAATATCAGAGCGGTTAAAAATAGAATCGAAGACAATTGCGTGTAGAAGGCATTTGTACGGCTACATTTAAAACAATCTTGTAATTAATATTTTCAATGTTTACCGTTTTTCCTGTCATGTCAACTCTTTTAATTACAGTTGTTCAATAACAATAAATGCAATTCATCACATCATATTAATACTACCGCAAGATTATTTAACAAATATCCTCGTAAGATGAACCCTGTGAATGTTTGTGGGTGTCAGCCCTATAAATCATTTCTCTTTTATCATTCTGTACACGTGTCGATACCTCGTGATTTATAGATGCCATAATTAGATCTATTTCATTCGAGATCCGATTTAATATTCTCAGACCTGTCACCGTATGTGCAAAATATAAAAAAAACACAATCCCTCTGGAAATCAGCATAACATTTGGTGTTGTTGTAAATCACATTGGTACTACAAAGTATTAATTTCTCATTTTCCAAAAATATTTTCTATTTATATGTTAATTCCAGTTTGACACCAGAACACATACTGGTCGTAAGGCATCTTAAGAAGTCATAAAGAAAATGTTATACAATTATTTCTGCAACACATGTCCTATGATGAGTGATAAATGTAGAGTAATATCCCGACGTATTTTTGCCGACAGGATAGAGAAGAATATTAAGGTCATAGATTTGTTTTATGTGCCCGTTGTTCGGTCATCAACTCGTGAATAAGTTCGGTGCAAAATTGGTAATATCCAGACTAGACTAACTTGACAATACAATATAGCACAGAAGTATTCTTTCTTTGAAGACTGTTTAAATGATATTAAACTAATACTTAGTTTTGATAGTTGCCTAATATTAAGCTTTAAAAATGTCCAGTTCTACGAACAATCTTGTCTAATGTAGCTTTAACCAGTATCTTAATTGGGTAACACAATTGCACCTTTCTTTTTTTTTTAAGAAGGCGAAGGGCATATTTGGAATACCATACAGCAAATTAAGATATAAGACAGCGTTGAGTTCTGAATTATTTATCAGCGTATCACACATTGCCGTAATGAAAAATTGCCCCATCGGGTAACGTAAACGGACTGCTTGCACATGTATTGTTTTTTTCTTCTTCAAATGAAAATGTTGATAATCTTCAGTAAAAACAAAATCAAAGTTCTCAGACGCACAGAACTTTTAATGCATTAGCAAATACATTGTCAATACTTCGGTTAGTTTAATATGCTATTTCTTAGCTTAATTATGTCAAATCAAACAATTAAATATTCGTAATAGTAAATAATTCGAGCGTGATTAGTCTAAGTTGTAATAACTAGTTTCACAATTGAAATAAAATCAATATGTTTAAACTATTGTAGTTCTATATGAACCCATTCATTTGTGTTTTATTCAGTCGAACTTAACTTATATACTTTTTGTTCAGTTTATAGTAGTAATATATTCAGCTCAATTACGAAGAAATCTCAGAGCTTATATGAACCGCTCTCGAGACCGCTTCCTGGGTAGATTCAAGATCCGTAACAAAATCAAATCTATTGATACTACTATAACGAGACGCATGTGCGTATAAACGTACGTAATAGCCGTCAAGAACAATGTATACTGCCCAACTACTGCTTGTTTCATGACAGATGCAGAGTGAGAATATGACATTTTCTCCAATGGATGTAGATAACCGAATCGTCCATAGAAATAGAACTTGCTTACTTGGGAAGGATCAGTTGGCTTTCCGCTGTACAATTACATATATATGTTATATTTGTTCTTAAGATTCTTAACTATATCAAATACTACACTCAAGGATATGAAAACGTAGCACATATAGAGATATGAAAACGCTACACATAGTTTAGTGTGGTCTTGTTTGGATATGAAAACAGTGACACCAGTGCAGGAGGTAACAAAATAGTTAATAACATCTCAAATAAACAACCAATACCATCAACAGATAATGCATACTGTAGATTATGGATATATACACTCGTGTTGTACATCTTGCATTTTCATGTCTCTTCCTGTGTTGCGTTTTTATATACTAACGAGACGCATTGATGAAAGAACGTGAGCAACAGCAATCAACTATAATGCATATTGCCCAACTACTACTTGTGTAACGACGGTCCTCAGCAGAGTGTTTAGTAAGAGTAAGAACAAGAAACTATATCCAAGTGAAGGAGATAATGTTATTGTCCATGAAAGTATTGATTGCGTCTTGGGAAAGGTTCAGCTGCCTTGCCATTGTACAATCAAATATACACTCCTTCATTTACAACTTCTTGACATTCGAGCTGGCAGTTTATTGGACTATTACCTTAGGGATACATTATTTTTTAGTTATTTCTTTTATGTATATCCACTCGTACCAATACTGAAAAACAAGGTATAATAATTAGTAATCATAGATAGTTGGCTTATCCAGGAAGAGTTAAATCACAATTGCATGAGAACCATGTACGAGAAAGATAGATTAAATCACGCATTAAACCTCTTAGCTTCCACATGAGTGCTTGTTTTTTGTTTTTTTGTTTGCATTAGCTTTGATAATGTGATACGTTAGTACTGATTTGGTGTATGAGAAGGCTCATTTCCGTAGTTAGAACACAATTGTTGTACACAAGCATTTAAGAAAAGTGTGTTCGCATATGTTATACCCTGCATAACCTGTAACGTTGTTAAATTACCGAAAGAGATGTTGTGCGGTATGTGTAACACAATACGCGATATTACAATGGCAAAAGTATTAGTAATATTGAGAGAGTTCTAAAACTGCTGGACTCGCTGTCGGTATAATGAATCCCGGTGAAGTATCATAAACAGGCCCCGAGGTTATAAAACTTTTTCATGCTTAACTCAAATTCGTTCTCAAACACAATTCCCAAGACTCACATAAATTACGTATTAAAGAGCAAACACTTGACCCGGCCTCAAATTTGAAAGTATTAATTCTGATCTGAGGCAGAAGGTATTTACATTTATTTTGTTGAAATGAGTCTATTTGTTTCCGGGTTGAGCATGAACTCTTGAGATGAGCAAGGAACGATTTTATAACCTCTGACCTTGGGCTTCTGAAATATACGGTTCTCAAGTGATCAGTGACCCGTATGATCATAGCACATTACACGTGTTAATGTATTTGATATACCGTTCGGCGTTATCTGTTATTGTTAATTACATTAATTAGTGAATGTGATTAAACCTATATACTTGAAAATTTAGATCTAAGAAAAGCAGCCAGGTGATTATGATTTTAGACTGGTTTCAGTAATACAGCATATTGTTTCATTGATATTGATTATATAATACATGTATATACTTTAATACTCCTTAGTGTATGGTATAATAGCGATCGTTTACCACATGTAAGTTACTGCACATACTTCGTTGTTCCACGTTATCATAATGAAATGTGGTTAATATTTGCTCATTCTTGTCAATATAATGGAAGTTGTGTGCCTTCTTGCGTGTGTGTCCTATATTTATATGTTAAGATACTGTTAAATTCAATCGCGGCATTCCACCTATCATTCACTTAAATGAATCCTTTTTATATTTTTTTTATTTTTATTTTCTTAAAATAACTTTTACAAGGGAGGTAAATCCAGTTGACTAATCGCCAAGTATTAACTACAGTTATCTACCATGGAGCAAAATGTAAATTCACATATATCATTATTCTCAACAAAAATTGGAGAATCGCCGAAACGGAAAAAACAAGCGAAAAACGAATGTTGACTGTTGGGTTATTTAGCCGTGTCTGTAACAACCATTACTCACTTTAAACATGTTAATGTCGTGTGTAAAACAGCCGTTCTCTTATTTGCATAAGTAAGTATTATATCAAACAAAAAAAGAACATAAATGTAAGCTTGTAATTGGCAGTTATTACAATTATGTATTTTCATTTCACAAATATCACTTGTTTGCACTATATTTGATGTTTTTTTACAGCATGGGGCGTCTTTAATGACCGGTCTTGGTTGTTACATCACAATGAAAGGTCATCTTCCGAACATGGGGCGTCGTTAATGACCGGTTTGGGCAGTTACATCACAATGAAAGGTCATCTTCCAAGCATGGGGCGTCTTAAATGACCGGTCTGGGCGGTTACATCAATATGAAAGCTTGGGATACTTTTTGAAAAAGACTAATATTTTCTTAAATGACAGCAGAAAATGAGTGTTAATGGGAATATTCATATTAACTACATTATACCTAATATAGTGCTCGGATGACAAGAAAAACGTTTACTGCATTATATATATCTTGTATCAACAGGAAGAAAAAGAGAAATACAAGTGAAATCAATCAAACGTTCCAAGTAAACATGATACAACATATATTCAAACCTGTAATTAGCAGCCAATCAAGAGAAGAAAAAAATGGCCTTTTAAGACAGGTAATTGCTTAATACAGGTTATTGCTTAATATATAAGGTTAATTTGCTCTGATACCTTAGAAATGAGAATGCTTAAGACATGTTGCTGCTTAGTAGAGGTGGCCACTTACACAGGTTTTACTTTAAATCTTCCTTTAAGGTGATACTATAATAATTTTAATGCAATATCGCTTACTTGGCCAGGTATCCAATCCAATCTTAAATAGCTGTATATTAACACTTATTAAACCATTAATAATATAAGTATTATGTAAAATACTAGATTAAAGTAACAATGTTTTAAATACATTTTATTTTTTTAATCATAGGTTTAAGTTTCGTTTAGCATAAATCAACCATTAAATGCATTTAGATATAATATATTTCATTCACCTTAACATATCATCTAAGTATGTTGATTTACATTATTCAACAGGACAAATGTATGGGTATAAATTAATTGAACTGGTGTACGTATATAGAACATAATATCGATTACGTATTTGAATACACAACTTAAAAAAGCCTATCGTGAGAGCCCGCTATTTATTGAAATAAAATCTAGTGTATTGAATTGTAATTGGTTTTATTCCTTTACACCACTTCGATTTTCATTTACCAGTATACATGTTTTAACAAAATTCAGGATTTCAATATAGGATGATATAAAAAATAACACGATATAATCAAGGACGTACCAAGATCTTTCAGAGTCATCCATTTATTCTGTAAGTATTACATGTCTTAGTAAATTTTGTGTAATATTTTTTTCAAAATTATTCGAAATTTAAATAGTGATTAAGCCGATGCTACAAATGTACGAGTCGTGTGGGATGATTTAAATACCTCTCACGAACAGATGTAATACACCCGAGTCACCACGTTTGTGGTTTCAATGGTGATATACCATCAGAATTTGTCCTTAAAAGACGTACACATAGTGATGATATTTCACCGTGTTTGTGGTTTCAACGGTGATATACCATCAGATTTTATCCTTAAAAGGCGTACACATAGTGATGATATTTCACCGCGTTTGTGGTTTCAACGGTGATATACCATCAGATTTTGTCCTTAAAAGACATACACATAGTGATGATATTTCACCGCTTTTGTGGTTTCAATGGTGATATACCATCAGATTTTATCCTTAAAAGACGAACTCATAGTGATGATATTTCACCACTTTTTTGGTTTCAATGGTGGTATACCATCAGATTTTATCCTTAAAAGACGTACACATAGCGATGATATTTCACCGCGTTTGTGGTTTCAACGGTGATATACCATCAGATTTTGTCCTTAAAAGGCGTACACATAGTGATGATATTTCACCGCGTTTGTGGTTTCAATGGTGATACAACATCAGATTTTATCCTTAAAAGGAGAACATATAGTGGTGATATTTCGTAATCATCATGGTAATTGTCATCATATCATTAAATGTTTAGAACAACAGCTCGATTATATGTTAATTAGGACATAAAATGTTTAGTCACTGGAAAAGTTATAACCTCGTGTGTGATGTTAAGTTTGGTTTAATTTCTACTAATTTATTTAAGCTCGATTGCGATGAAAGCTCAGAGCTTATATGAACCGTTCTCGAGTCCGCATCTAGAGTAGAACAAGTACTAAGTGTTGTTTTAGAGGCGCCTTGTGATCAAGCCTGGCATCGAACCCGCAACCTCTAGCATGGGCGGCTGACATTTTTACTACTGCACTTCCACCCCTAATAAAGTCTAGTTTAGCAATTTTACATGGTATTTCCAATGCAAAAGTGTATACATTTGATATTTTATTCCAGAAATTAGTTACAAATACATATTATTCCCAAATATGTTTCTTAAACTCTGAGTGTCTTCATTACGTAAACGAGACTTTGAGTCTTATATTTGTGTGATTGGTGATTTGTTTATATTATCTGTAATAAATGACATAACTTGTAGGCCCGGGATGATTAACTGAAGTTGTCATTCTAAATGCTCTTGGGTCGTATTTTTGTTTTTAGATAATTGTGTTCCCTTCTAGATGTCAATAAGACGCCTTCTAGAAAGTGCTGTTTACAATATTAATGTCGGAACAGAGAAGTACATCATCATTAATTATACATTATACATGTACAATCAACATAAAACAGACTAAATGATAGATTGTTATTTTTTTTGAATGGGGTTTGGCGCCATTTTCAACACATTTCATGATATACATGGCATATCCAGTTTTATTGGTGGAGAAAGATCTCAGAATGGATCATAGTAGAACCATTGTCCTTCTCAAGTAACTGACACTTTTTTCACATAAAATTTTTCGGAGCGGGCGAGACTCGAACCTACGACTTTAGTGGTGAGAGGTACGTGATCTTGAGATGGCCCCTTAGACCACTTGACCCGTCTGTTCTGGTAAAGACAATAAGTTATTACGCATTACAAAGATATAATGTCCACCAAAGACTGTTTCATTTTATGCCCCACCATTCCAATGATGGTGAAAGTCATTAGATGTTACATAATATTATTACATTGTCCATTCGTTCCTCCGTCCGTCCGTTCATACGTTTTATGTCAAATTGGATTCCAATCAATAAGGGTGTATGTATTAAATTTATATTTAGTGTGTGACAGTATTATCATAAAAACAAATCAAGTTTGATATTTGGCGACATTGGTGAAATTATATGGTTCTTTTCGGCTTAATATTCGGTAAACTAGTGGTTTCCGATCAATAACTTTTGAAAGCGTCTATATATTGAACAACATGGGTTATAATTAAAGTTGTTTATAATAACTTAACAGAAGACCAGCCAGTTAAATGTGGACAATAAGTGGCAATCTGTTATTAAAACGATGTTCACACACGATTATACATTTAAAGTAGAAACTCCGATTACAATTAATTGTTGATAAGAGAGTTATTGAAATATTGACATTTATCTTAACCTTAAGTATATTAATTGTGTATTTACAAAACTCCGGTTGAAAATATAAAATTAACAACACGTGTCGTATTTATAATATTGCACTATATAACGTCTAAAAGTTTAATTTGATATTCTAATACAATTTCCCCCACAAACGCAAACGATATTTTACTCCATATCTAATCATATCCTGATAACATTAAAACTCATAAATTATGTTTTTCTTTATGATCTTCTTTATAAAAGAAGACGTAATTTTTTGAAGATAGAAACTAATCATCGACTTATGCTTACATTGTTTCTCACTATTATACAATATCATAATTATAACACATAATTAGTTACTGATATAGATCTACATGTACATATCGTTCATTTATATATATACACACATGCACGCACGCACACGCAAACACACACACACACACATCCATACCAACACGCCATACACACAAGCAGGAACACACAAGCGCATGCGCACGAACGTACACAAACACACTCAAGTAAGAACGCAAACACACATAAGAACACACACACATGCAAGAAAGAACGTACATTCACAAGCAAGAACAGTACTCCAATATTTTTATATATATGACCAGTCCAAAACATACAATTTAATGGTCATGAAAAATATTGTTACGTTTACTATATCTAATAATTTTACTCATATAACGTACCCAAATGTAATCTGATCACCTTGTCTTCATAGTAAAGAGTCATATCAAAGGTACAAATGATACATTTTAATAAACCGAAAAGCGTGCAACAAAAGAAAAAGAAAATTAATAAAAGTACGCCGCAAAGGAGATTAGCAAATATTTAACTTGCGGCTTTAGAAATCACAATACTGCCTACTGCCACAGATAAACAAAGTTTAGCACATATCTAACTTGGCTTAGATAATATTTATATTGGATAGAAAGGAAATACATTCATCTCAAGCCAACTGCTTCTAATTTCCAGCCAAATTTGCTTATAAATATAATACTGAACGAGAAAGAAAACCCAACAAATCTTCAGGCGTTATAAACCAAGTCATTGGAGGGAAATACTATCGACCGATTATTTGCTGTGGGACGGTATACTAATAAGTAGCAAGTGTTTTCCATTCTTTAACGGTTATACAAACGTTTGTACCTCTGACAGGTAGTGTTTTTCATAAAGTGCACATACATGCTCCTATTAGGCTAAATAATATGTGCAAAATGTTTCACATAGACACGTTGTTAATAACCCGACACAATCACAAAGTAAAATATTTAATTTAACTTAGTAATTGTGTCAGGTTAATAACATGTTAATGTGAAACGTTTTGCACGTATATTTGTCAGTCTAATCGGTGTACGTGCCCTTCGAGCGAAAACATTACTAGTTCTGGTGTCACACTTGTTCTAAAAATATGAATAAAAACTATTTAAAATACACAAATATAAATTATATTTCTTTCAAATTTTATCTATCATGCAAGCAATACATGATGAAAAGTTGTTATTTGTTACACTGTTTGTATGCGTACTGATGCCGTTCAACCATTTGCAAGAGTAATGCCCCTTTTCAAAATCTTACGCTAAAATAAACTATATGATCTGTTCTGCACAGATTATTTTAAAAACAAAAAGTAATCAGACCAACATAAAGAATTTGCATATTTCATATATATTTCATTAGTTATATATATTTGTTCTTCAGATTCTGATGAGAAATGAAAGATGAAAGACAAGTCAGGGATCATGTTAATAAAAGATAACAAACACATCGTCAGAAGCAGTGATCTCACCATGGAATCAATATTAAAATATGTATGCACATAAATTAAAGAAAAACACAAGGAGAATATCTAAAATTCTTTGGGTTGTATTCAAAATTAATCCAACTTAAACGGAAATCCAAAGCTATCGTATTAAAGGATTCTATGGAAGCACAAAACAGACACCGAAAACAAGATTTTTATTCTGTTGTTGTTTTTAATCTGGTCGTGAAAGGAAGTGTTAATTGTAATACTTCTCAACCCCAAGCTTAAGTCAGCTTCAATGTTTGAATAAAAACATCAATATAAGAATATGGAGATCAGGTACCCAGGCAAGTGAATCATCGAAACTTCGCAGGATGAGGATGGAATAACCTTGTGAATTACATTGATACACACAATGTGATGTCATGTGGACTAAGCAGTGCATTTTATATTTTAAAAGAAAAGTTGTGTGCATTTGTGTAACATCATCACTAACATGGATGCAAACGTTTTATTGAGTTTGTTTTAAGATACACACATGTAATGATATTTTTTAGTTTAAACACCATTTTATTCACAATAAACATGGTGGTCATGCATTCTGTATTCATTAATCAAATTACAAGTGAAACGCATCCAGAAGAAAGCTATAATAGCTAATATGTATCTGTTTCCTAGTTATTAAGTAAGGTGCTATTATAATGCTAAATAATGGTGACAATAAGAGGTTTGAGGTATCATGTGTGCTTTATTACATAACGTGAGGCATATACGATTTATTTTCGTTTAAGCCAGAACCCGTCAGCCATTTAAAAGATGAACATATCACTGCCGCAGACATTGAAATTGATAATGTTTGTGTTAACTTATATTGTAGCATTTGTTACATTATCAATTCATTATATTATGTTTTTATCTCATACCAAATTTCAGCCGCATTACTATGTCGAATGGAAATATACGGAGTTTATTAAGTGCGCCATACGCTCACAGAACACAGTCTGCAATGAAACCAATCAAACTCAAAGCGGAAATGAGACTTCGTGCAGCGACGAAAACACCAAACTGTGTTAAACATGTTCATAAAAGGGATCAACAGTTACAAACCGTCAATCTGGAAAAAAAGTAATTCATCATGAAAACTCTTTAAAAGAAAATCAAATGCCATCCATATTGCAGCTCTAATTTTTTTGTGTGTTTTTTTATGGGATTTGATAACAGGACATGTTATATCTTGCATGTCCCGTTAAAGGACGAGCCAAGAATGACCTTACGTTCCGCAAATAACTGGCAAACTTTCTCACATAAGAGCGGGGACCGTACCCACGACCTTATTAGATTACAGCGCCTTAAACCAATTGCCAGCGGAATACCCTTCAAGTTGTATGGTTGTGAAATTAGTATTGATAGTCAGTATTACATTCAGTTATAATTTTGCTTATGAACTCACTTTTTAAACACTGCTTGCCATTATCACACGTCAGTTTCCTTTTATAGTTTTATTTATGTTGTATTTGTTTTCCTTTTCCCCTCCCGTTTTTTTTTCGGAGGCAAAAGGGTACGAAGGAACATTGATGTTTTTCGCACGACAAGACTGGCACTCTTAATTTTACATTTGTTATGTATCACTAAAATACGTATGTAAACGCGTATTATAAGATTATCTTCATTTCGTACACAGTATTATGTAGCTCTGGAAATTGACATTTAAATTATATTTTATTCGGTATCCACTTTATAAATCGAACACATACTGTCCATTTTTTTTCTCTAAATTGCTTGCAAGGTTATCACTAGATAACTTGATCGTGATTGGTAGGTCTTATTGAACAGACGCGGGCTGTCAATCAAACAATTCGATAATCCAATCAGCGATCGATATTGTTTCCTTGGCAGTCATTTTTTTAGACAAGCTAACGATCTCTAAGTTAACACTTCACTTTATTATATTGTATTTACTTGGATAAACAGAGCCTCGTGGCCAGTGGGTGGAGCAGTAGTCGCTCTCGTGTCCTATGTTAAATATTATAAACATTAGAAATACATTTCTGTTGTAAAAACATGTCAATGATTCCGTTTGAAAACTTTTACACATTTTAATAGATCAATTTTAAATATATGTTTTGCATAGTTCTACGCAGGCATATCAAGGGAAAATACAACTTGGATTTAAGGAAAAACTACCAATGCAACTGTTACATGGTTTTTAGTTCTGACTGGCGTATATTGGCTGTTTTGCTCTTTTGTTCAATAGTTCAGTTGAATATATGCAATGCTTTATCAGATTCTCAGAAGCTTATAACCACCGCAGAGTGGCTTAGTGGAAGAGTGTCCACCTCACATGCGGAAGATGGTTGGTTCTACTTGAAAATGATACTAGAAGCTTCCTCGCTTGGTGCATTTAGAGGATAATTTTAACTCTGGTCGGCCCGGTATCAGTATAATGTGACTGGGTGAGGTATCATACCATGTGTCTGCGACATGATACTCGGGTGTGGCAGCGCTCATAATATGGTCTAAAGTAAACATCGTCGCGATACGACTAAAAATTGTTGAAAGCGACGCTAAACACCATACAGCAATATGCTTATAATAACAATCGAACTACCTTTCTGAAAAAGCTGAGAATCACAGCGGATGTATACTAAGTTTTTGTACTTTCTCAGGTAAAAGAAAATCACATTCGAAATAGCAACAGAAAGAGCATGCGATTTAGTTAAGAAGATATGAACCTTTTTACTAAATAGTCATTACAATTTGTTTAATAATAAATGGAAACATAATTTCTTATTTTTATCATATGGGAAAGAATATGATAAATTATGTGTTAATGCCATATATACATATGCTTACGCAGTATGTCATTTTTGTGTTCATTTTTTGTTTTAAATAAAAATAAAATAATGAAATGCCCGATTGTTTCTTACGTTACTACGGTGTCCCATTGGGGCCATCGCGGCATTTTTAAGTCAAGTCTTTATAACGAAACATCGAAACTACGATGGTGAAAAGTCCAAACAACGAAACAACGATGGTGAAAAGTCAAAACTACGATGGTGAAAAGTCGAAACTACGATGGTGAAAAGTCGAAACTACATAGTGAAAAGTTAATGTGTTTGAATATATATTTTTATTTCTATCATTGAATATATTGTTTATTTATATCGGAGGCACATAAGCTGAAGATCAATATATATCGAAAGGATAAAGAAATGCAAGGTGAATCAGAGCCAAATTTTCAAAATATGGCAAGCGATATTTACAATTTTAGAATATGCATGTTTTTTCATTAATGATTTTGCCCAATATGATTATTTGTATTGACACAATCATTAATAAGATACTGTAACATACATAATTTTATTCTAAAATTGTCAATTTCGCTAACAATAGTCTGAAAATGTAGCTCTGAAATCCACCAAGCGTTTCTTAATCTTTCAGTATAGGTTTATTGCACTAAGTTCGCCCTGATCATGTTTATTACATTTATAAAATCACATAAAGGTATCATAAAGTGGGAAAGTAACGTACACTGTTTTCACATTGTTTACTTAGATTTAGTCAGTGGGACAAACCTAATTGATTTCACCATAAAGACGGTAAACAAACTGAGGGGCGTTAATCGTTAATGTAGATTAGGTAGACACTAAACAGTCGCGGTACACTATCATATCAGCAAATACATCGTAGTAATATATATCGTCTTGATTGCTTACATCTTTTAATCCCCCAACATGGAAAGAGAGACATTCGTATTTTACTGTCTTTGTCATTACGACCGTCCAGAGCAAAAAGCATAGAAATGTTTGATCGGATTTTAATGGCAAATGTTACAAATTTGTATCACCGTTACGTGATGTGGCTCTCCAACACTGGTCGAGGCAGCCGCTGCAGTAAAACTAGAGTTGTTGTTCTTGTTATTTTTTGTAATATACATATTGCTGTGCATATTACTTCTTAAATTTTATTTTAGGGCAAGATATGCCTGAAATGTTATTTGTAGCTAGTTTAGAACACTTCAATATGAAACGGTTCTAAGATTTAACTTTTTGAATATAACATTCATGTGGGGCTATAGGTCTCCATTCACAGTTGAATTTTGATCTTTGTTCTCAATCAAATACGGTCTAGGATGTTCAAGGTAAAAAAAAAACATGGAAAAGTGTATATAGTACAGTGGCACCCCTAAATAAGTCATCAAATGCTCTAAAATATATCAATCTGTGAAAATGTAATAAAAGTCACTATTTAACAATAGTGATGTTTAATGACTGTATATCCTGTGTGAGTTTTTACTCATCTGTAGCAAGCAACCACAGCCACCTTGAAAATAGTTTTAACCAAATAACATAGGACTCTTTTTTGTAGCGCGAGAACCGGGTTACCGTCACGAAAAGGGTCGCAACTGGCAAAATTGCATCATGTCTATTACAGAACTTTCTGTTTTATATTGACTTTATGTTGTATATTCTGTGACTTCATACAGAGCTTAGGTAAAACTGTGTGCTGTTGTATCATGTTTTGCTCATAAAATTCGCAGAGAATTTCATACAAAGGAGAAATTTTAAAATATAATAAAAAGTTCATTCGTCTATATTTCAGTTTTTAAAATAACAAAAAGTAAGCATTCATATAGGTGTAGAAACCGGATGTTAGCCATTAAATGCATGCATTTTGCATGTTAAGTAGTAAGAATAACCACTTTTTGTTTCACTTAGAAATATCAATAAGTCATACAATATGATGAATAATTCATTTTTATTTTGAAAAAGAATTCATTTAATTTTAAAAAAATAGGTTATATTAAAGAACTTCTTTTTTTCATCTCGATAAATTAATTTATATAAGTCATAAGAAAATATGTTTTATTAAAGAAATACTTTTTTTCCGTCTCGATAATATTCAAATCATTATTGACACTCTTTCCGCTGAGTATTTAGTTTGATACAAAGGAAATAAGAATATTTGATGAATTATGAACATCAAACAAGTACGGCCGCCACTTGATCCTGTCCGATTGTTTGGTCAATCCTTGATTTACAGACACCGTTTTTATTGTTTCAACAACGACAAGAGCCCGTCAAGAGTTGGTCACGTATAAACACGATCATAAATAGAGTCACACCCGTTTTCTTCATTTTATATAGTTTTTAATCTTTACTATGTTTTTCTGATTAGGAGAAAGAGCATAAGTTGGAGGATATCATTACAGCTTGTAAAATGTCTTTCTATTACATTATGTCTAAAACACTTTTGATTTTTTCAGTGATCGCTATAGGAATTTGTTTCGTAAACGCGCAAGGTATTGTAATACGTACTTTATTTTTCAACAATATTTCAATTTCAAAATTTAAAATTTGTTTTGTTAAAATGATTACGGAAAATAATACATTTGAAGAATGACATATTACTGATTACAAAGAGATAAAAATACCAAAACAAATGTTTAATCAGGCGGCCAAATCATTTAATTTTATATCATGTGTTAATTAGACTTTTTATCACACAAAAGTAAACTTTTTGTATTTCTTTATTCAAGGAATGTGATTCTTCAATATTGATGGTAAATAAGGTAAGGGTTAGGGATCTATCCCAGAACCTAATATCTCTCGAATTAGGTCTATTAACCCAAAAATGAAAACGGAGGGAATTCTTTGCCTGTCCAACAATTCATAACAATTGAACGCTAACCAAACTGTGTCGTCTTTCAAATTTTCAGTTGAAGCAACAAATTTTCAGTTGAAGCAACTGACCATTATTGCTAGCTAGGTCCGTACTACTTATCTAGGTTAGGGTTATTTTTATAAGTTTAATACAAAATGACGGATAGAAAACTAACCTCAGTCTGTTATACTTTCTGTCGGTGCAGTGTTCACAACATAATGTCAATTTGCCAATAACAAAATAACATTTTCATTGACTGATTAACAAAGTATCTGACTCGTTTTAAAACTGGTAAATTAAATGTTGTTCAACACGTACTCTATACTGTGTTCATATATAAGTTTAAATGTTGTTCAACACGTACTCTATACTGTGTTCATATATAAGTTTAAATGTTGTTCAACACGTATATATTCTGTACTGTGTTTATATATAAGTTCAAATGTTGTTCAACACGTACGTTATACTGTGTTCATGTTTAAGTTTAACTGTTGTTAAACACGTACTCTATACTGTGTTCATGTATAAGTTTAAATTTTGTTCAACACGTATATATTCTGTACTGTGTTTATGTATAAGTTTAAATGTTGTTCAACACGTATATATTCTGTACTGTGTTTATGTATAAGTTTAAATGTTGTTCAACACGTATATATAATCTGTACTGTGTTTAAGTATAAGTTTAAATGTTGTTCAACACGTATAAATTATGTACTGTGTTTATGTATAAGTTCAAATGTTGTTGACGTTTTTGCAGCCGTAAACATAGCTCTAAACAAAAATGCCAATCAGTACGCAGACTATGATATATGGACCGCAGGCAAAGCGGTCGATGGTGACGTCTGCGAGAATGACGCCAACGCAGATCAATGTTGTAGTGCCAGTCTCGACGAGACTCCAGGTACTATCGACAATTTTTGGGAGGTCAATCTTGGTCAGACTTACAGTATTGGAAGAATTATCGTTCACGGACGATCTGGTCGTAAGGAAAATTTAACATTTTAATATTTGCATTATTTTCAATATGAACTTATGAGAGAGAGAGAGAGAGAGAGAGAGAGAGAGTGTGTGTGTGTGTGTGTGTGTGTGTGTGTGTGTGTGTGTGTGTGTGTGTGTGTGGTAAGGCGTGTTTTCTTTCAACTGCAGTTACTGATATGTTGTAACTATGAAAATTGTTTTTAATTGTATACGGATTTTTCTATTATACAATGATTAACATTACATTTTGGAAGGGTAAAAGCATCTCGAAAAACAGACTGTGAGGTATCGTCTGACAGAAAATGGTATTTTCTGAAAAGGTCAAATTTTCTATAATGTTTATAATTCGTTATTTATAAATAACAATATATGTGTAGTTTGTTTCGCAATGAACCTATCTTAAAATCAACAATAAGTCCATCCCGCTATTAAAACCACTTTTGCTTGGTCCAAAATGTGGTCTTATTTAAAGAGGTTTACTAAACTTGTTATCCAACTGTGACGAGTTCGTGTATAATATATTTTTGATATTTATGTATGTTTGAAAGTCGACTTCACTTGGAACTCGAGTAATTATTCATTTGACCCTGGTATCTTTTGAAATAAGAAATTTGCAACTCAGGTGACGTCATTTGACTCATGACCAGTACCTAAGTTAACTCACCTGCGGACTACGATTTGTTGGTTCTCCAGTTAAACATGTGGCTCATATTTGTAGAATATCATTGACTTGGAATTTTTGATAACTATAGTTAGATTTAGTTTAAACCTATTTATTTTACTTCAATTGTGATACAAGTTCTTACAACTTAGGCAAATCACACTCGAAATCTTTCAGGTTAGAACCAGTACTAAGCATATGCGGAAAAGTGTCTTGCTCAAGGACTCCACACATAGCCGTGGCGGAGGATCAACCGATATAGCTACATATATGTATTGTAGTATGAGCCATGTATTGGTATGTGCAGTCTTTCTGATTATTTCTCTTTGTTTTTAGCTAGCGGTCGCACCCAACTACCGGGCTTTTTAGTTTACTTTGTGTCAAACGATTTGGAAAGTAAAGAATTGGTTTTCACAGACCCTAATACGACCTACCCAGTTATCGAATTCAGAATTAATCCGGAGAAGAATGCGTCAATAGTTAGAATAGAGAGACCGACTGGAAATAATATAATAACATTATGTGAGGTGAAGATATACAAAGGTTAGTTGTTTATTTAGTATAATGAAAGGATAAAGAAGCGTTGAATTACTTTTTAGAGAATCAATTTATCAAACTATTGTAAGCAATATTTACAGTTTTAGAATTTATTAAATTCATATTCATAAAATGGTATCCAATAATCTATTTAAAACCTAATATTCATAGAATAATATCCATTAATTTATTATTCATAAGATAATAGCCATTCATGCTTTTAAAAGCTAATATCTAATATTCATAGAATAATATCCATTACTTTAT
Organism: Panopea generosa; assembly: GCA_029582155.1. Lineage (NCBI taxonomy): Eukaryota > Metazoa > Mollusca > Bivalvia > Adapedonta > Hiatellidae > Panopea > Panopea generosa. The sequence goes on along the minus strand of CM055896.1, from coordinate 6,800,104 downwards.
TAAACCAAATATTCAAAGAATAATATCCACAACTTTATTAAACCAAATATTCATAAGTAATATCCACTATTGTATTTAAACTTAACAGTCTTTGAATAATATCCATTAATTTATTAAAACCTTATATTCATAAGAAAATATTCAAAAATCGATTTAAAACAAAATGCTCAGGTGGTTATATTATGTGGCCAAATTAACATCTTCTTAGAAAATCAAATGTGCTGTTTCATAAAAAGTACTTTAATAAGAAATAACTATGGACGGTAACAAAAATAGCAAACACGTCCGACGTCGTCCAAACATATGTGAGAAATAAAAACCCTACTTTGGGTTATGTGCTAAATTTAAACAAAACTCTGACCCGCGTTCAATATATTTTTTACTTAATCCTGATATTAATTCATACTTGTTGTAATGAATAAAACGGGAATTTGAAACTAAACTCAATCATTTGTACATAGAATTTGATGTTCTTAGTTGTATCGATAAATGTGTTGTCTTTATCCAGCGTGCACAGATGGTTACTATGGAGACAATTGTACAGATATCTGTGGATATTGTCAAAACAGCCAACCATGTGACAAAGTAACAGGCATGTGCCCAGGAGAATGTCAGCCAGGCTGGATGGGAGCCACGTGTTCTGAGAGTAAGTAGTTGACAAGGTTTTGATATGCTTGCATAGCTTAGGTTTCCAATCCTTGCATACCGTAATCACATTATACTTGTGTATCAAACTAGTTTAGTTATTGACTCATGTATTAAAAAGCATTTTATACCCCCGTCCATTCGATCAATCAGATACTTAGCATATAATGTGTCTGTCCGTTCATGGGTTCGTTCTTTGGTCTAAAAATTATCTGCTCAATAACTTAAGTTTCCTTTACGATATTGTAATACAAAGGTGTACATAGGTGTGTAACATTAACGCTCGAGATTGGATTCGAGATATAAATTGGGCGAAGATTAATGTCTCTGTTATTAAAAAAATAGAAAAGTAGTTCTACTAATACTTTTTTTTCTCATAACTTGCTTCCTTTAAGACTTTCCAAACTCGACAACTTTTTATTTTTCATTTCCAAATATAAATTACTATTTATTATGCATCTGTCTCGCAGGGAAATCTGTGTACCAGGGACACATTTCTAGCTTTTACACATAAAGTTGAAAGACATATTTGGAAAATTCAATTTGTGATTGTTTATGAAAGGTCATCTAGTGATAAACACAGTTGCATCTAAAAATAAATCTTAATAGACTCAAACGCAACCTAATTCACAAACGTCAGCCTTCAATCTTCTCATGTGGGTATTTATGTTGCTGCCTCTTGTAGTGGTATTGGTCTAAAGTCTACGTAAGTAGTCTAGCCCTGAACCTGATATCTTCCGAATCAGGTCTATTAACCACAGGGAATTCTATGCCTGTCCCAAAATTCATAGCAATTAAACGCTTACTAAACTGTGACGTCATTCAAACTTTCAGTTGAAGCAACTGACCAATCAACGTGCTCAAATGCGGCTTTCCCAACATTCTATTTAACGGACCCAATCGGGAGAGCTGGGTCCGTTCTACAGACTACCATTACATATTCATATAAAAAAAGTTAACTGTATGTATCATATCAAATATATTTGTAAAATGTATGTATAATGAAATTATATAAAAATTAAAAACAAAAAAAAAATCATTACAAAATCATGATTTAGGTTTTCAGTGTAAATAAACCGTTTCTTAACCTTGCTTCCTTCCAGGAGAAAATATAGTATTCAATAAAACAGCTACTCAGACAAGCACACTAGGTGATCAGGTAGCAGATAGAGCAGTTGACGGCTGTGTGAATCAAACAAACGCTGACTGTTGCAGCTCAACTCTCCCCGAGACTTCCGCAGAGTGGAGTGTTAACACCGTCAGCCAGTACAGGGTAGGGAAGATAGTGGTCTATGGCCTGGCAGGCGGCTCTGGTGAGTACATATTCCTTGTTGGTGTTATTTTTACTTGTACATCTTACATTGATCGCAAAATAAGTTGTTGCAACTTAAATGGACATTGAAGTCTTCGCCGGTAGAACCAATACTAAGCAAATGTAAACAAATGTATCTTTCCCGAGGAAATCAGATATACTGGGTACAATATAAAAGCCGTCCTGAAGCACTGAGATCAAAAACTTAGCTGACTGAGATTAATATCTCCGGTAAACATAGTTCAAATAAGACTTAAAAATTAAAAAGAGATAAATTTCCTTCTGATTTTGAGTTATGTGTACCTTAAGGGTTAACGACAAACAAATGGCATTTCCCACATACACAACCAAATGTAAGTAAGCCAGCATAAATAAAGAAATTGTTTATTGTCAAATTCGATACAAACATTGCAATTCTAACATTTGAACACTTTAACATTTTTTGCAAGATTCTACCGAGGGATTGATATATTAATTAGTTTTTGTATTTTTGCCAAGAAATAATAAGCTATTTAGTATTGTATACAGATAATGATTTACACATAGCAGTATACTCTATATAAGGCCATAAACATGGACTTATAGCCTTTACTATTGTCTACTTGGATTATTTCGAGGGATATTATGCACATCTTTTGAAATACGTTGTTGCCATTATTTCTCTGTGGCATTATCGTTAAACTTTACCCTGTATAATTATATCCGGTCACTTTCTAATGGAAACAATACATGTAACTACGGTCGTCCGTGACTTAGTACTTAAGGCGTCCGCCTCGGAAGCGGTTCGAATCCTGGTGGAACCACTTAGACTTTTTTCTAATGCGGTCGGTTGCCAACCCAGCAGCAAGTTAAATTGAGGATACAAGATGTCTTAATAGCCTGATGCCTGGCAATGATAGCTTTCGGGAAGTAACTGTGTACAACATAAAGGTGTCTCATAAGCCCAGTGAGGCTGGCCCTTTTAATAGGGATGGCACTTTAATAAACAAACACTTTACTTTTTACTTGTTATTTCACAATCACACCTTATTTTCTATAGATCAGCTGTCTGGTTTTGTCCTGTATATTCGTAACAAGATCAGCCGTGCTGAGGAGCTAAAATACAACAACACAGGGGTAGCATATGGTAACGGTATATTCAACATCATAATTGAGCCGGATGATTTGGTTCAGGAGCTGTTCATCCGCCGCACAGTTGCAGAACCGGGCACTTCGCTCACTATCTGCGAGGTGGAGATGTTTGAAGGTTCGTTTTGAATAATGTTCAGCAGTTATCAATAAGTTCGTCCTGAGTTAGTTTGTAGAACCGACCAAGCTTTCCCGATTGGGTCCGTTAAATAGCAATGTTGGGAAAGCCACATCTGAGCACATTGATTCGTTATTTATTTTCACTGAAAGTTTATGACGCCACAGTTGAGTAAGCGTTCAACTGCTTTGAAATGTGGGACAGGCATGTAATTCCCTGCTTTTTCATTGGAGGTTAATAGTCCTGTTCGGGAGATATCAGGTGCTGGGATACACTAGTTATATGCCGGTCACAAGTGGTGCATTTTTTTAAATGCAAGGCGATAAATATTTGTCATGCTTTATACACTTTATTCAGATGACGACTTCCTCGTTTCTAAATCGCCCGACGAGTTATTGAATGTAATTTCTCGCTATTGCTATAACCTACAGATACTAGATACATTTTTTCAATGGTCGATAGTGGTCACATGAGTTTATGAGCCGTATTTTCATTGGCTGGTCGATGGAAAGCTGCGTGGACTGGTATATATTTTATCATTCCACTTAAACAGAATCAGCACATGCTTCATACAATTTGAGCAGAGGTCAGAATAAAATAATGTATAACCAATGCAAAATAAAGAATTATTGCATATTCTGAAAAAAAAAGAAAATACGATTTTTTATCAAGCAAAATTCTCCAGACTGTAAACATTGATCCATTTTATGGCTTCCGTTAAAGAGACACACGCCATTTTTCTTTAACATTATATCTTAAAAATTAATATTTATTACCTTCTCACCTGAATAAAATTTGTTACTTGGTTGTTATTCAAAGAAAGACTTTGAATAAACCATTATGTAGTAGAACAATTTGTTTTCAATATAAAAAAATTATCATTTATATAAATGCACATGACAGCCAGTTTGTTCATATATGCAGTGCTAGAAATTTATTTTTAATCAGTACGTGTCGCGTTTCATGGTTTAATAAAAACAAAACACTTGTCTTTGACGAATATTTTTATTTATATTTACAGTATGTCCAGCTGGATTATATGGAGATGTGTGCTCAGTGGTCTGTGGTCACTGTGTAGATGGACCCGACAGTTGTCATGGTATCAATGGTAATTGTTTGTCCGGCTGTGCTGCTGGATGGTCCGGAGACACGTGCAAAATACGTAAGCTTCAAATTGCACATGTTGTATGTGCACGTTATTACATTTTAGTATTAAATTTTTATTTTGTACCAATGTTGTTTGTTTTATATGAATTTGCATTGAAGTATACGTATACAAGTTAGCAGAATTTGTGACCTAGTCCCATCTGTATTGTTCAATTCATATACATTTATATTGTTGATTTCATGTACATATTGTTCATGTTCATTAATGGGTATATGTTTTCCATATATTGGGTTAATTTCTATGGGTTAGTAACTTTGTTCTAAATATTTGTTCCGCAATTTAAACTATGGGATTCGGCCAAACGGAGTAGCTCACCAAATCAAATGTATTGATTATTATTATGATTATGTGCTTGAATTAATAAAGCTTCTGTGACGTCTTTAATTAAAAACAGCTTATATATGGAAATTAGCAACATATATATATATAATATTCAACAACATTATATTGATGGAAACCAACAGCATTGGACATCAGCGACTTAATACGGAAATCAACAACATATATCTGCAAATCAACAACACATATCTGCAAATCAACAACATATATCTGCAAATCAACAACATATATACGGAAATCAACAACATATATCGGCAAATCAACAACATATATCCGGAAATCAACAACATATATATACGTTATTCAACAACATATATACGTAAATCAACAAATTATATACGGAAATCAACAACATATATCTGCAAATCAACAACATATATCTGCAAATCAACAACATATATACGGAAATCAACAACATATATCGGCAAATCAATAACATATATCTGCAAATCAACAACATATATACAGAAATCAACAACATTTATCCGGAAACCAACGACATATATACGGTTATCAACAACATAATATCATATACGTAAATCAACAAAGTATAAACCGAAATCAACAACATATATCTGCAAATCAACAACATATATACGGAAATCAACAACATATATCGGCAAATCAACGTTATATACATAGCATGTTTAATAATGATAAAGTAAAAAAAACAAACACATTAATAACAATGAAAAAATCTGAATACATATGATTTGAAATCAACGTTATACATATATATGAATTGATTATTATAAATATATACAAGTAAAATAACAAAGGCTGGCCTTACATGACTAGGTAACTTTTCTTTCTGACTCATTGTTTAGTTTCGACACTTTTATATTAGCAACACATATAACATCAAAAGTATTGTCATTCCAAATTTGCACATGTGTACGTTATGATATTTTTATGTATTATTCAATATAGTATATATAATTAACAATATTTTCATTGTGTATTTTTAAAAAAAAAAATAATTAGTAACTTGTTGGGCCATTAGTCCTTGTGTATATTTAACAATTAATACCATTAAAATACATTAAAGTACGCATATATGCCATAATGTCACTGGAATGATACACTATGCACTGGTTTACATGCATGCTTTTACAGTGCATTAATAATTCCATTCGATGTTGGTTTTTTTAATTGTATTTTAGAATGCACTGATGGTTTCTATGGTGAAAACTGTAATTCAACGTGCGGCTTTTGTTTGAATGATGACGTGTGTAATATTACTGATGGTAGTTGTCCAAACAACTGTAAAAGTGGATATCAAGGCGAAAATTGCAATATAGGTATATGCTCTATTACACCTAATGTTCTACTATGGTTTTTTTTGTGTTTTTATTAAAGTAAAATTTATCAGTTAGTTACATGGTTAAAATCAAAACACTATAAAATTAAAACACTATTTATTATATATAATAATAATCAATAAGAAGCATCAGTTGTTTGCATATTAAATTCAAAGCACTATTATCGTATTAGCCATATTGATTAAAGCGTTTGCTTACAAAAGAAAGCATTAAACTAATTTGGTAAAAACGAGAAATGAGACGCGATATTTAGGAGACGCAGACAACAATATAAAGTTGTCAAGAAAATTGACCTAGACGCGAAAGCGGCCATCACTCCAACCTCTCGCCACGTGGTGTTGTTTGTCCAATTAAATACAATGTAATGCAATGTAACGTTTACTTAGAGATCGTTGATTTGTCTTAGGAAAAAGCAGCTAAGCAACCTGCCATGGTAAATGAAAACTAAACCATATGGCACTTATACGTAAACTCCGCCTTGTATTAGGATGATCAGCCCACAGCATGTTTTGTAGTACGGCAGTTCGTTTGTAAAGCTTCATATGTACACATATATTAAATATATCACCTTGTCTCTTACGTTTGTGATAAAATACGCCCACAACAAAGAACATTTAATATCGATCGTTGGTTGAATTATCGACTTGTTTGATTGACAGTTCTTGTCAAATCAATTGACAACGAGGCATCGCCTTGGAACTGTTAGTAGCAAAATCGGCACTAAACCCGCACTGGGGAGTACAAGAAGTGATTAAAAAGCATAATTGTTTCATGTAGAAATATCACAGTCTAGCGGACATAGAATAGCGTATTGTACTCGCATACCCTAATAGCACATCTGCAACGGATTTAAAGCACATGCTATATACAAAATAAATCAGGTATCAATGCGAATAAGTTTGTATTTTTATACTTGTAGAATGTTTCAACGGCACCTTTGGTTACAGTTGCAACGAAACGTGTGGCAACTGTATGAATGACGATCAGTGTGACGTCATCGATGGTACTTGTACAACGGGCTGTAACCCTGGTTACAACGGCAGCATGTGTACAGATAGTAAGAAACAAAACTTCAGTTTTATCAAATCCCTTCAATTTATTTTATTTTCAAGTTATGTATAGAACTGTCTTATATCTTACTAAAACACTAGATATGTACTCCATGTTACAGTTTTGTGAAAACAAATATAAGGTATAGGACTGCATACCAAATTATCTACAACTTTATTACTAATAGAGTGTTTGTGTACTCAATAACTTAAGAATTTCTACTTTTCTACTTTTACTCATTATTATATGAACTCAGCTTAAATAATAATATATGTTTTATTGTATGTTCAGAATGTGTATCTCCAACATTTGGACAAAACTGTTCACACCAGTGTAACTGTGCAGACGATGCTGTTTGTAACCATATCAACGGCACGTGCCCAAACGGATGTAGTCCTGGCTGGGATGACGTCACTTGTAGTATACGTGAGTAAATTTAAATAGAAAACAATTTAATTTAATTAACTAGTAATTAAATATTTAATTGAAACGCAATTATTTTTCATTGACTTGGAAACAAAATATTGCAAATGTTACTTATCATGCTCAATGGCATATTGTATTGATAACCGACAATAACATTTATTTGGCAATATATTTCCCCGGTGGTGATAATATACCATAAATGGGTAAGCACTTGTGCAGTTATTCTTTTGCCATACGCGCATATGTTTATGTATAAATGTCATGGTAAAAAAATGTTTTTATACTAACACTAAACTAGACCTGATGGTGATGGCAGGATAGTTAATAAGACCACACAACCTGTGTTTACCACTTTAAACCCAATACTTAAGGCCAATATGGTTTTAATCGTCCAAATATATTAATTGACTTCATAGTTTGGGTTAGTCCAGTTTAAATATATTTCATTGCGAGTTAATTACAGCAAAGGGATTGTACAAAATAAGACACCGCCCTTTTTTCTTTGATCTTTATATTCACTCACAAATTTGACTGCTATGACTGTTGAACTCGTAATTACTTAATGTGATAAAATCTAAAGAGAAGTGATTAGACCAACAATTGTACAATGAGTATTATTAAATACTTGGTTTATTTATTTATTTGATGACTTGATTAAGATGTAAACAACTTTAAAAATCGTAAAATTGTCGTCAATAGAAAAATTGATATTACAAACAAAAATATGAATGTCTTGTTGACTAGAATAGTGTGAGCACTTAATAGAAAAAGGTTAGAAGTAATGCTGTGCTTCGTCAATAACATCGGCGCAAGAATACTACGTCTCACACAATTAATTTTATACTGTTTTACATATTGGAAAATGCACTTCTGGAACACTGGACTATATTACCAATGATTCTAAAAGTGTTTTGTGCTAAAAGATACTCCATTATTGATTCAGTTATGAAGAAAAAGCATGGGGTTGACCAGGTTGCTTTTTCACAATGTCGATGGTTTGGTGACACCCCTTCATTTTTGACAATTCTGCCCATTTGTTGCAGTGTATCGTTACGCATCTTTAAACTGTTATAGCTTCACCAAACAGTAGACAATGTCATCCAAACATGGCAGAATTCATGAAAAAGCTCTTATGTTCTCACATGTATAACGAAATACTTTATGCATTTTCAACAAAAATAATGCCCAACCTCTTTACACAGCTCTAATTTCTGGCGCGAAATAATATTGCTACCACTATGTGAGGGAGGTAATTCTTAAGTGAGACCTTAAGGTCTTCTGCTAGAGGATTGATATTAAATTGCTTTAACCAATTCTTATTCCTGAATACGTTACAGCTAAAACATGTTTCCAAAAGGGTAGTAAGAGTGGATTTTATTGACGTTTAAAACTATTTTCTTAATTGTATTTATTATAGTTAAAAATGTTTTTGAATTTTCTTATATCCAAGTTTAAAGGATTCCAGAGTAAAACAGAAGACGGCGTATATAATCTTCGACTAGATTTATTTCGTGTGTACGGAATGGAAAAGTTAATACTTTTTCTTAGGTTATAATTAAATGAATTTCTGAAAATCGGGTAAGAAATATCGTGTGTATGTGAGGAAACCATGCCATGAGTAACAATTTTGTACAAGAAAAGTAGTCTGCATTTACTTTTTTGCGTCATTAAATGCATAATACACACATGTTTCATATAATTTATTTTGTGAAACAAAAATCTGGTAGACCCAGTAACAATTCTGACCGCTTTCAGTCGAAACTGTTCGCGTTGTTAAGTGAGCATTACTAAGTCATTTACCCAGGCAATAAAGCATATTTTAAATTAAATATAATAAAACGGAACACTTAATATGTTTAATTCATGCTCTGTTTTGTTATTTTGTTTTCTGTATTCTTATTTTGTATGAAACAAACATCTATTCGTCAATTTCGTTTTAGCTTGTCAAAATAAGACGTTCGGAGAAGATTGCGAAAACGCGTGCGGACAATGTTTAAATGGAGACCAATGTCATTTGATTTCTGGAACATGCGCCGATGGGTGTGCTACTGGCTGGCTTGAGGACAATTGCACAGTTTGTGAGTTATAAATGTTTGATGGTGGAGACAGCTTAAACATTATGAAAATTGTCTTGCATATACCCTTATTATAAAAGTATGAAGATGCCTTCAGCAGATCAATTGTACATACTACTACACACGTACAAGTGTTTAGTTGTCAAAATGCACAATGCATTCAGGTAAAAAATTATTGATGTTCTTTTTGTAAATAGTTTGCTACTTTTCTAAACCTGCCATCTATTAGTGTTGTATTCAATTGACTTGTTGTAAACACATGTATTGGCTGACCGTTATGGCCTTTGACGGTATTGTTTTTGTTTTTAATTTTGTTATACAAAACGAAAATAATTCAATTTTGCTTAATCTACTTTTGTAATGTTTTGTAAACTACACTTGGTAAAAAAAAGTTTGTACTGTACTATAAATGTAACCATTGTTTATGCTTTCGTACATGTCAGCTTGTGATGCTGGATTCTATGGAACCAACTGTACCCAAAGTTGTTACAACTGTGCTGATAATACAACGTGTCACTTTGAGACGGGGATCTGTCCACATGGGTGCAAGGCGGGCTGGCGAGGTCAGAAATGTGATACAGGTCAGCGTTATATTTTGTGTGATTGGGTTGTTTCCAAAAGTGCTGATGGTTATCAATCTTGTGAATATGTTATTGCTTCTTTTTCCTTAGTAACATTGGGTTCATTATACGTTTTCTGAATACCGATTATTTGTTGCTACTTTGGAGAGCGTTAGAGACGCTGCGTTTTAACACCTTTCTATAAACGGATCTCCTGTTAGTTTATTTAATGCATTCTTTGATACCAATGGAATCAGATAAAATTAACAGAAGAACTGGAATGTGAGTTAGCATATTCTATGAATTAACATATTTTATAAATTAGCATATTATATGAATTAATATATTTTATCAAATTAGCACATACTATTAATAAGCATATTTTAGTAATTAGCATATTTTATAATTTGGCATATTTTAAAGTTGGTATAGTCTAAGAATTAGCATATTCTATGAATAAGCATAGTTTATGAATTAACATATTTTATAAATTAGCATATTTTATGAATTAGCATGTTCGATGAGTTAGTATATTTCATGAATTAGCATCAATATTTTAACAAATAAAGTGACATCATCTCTGTCACATTAGCGCAGTAATGCTTACATGGTTCACAACCGAATGCAAATATTTCTTTAAAGCAATGTATAAGTATGTAATATCTAAGATAAATGCATGTTTGGAACCTATACAAACTTATCAATATTAACTATGAAAAACTGGAACTAACAAAATGCAACTTATTTTAGAATGTTTGGACGGTTCGTTTGGAGAAATGTGTGTAACACGCTGTTATTGTGAGGATGGGGAACCGTGCAACAAGACCACCGGGGAATGTCCAGCAGCCTGCTTCGATGGATTTACTGGAGAATTTTGTCATATTGGTAAATATAAGATGTTTTGTATTTTTGCTAATTCCATTTGCATTCAGACCGTTTCAAACACTATATCAAATTCAGAAAAACTAATTTAGTTTGATATTCGTCTTTTGTTGTTTTCAACTTGAAAATAGTCCCAGCCTTGACTTCTAGTCCTCAAACAATAAAATATCAAAGACGAAAAAGCAAATATCAAACTAACGTCTTACTGCTATCAAATTCCATTTTTATACACCTATACATTTAATTAGTACATTTTAGGTATAAATCTAACTTACACACATTCTAAATCTCTCTATAAACAATAAACATCATAATATCCAAATCGGTACGATGAAAACCGGTATCTTTTAAGTGTCGTGCATGTAGACGTTGACTACGAGTGTTTGAAGGGTTTTTTATATGTTTTAATGACAGAACTGGCTTTCAATATCGGGACTCTCTTCATAAATTGGTTTACTTTTCTTTTTCTTTTAAACTGCTTATAGTAAATAGACATTACATGGAGCAATGACATTTAATTCATGAACACACCCAATGATGCTATGGTTTTTTTAAGTTTTACTAGAAAATTATACAAGTTTGCTGTTTAAAAGATGGAATGATAAAGAGGGAAATAAAATTCCATTGCATGAAATGGAAAAAAGTGTATCCATATTGATTTGACAAATATTTAATTAATATTAAGTTGGACAAAGTCTAAAAGTTATACTCAATTTGTTACTAATATGACAGGTTAACATGCATGGTTTTAGACACATTCACATATGCCTGCTGGTTGTGTTTGTTGCAACAAACAAACAGTAGTTAATAATAATAAAAAAAAGTTGATGCAATACTTTTTCACATACATGTAATTACTATGCTATGTACATAGTCAGCGTAAAACACGCAGCTTAATTGTAGAATCTTGTTATTCAAATTAAATAACTAAAATATTATGATATAAAATAATATTTAAGAATTAAGAATAGTTGTACAGATTTTTATAAATATTTCAGGATGGGGTTGGGGTCACCAGAAAAATCTATTTTTCATGTTAACCCATTACTCCATATATACGTGTTTTCCCGCACCAATCACAGAAGGCCTTTGAAAACAGTGCAGGAAGAGTTCAGATTGCTCGTAATCTGAACACTTCCTGCACTGTTTTCCACTCTGTCAGTTAACATAAACATAATTAACCCATTCAAAAGCCTTCTCTAATAGATGTCCAAAGGCATCTATATTAGAGGTGTCCCAAGGCATTTATATGAAGTAAAGGGTTAAAACATTAACTGAGCTTTTCTTTCATATTTAAGACACCCATGCCCTTTGGTGTATACTTGTACATACACCATAAATATAGCAATACATATATGTAACATACCTGTTTGACTTGATATTAAGAGGTCGGGAAGTGTCTGGTATCACTACATTTTTAATACCACTAATCATGATACTAAACATATGTTTTAATTATTTTATCATATAGTAACGTTTATTTAGAAAGAAAGCATTTTTATCTTTACAGATTTAAATAGAGCAAGGAACAAAGCAGCTACACAATCGTCAACTAAGGATAATATGACCGCATTAATGGCTGTTGATGGAATTTTCAGCCAATCAGCACCCGCATTCACAGGCCCATGTAGTTCCACAAGTGATTCTGATGTTACGAATCCATGGTGGTATGTGGATATGGGAAGCGTTGGCGTTATCGAATACGTCACCATATATGGTCGAGCTGGTATGTAGTTTAATGTGTGACATATTACTATGTTCGTGTGTACGCATATTGCATTTCCGACAAAACGAACTCACATCACCGAATGATTCATGGTTTCATCTGGAAGACAGGATGCAAATCAAAATTTTAGACATGGCGTGACACATATTTATCGAATAAGGTGTGGGTATGACGTTGCTGACTTTATATTTTCATTATGTTTAAGTTATCCTTTGCAAATTTGCCTATGCGCTCCTATCATTATGGATCGGCTAATGTCCTTTTTTGCATAAAAATTATTTACAGTATTTGTATAAATATATATTTATCCGTATTTTATATATTCTACAATGTTTGTCCTGTTAATCATGCTATGGTCTGCAAATAAATGCTCGCACTTCTAAGTCGAGAATAATTCTGTTCAAGCAAATAGTGAACAAACGTTCCATTCAAATTCACGTATAACATGGTTATTTACCGCACTGTACATATTCCATATTGTACATTACACATTTTTCTGTTATGCAGATGTGACTAATGATTTGGAAAACTTCAGTTTGTACCTTGTCAATTCTACAAATGTAACTAATAATACACCTGAGTATACTCGAATCGACGAGCCTTACGGAGATGGGACGTTCAACATAAGTTTGCCAGAGGGAACACTAGCGCAGTTTGTGTACGTATCTTTGCCGTCACCGACGTCCCTGATACTGTGTGAAGTACGTGTATTCGGTGGTAAGTTTCAAAAAGTGTTAATATACACAATAAACATTTACAATTATCGTATATAACATAACTCTTTCTGTTTGTACATGTAACTAGATTAGTATGCATGCAATTAGATATTCATAGCTGATGTTTATCTATATAGTAGGAGATGGACAAAAACTATTTGATTTTGTCAGATTTTTTAAAATCAATTCTTGTTATATACTTCTTGTAACACTTTCACATTAGGACATTATTAAATCAACTAAAACATACAAGGTGAATACTTCCAAGAATTATCTTGCTGGAATCTATTGTTTGCCTATCATCTTAACAAACAATAAAAGTATATTTTCCTCTAATGGCAAAAGCAGGGAATTTCATGCCTGTCCCACAATTCATATCTATTGAGAGCTTACTAAACTATGACGTCATTCAAATTTCATTTAAACACTCAAGCAACTGACCAATCAGCAGGCTCAAATTCATTGCTATGTAATGGACCCAATCGGAGGAGCTGGTTCCGTTCGACAGACTAGTATATTTGTGTTGTGAAATGTATGACCTTTGAATGGGACGTTTCTTGTTGGTTATATCTGTGCTAACTTTTACTTTATATTTTATTGACTGTTCCAAGGCGGTGTGTATTATTTTTTATTTGCATATGGATTTGCAGTCATATAACTTATAATGCGTGTGTATGTCGTAAAACACTAATATATTGATAAATAATTATACAATATGGCAATAACTAACTATAACAGTATCATACACCATGCCAGTTGAATAAATAACGGGGTGGAAGTGCGGTGAAAAGAGCGTTCGCCGCTCTTGCTAAAGGTTGCCGGAGGTTGATCTCCAGCTAAACCTGAATGTTCCTCAAAGAACAACATTCAGTGCTGGTTTTACTAAGTAAAATAATCAACAAGCTCTGAGTTAACTACATTATAAAGCTGAACTTAAACTGAATATACTCAAACTACATAATGAAAGTAATCTAAACACACCACAAATAATCAGTTATGGCTTTTATATTCATACAGAGTGTTCCGACGGAACATTTGGGCCGAACTGTCAAGGTATTTGCTACTGTGCTAACGAGATTCCGTGTGATAAACAAACCGGTATATGTCCACCAGGAGGTTGTCAACCTGGCTGGCTCACAGAACAATGCAGCCAACGTAAGTAATATTGAAACGATACATAAAAATGTGTGTAACCATCATTACCTTTAACACTATTTGTAACATATACTAAATATGCAAATGTAAATGTCTCAATAAACGCATTTTTAAATCAATTCTAGATAGTGATTTTTTAGATGTTTTCCATATTTGCAAAATTTGAACTGGTAAAATACTGTTTTAAAAGATTTTATTATTTTTGATATAAGTGGATTAATTATAACACTAGTACTTTCTGAAAGATATTTTTTTTAAATGTGTATATAAATCAAATACGCAATTATGAAACTACGTCATCCTGCTTTAGATCGAACCTACCGTATAAGGATATTTAATGGGCAATACAATTACTACAATTATAAAAACAATAGCTACCTGAGTGTATTAGACAATTCTAATTACAAACAGAATGACATCATTTTCAGATTTGATTTATACCGAACTTTATGATTTTGTGTATGTGCCTGTGCGTATGTAACAATTTTCGAATATACTAAGTCAAGAAATTATTTAATTTTCTTTCACAAGCATGTGCTGATGGTAGATATGGCCTGAACTGCGAAGAAACGTGTGGCTCGTGTAAAGCGAACACTTCATGTGAGATAATTAACGGTACCTGCGAGAATGGATGCTCACCTGGTTGGATCGAAGATACGTGCAAATCAGGCATGTACATATTGGTATCTATGCTTAAAAAGCAATGTTTGGTTCATTTGTATGTATAACTTATTGTTTTATATTGCAATGTATATCACACTACATACATAGATTTTGAAGTATTCAATATTTGTGAATAATAATGTCATCAATTGTAAATTCAGTGAAGCTTTCCTCTGATGAGTTTTAAGTATAATTGACATCACAATTAAAGGTGAAAAATCAACCGGAACTATATCAGTTAGTATTAAATAAGTTTAAACACTTGAAATTAATATTGCAATATATAGGGTTCTCAATTTGTGTTAAAGAAGTTGGTGTAATTTTTTCCACAGACGTATGTTATTATGACGTATTGACGGTTAACTTAGATAATGTACACAGCTAAGTTGTTCAAAGCTCTGTTAGCTTAACGCTCCGTTTTGAACTTCTGTACGTCCAATATTTTTAAAAATCAAAGTTGTCATATGCAAGAATACTGGGTAACAGATTTATAATAATATTGTGTTACGATTGCCAATACATTGTTATCTTGAATTTATTAAATCTCAAATACCATAAATTGAAAAATTCTGCTTAATGTGGCGTTACGGTAACAGTGCGTTTGACAAATGGTCCCAGGGTCTTGTATTACCTTTTGCATTGAATTAACCGCGTTCTTGAAAGTGTAGTTTAATGCATGATTACTTACCGGTCATGAGGTTTGGTCACAAAAATACCTATCTAATGAAGTCACGATTTTGAGTGTTATAAAGGTTTATTAACCATTCTGCAAGAGAATACTGGGAGTAAAGAAACGAATACATGGATATTTCATTAATGGATAACTAGGTAGAATTTCTTTTAAAAATAATAATAAAATCAAATAGTTAACTTTAAAGCAGAAAATGAGAGTGCATACAATAAAACGGTTTATTTAATGCAAAACCCTAATAAGAAATTAGCGCCATTATTAAAACCTTGCTGTTTGATCTTGGTTTTAACGTGCATTTTTATTTTAGAAGTGTCGGAATACATATAATTAAAGAATCAGTTGATACACGGTTGGTTGGTGCACTACATGGTTCTAGTAGAGTCATATTTTATAAATACATATGGATCCATGCTTTAACTCTATCAGCTGAAAATAATTCTGTATTCATTTCTGCAAAATAAGTTTACAAAATATATTTGAGTAAAGAACATATTTATATCCAGCAATAGCTGGAAACAATCTTATATGCAAAACTACGTGTTTTTCTCATAACAAACCGTGTGTTCATGATATTTTTTTGCAAAATACGTTTGACCTTAGAAACAGCAAATTTTAAAACAAATTTTAGTATTTTAATCGCATTTTTATGAATATCATTTCGGTAAAATAATGCCAATCATTTAATTTATAATTTGAAATATTTCCTTTAATACTGGTTAATTGCGATGCATTCTAGGACAAGATCAGATACTCGCAATCAGGAATGTAAGCATTATCAATAAATTTCAAGTAAGACACGTATATGTGAGTCAATGTCCGTTATCTTGTTGTTATTTCAGAATTTGTGTTAATTTAAAATATCTGTTTTATTTCAATATGTAGAATGTTCTGATGGGAAGTACGGTCAGGAGTGCAACAGTAACTGCGGGTATTGTATAGATGGGGAGGCCTGTAATAAACAAACAGGAATATGTACTACGGGATGTGCTGCCGGATATCATGGACAATATTGCTTAGAAGGTATATGAAGTATGGTCATAATGTATATAAACAATAATTTGATTTAAAAGACCGTTCTTTTACCAATTATCATGTTTTTTTTTAATGTTTATAAGCGAATTTCTAAATATACCAGAACCCTTGAAACGTAGCGACAGTAGACAGTGAGTTTTTTAGCACTTCATTTAATAGACAGAAATAACTAGTATGAAGTGTTTAACCTACTTTCGACCAACCACTGGAAATGTCTCTATGCAAATGAAGCCTTTTAACTCACTGTCCATTTCACATTCAAACAATATAAACCAGTGTTTTAACGAAACATTTAAAAAAAAAAGACTCATTTTCAAGAGGAGGGATTAGGGTTGATTTTAAATACAAACTAATTACTCACCACAAGAGTTTTGTACAAGAAATAAACATATCAACAAAAATGACATGCTATTAATATTATAAGTTGCACATGGCATGTCATTGTGCAATGGTTACTTGAACGATGCATGTTTAAAAGACTGTCTAGACAAACACATAGTATTGTCTTTTCTTAACAAAATGGGATATATATAATTATATAAAAAAAATGTATTTTATTTAAATAATCATATTTCACATAAGTGTTTTTGGTGCTTTGTAACACACCAACAACAGCATACATTAAAACGACATTAAATATTTATACATATTAGCTATTATTATTTCTTTCAAGTTGATTTTATAACGAAAGTCCAATATACATGTATATCTATACATCTATTAAACAAGAAACGTTTATCCCTAGAGTGTACAAACGGTACATACGGTGAAAATTGTGCAATGACGTGTGGGGGTTGTGTCAACGAGACTATATGTAACATCACGACAGGAGAGTGTGACCAAGGCTGCGCGGATGGATACGATGAACCTTTGTGTGGACTAGGTAAATAGGCTTTATTTTATTTAAATTATTCTATCATGAGAGTACCATGTTACATTATTGAAGAATGAATAGTATAAAAAAATAATGACGAAACCCTCAAGACACCGACATCTCATAGCAACTTAAAAACAAACGCATACATGGTTCCGTATTCACAAAATATCTCAACTTGAGTTTTCACTCAAACTCACATCATTTCAATTCACAATGTTATTATTAACACGTTGAAGAGAGGTTTAATTTCTCTGATATTATTCAGATATTATACATAACCTTTGTCTTCAGAAAATATTGTGAATAGTGTTCATAGGTTTTCTAACGAAGCAGCTGTAAAAGTTGAGTGTTAGTGCATACTCTAGTTGTTGTTTTTTTGTGAATCTGAACCCATCCGATCAGAAATAATCTAGATATGTATCTTGACTTATATCGAATTTCAATGTTATCTCAGGTTCTTGACTACTGGAGTATAGGCTTTAATAAAATCTAATTTAAGAGTAATGATAACCGCCTAAAACTAATTACTTCATTTTATGTATAGTTTGCAGTCCTTAAAGTTAAATTGTAACATTTTTATTGAGATATGTGTGATTAAATGGTTTATAACATTTGTATCCTAAATCAGAGTTTACACGAAACGAGATAACTAATCGTACATCTGTTCTTATATTCTAAATAACAGTCACGAAGTTAAAATCTAGGAAAAACACTGCGAAAAATAGTGTTACTTTTAAAAATGTGTATACAGGCCTATTACTATCGTATATTCAAAAGTAGTGTTGGTGAAGTTGATATACGTAATAAAAAATTGTTTTAAATAAGTTATCCATATAATATGGACTTACATATTAAACACTGAAATATTCTATTCTGTACCCATGTATTTAAGTTGAAAGACAAACTGGAAATGACGCTGACGATAGTGACACTAACGTCACTGCAATCCTTGCCGGTGTATTCGGGGCTATAGGGTTTATCTTGCTGGTCACTGTAGCGTATCTACTATACAGGCGGAACAGGTATATTATGTATAGTATTTATAATTTGATTTTTTTTCTAAACGGTCTTCATTATTCGTAACAAAATTAGTTAATATTCTATTTTGCGAATGAATCAAACTTATAACCTTTTTTGACAACATATAAAACATGACAAATTACATTTTGGTATTGTCTTTAAAGACATATTTTGTATACAAATACAATACCAAGACAAACAAATGATCTGATGTTTAAAAAGTAAAACAAATTTAGGTTAATAATCATTTTCTTATTTATTAAACTTAATAAATACTGTACATTATTAATTTCTTTATATCCAACTTAGGAAATCATCAGATTCTAAGAAGGCAATGGCGTATTATCCTTCAGCGACGCATGCAACAACTATCAGCAGTCACTCAACTCAATACAGTGGTTACTCCTTTAATGAAGGTATCCTTACAAATATAATATATAAATAAAAAAACTAATGAGATATCAGTCAATTTTTATATGCATTAGTTTATATATAGTAGTCATTGCAAACATGTTCCTTATCTTGATTAAAACATTTTTAGAAAATTTAAGAAAACATATGTGCAAAATTAAAAAAAAAACAATCTTAGAACACAGCCATCATTAAGACAAAAATCAGTTTAGACAATAATTGCCATACATATATTCATACAGAATAAGTGACGACAGGGATCACTGCCCAGGAACAGAAAGGTGATAAAACTAATAACACTACAATTGGTGCGTGTATGGTCATTATTATAACTACTGCTTTTCTCTTTGTATGACCTTAGTAGAAAGACTACTAAGACATGCATTTACTGTCGAAGATAACATCAAATACAGTGGAAGACTGTGAAGAAACAGGAATGCTTTCGATCATTTTTAAAGGTAAATGAATCTTCATTTAAATTCGAGGCAAAGCAAAGGTAAACCACTCATGCATGTATGTGCATAACATTATTCGTTGTTGAGTGAAGAACATAAAGTATGGTAAAGAAAATATTTATAGACACATTATTTCTTTCTACAATCGGAGCAAATAATTATATTTTTCTCACAAAAATATTATTTATTTCAGGTTTCGTCAAATATACAGAAACCACCACTAAGATGTAATCGTTTCTTGATTGACAATCGTACATCGAACAGTGTTAATCAGTAACGATTTGGGTGCCATGTGATACTTAATGTCTCGCTACACAGTTGAATTTTGTTCTTTGTTCTATATAAAATAAGGTTTTTCCATAGTAAAAAAATAATTCCACATTGATTTTTTTTGTAATTTACTTTTTTCATAGCAGGAATGTAAACCACATAAATATGCACACTAACTTGTAGGTTGACCACGTTGATTTTTTTAAAAGAGTTTGCAGTGACACCCTGAGATTTTTTGAAGAAAAAAAAGTCCTCAAATACACATTAATACATGCATATGTTTCAATCCTATAAAATTCACTTTTTAACATCAGTGATGTCTTATTATAGTATATGCTATACTCATCTGCAGCAAGAAATCACAACTACTATGAACCATTTTGAAAATATTTCAAAACCAAATTACATAGGCCTTGTTTTTAAACGTAAAGAAGCATGTTACCGTGGGAGAAAAGGGACGTAACTGTGTAGTGAGACGTTAATGAACATCAGCCCATTGCGTAAGTACCTGTGTTTGGCCATTGACACTACTATAGGTCTATAATTCTTTATCACACGATGTACAATGTGCCTTATTGTTTATCGTAGCTGGACATTTCTCGAAATAAAGGTTAATCAAACCGATAACAGAGATGCAGTCACCAGATTAAAATATTCCTAAGATGGAACCATTAAGTTATGGACGTTTTTAGTGAACTGTTTTACTATTTATAATCTAAGCACTTTTTCTCACAACACATTTTGCATAATCTCGTTTCTTTTCATGTAAGTCTGAGTGTGATATGTATCTTAAATTCAACAAAAACATATGTCATTATTTTCTAATTGTTTTCATTTATTTTTAAATCAATTGTCCACTAACATTAAAATTATTATGTTCTGGATACACCGATGTTTATTTTTGTATATAATGCAAACATTTTATTTTTATTTTTGAAGTAATTACTCTGTCATCGCTTTTTATATAAAATTAATATGAAACTTTTAGTTTATTTATTAACTACATTTAGCCAATTTCCTTTTTCATTTAGGAATGATTGCGATATGTGCATACAAAGCCATTGGTATGGATTCTTGCACGATAACGCAGATTTTATTATCACTATACGTATAACCATTTAATGCACGTGCCATTGATTTTGTATCAAGATGCATTGCAAAACGCTCTGCTTTGTTTATGTTTCAATGATTAGTGTATTTGACGTAATTATTCATTATTTACTTTTGTATAAGATAAATCCAAACTTCTTACTTAACATTATTACAACTGTTTATGAAAGAATATAGTTAACATACTGAGTCTCGTATATAAAGATTTTAATACAAAAGTATAGTATTGTAACATTTTTATAACAAATGCTGTGTTTAATACTTAAGTAATAGAATTTCAGTTATTGTATTGACCTCCTCACTTCGCACAAGTTACAGTTCTAATAGTTTAACTTCAATAGTGTCTTTAAGACATATCACGTGCGTACTTTTAACTTGACAGAACCAAAATACCGTGTACATATATACTTATACATAAAACTGTATAAGGTATTCAGGTGAGACGACGATTTGCCTAAGAAAGGATTTATTTTGTTAATTTTTGAAGTTACGAATATGATTTATAAAGTCGAGTTGATTGTTTATTTTCTATTGTGTGATATCATTTACTATCATTAGTTGTGATGCATTCTTATATGTTTCGTTTATATATTTCGTATTGTTATACAACTGTATTAAACACATGATGTAAAGACTCAGTGTATTATACTTTATACAAACCCAGGTCACATATACATATACAAGTATTTGTGCAATACGGGTATAAACTAAAGACAGAAAAATAAAGAATGTTTAATTATGTAACACAAGGGAGAGAACTGCCGTCACGCGAACGCTAAATGCGGTACCGGAACGTTGTTTCAAAAACTGGTTTAATTGATATTTCGTATCAAATGTTGGTACATGTTCATATTTTATAGTTTCCACCGACTGTCTGAGTATTAGAGGAATATATTTTACCGATATACAGATCAGTGCGATCTACACATTTCAAGATAACCTCAAAACAGTTGCGCTTCATTCTAAATTTAATCATAACCGGACTTGATGCTCAACTGTTTTGAGGGTATTTGGAATTTTTAGGTCGCACTGAATTGTATATCAATGAAAGAGACTCTTTTAATACCCAGACGCAGGGTAGGAACTATAAAAAATACACGTACCCAAAATCAATACGAAAAATCACTTAAACCAGCTTTTGAACAACGTTTCGGCAGCATTTTTAGCGTTGCGTGTGACGTAGGTTCTCATCCTTGAAACAGGAGACGTAGCATGTAAAGGAATGGCCGCCACAACTATATAAGCATATTCAATATATATAATATTAACTATTTTATAACTATATTCGATATTGATATGAATTGAATATGTATTTGTATGATGACAATAGTAGTATGTGGTATGGTGTATTAGGTTCATCAAATACACAGAATACACGAGTTTAATATTCAGTGTACTGTTCAAGTTTGAAATATGAACACCAAAGTATATTATGTAAATTTTATATTATATATAGCATAAAATGCAAATACATCACTGATGTTCAAACAGTTCTTACTGGATTTTAACAGCATTTAAGGATTTTCTTTTTAAAACAAAAAAGCTGCATTCACTGTCATTGAAAAATACAGACTTGACAGCACAGTTATTGTGTATTTTATGAGCAGATATATGACTTCTGGGAAAAAATCGACTTTGTAGTGAGACCTGAAACAGCATACTCAAAGAAATAATAAAAATTAAAAACAATGTGATACGGTAGTTTTGAAAAGATAGATAATAGTTTTATTATATAAAAAAATTTTTTTTTCAAATTTCTGAAAAATTGAAGCTTTATCTTTTTGGCAAGAAACATATTTAACCAATAATTATTTGGAATAAAAGCGTTTTCACAACTGATAAATTTCAGACATTCAAGTGGCAAGTAATTTATAAAGCATTTACTATAACTTTTCGTTTCATGCCAATACGAGGACGCAGAAAAGTAGTAGTATCTGTTGTATTTTAAAGAAATAACGTTAATATAAATGTCAACATAAAATATAAACATATATTTATTATATATGTAGTATTTGCTTTACTCATATGTAGCAAACAATCGCAGTTTTGTTAACCATTTTGAAAATAAAATGAAACCAAATCACACAGGACTTGTGTTACCGTCACTAAAAGGGGACAAAACTCTGTAGTGAGACGCAAATGTTTCAATACACAGTTGAATGTTACTCTTTGTTATATATAAAATCTAGGGTTTCTATACCAGTAAAAATCAACAAAGATAGGTATTACATTCCCTATGGACCATTTTAAAAAATAGTTCAAACCTAATTACATGGTTCTTTTAGTGCAGATATTGTATTACCGTCACTACAAGAAAAAGGGATGCAACTCAGTATTGAAACGTTTCATACCATTATATATGATCTTCAAATATAAATATTACATTTGTAGGATTAAAGATTAAATTTAAAGACTAAATTTATGCGTGTAAATGAGTAAATACCGACCAGCAACTTAACATTGAACCGCCGCGATGGTCTAGGGATACATCATACGGAAGGTCGTGGGTTCGATCCCGGCCGGGTCATACCAAAGAATTGAACAATAATAACAGAAGTTTCAGCATTTAGAGGTTCGTCATAGGACTGGTCGACCTGGTGTCAGTATAATGTGACTGAATGGGGTATCATACGATGTGTCTGCGGCATGATGCTCCAGTGTTGCAGCGCTTAGCATACTGTCCCACGTGAATATCGTCGAGATATAGCTGATCATTTGTTGAAAGCGACCTTTAATACCATACAAACAAAACTTAACATTGATCAATAGATAAAGGTATGATCGTGCCACTTATCATACTTTACCACATACCCATGTCCACCCTATGTTTGTTGAAAATCAATTACTACTGTTTCCCTACTTTCTCTTTCGCCAGTTTCACTCAGTATGGTTGTGAAATGGCTCAATAGATTGATGACAAAACGTCTGTAGTAATCAATTAAATTACTAATTACAGTCGACCCGTTCACCTCTATTAAGTATTCACTTGTCTAAAGCATCCACATTTGCTATTTCCAATTCATATGCTTTCAGAACAAATTAACCTGTATTAAGCAACAGCCTGTCTTAAAAGGTATTTTGCTCATTCCCTTAACTCGCTACTTAAGACAGGTTTGACTGTATTAAGTTGTAAACACAGTTTGCGTTATATGTTATCAGCTTAATGACGTAGACACTTGACATATTAAAAGCTTGGCTGGGCTAATCATTCAGTTATCTGTTGAGGTCAAATTATATGTATATGAAGCATGCATGTAAAGATGTGGTGTTTTATTTACGTTTTTGTAAAACACCATGAGAGGACCTGTGCAAGCGCAGGGGTACATTTAGGTGATAAAAATAGTAGGACGTCGCGCACGGTAATGGTACTTTTAAGCGTAACACGATTTTAACGTTATTCATGTATTGATTTTCATATCATTTAATTTACAAGAAAATAGTCGAATATCGGTTACTTCAATAGAATCATAATACTTTGTGGATATTAAATGTATCAAAACCAATGATATGCTTTCATTCACATGTACTTTTAGAATACATTATACCTTGTACATAAATAGCGACGGCCTTAAGTTTATCGCCGTATTAAAACAACGTCAAACTGGCGTTGTTGATATTTGACAGAGGACATCGGAGATGATCGATACAAGGTGTAAATAATTTTTCAAATGTTTCAATATTTTGGGACATCAACAGAAACTTATTTTACTCGTAAATTTAATTTTCAAAAAGACAGCGTTTTGTGTTGAAAATATGGTTAATATGGTCAAAATGTGATGACAGACGTTATTTTTCGATAAAAATTCCACGGGGCAGCAAATCATAGAGGACATTTTAAATACGAAATCTGAACAATTCAGAGCAGAGTGAATATATTACATATGCACGTTCCATTTAAAATTTACTTTAGTATGATATGATTTTAGTATTTATATTTTCGCGATTTTTCCGTTAAGTTTGTTGTAATAAAAAAACAAAGTCTGTTACCGGAATTAATGCCACTTTCTTTTGTGTATAGAACTGACGTTTTTGTCTTCCGTGCCGTATTTAAACATAACATTTTAGTCCGGGACACGTAGTAAATGTTTCGCCGAGACATGGCGAAAATGACGTTAAATGTGACTTAATGTCAAATTAAAATATATGGATTATGTCAACAGCCTGATTTTTGCCCGTCA
Organism: Panopea generosa; assembly: GCA_029582155.1. Lineage (NCBI taxonomy): Eukaryota > Metazoa > Mollusca > Bivalvia > Adapedonta > Hiatellidae > Panopea > Panopea generosa. The sequence continues at coordinate 6,774,775 of CM055896.1, read as the reverse complement.
ACAGAAAAGATCGTTTCAAGAACTTTAATTTGATATATAATAAGTATAATTCCATTAACGATCAAGTATTCGGGGACATTTTTATATGTTTCGGGTAATAATTTTATGATGTAAGCATCATTACCGTGCGCGACGTCTAGGTATTCTGATTG
>CM055896.1:6582123-6769623 GCA_029582155.1 Panopea generosa | reverse complement strand
ACTTCATTGCACATTGATCAAGTTCTTGTGAAATAGTTATGTTCTCAGTTTGATGCTTTGAAATAGTTACGGTCATCTTCATATATGTAGTAATTGGTAAATGACTAGGATCGTGAGACATTTAGATATATCCTGTTTCAAATTGATGTCATCAAATCAGTGTGTGTTTTGCAATGTTCTGTATTGCTTGTTTCCATCTGAGCGCACTGCATATAAATGCATTGCAAATTTGATAAGAGTCTTCCGTTATCTGGACTACGTGAAATCAATCAGTGACCTTTCACCTAGCATTTGAAATTTTGACATGACTTGCCTGTGACATTCTGTTTTGAGATGCAGTTGACGCCCCATTCCATTTGGCTAACACAACTTGTCAATGTCACGTATTCAATAAACGAACAGTCGCTTTATTTTTGGAAAATGCTAAGCTAACATGACTTTATCCGTGAACATATACAATGATAAGTGGAGCTTGGAAAAGAAATTCAGCTCCAGCATCGCGCTCCTCATGTTCTAGGTCTTAGTGCTAACAGAGAGAAACTTCATCGGCGAAGTCATCTTTTAACTTGAAGCAAACACTAGAAATTCTCACCAATTTTGTAACGAGTAAATGGCTATAAATAATTATGTTCTTTTACAAAAGTGATTCTGTTAAAAAAACAAATGCATAATATTATTGTTGTATGCGCATTGTGTTCTGTGCTCCTGAGCGGCTCAATGGTCATTTAGGTCAACTCGTATTTAAATATGTGCATCATCAAAGCTAATTTAATGAAAACTACACTATTATACTGATATTACATAATTTTTGTTTTTCGATATCTTAATTTGCTTTTAATATGCCATTAATGTTTTCTAACATTTCAACCTTTTTTCGATTTAATTTAAGTATTTTACGGCATTTGTCATTGTAAAAAAACATGTAGAATTTTAGTAACTGTTACTGTTCTGTTTTATTACCGATGTATATCAAAAGGTTCAAAATGCATGTATCGCCTGTAGGTAACAGTGTGAATTCACTGTGCTTAAGTAATGTATATTCATTTTGAAGACAATTTGAAATTGTAACTCGTGGCCTAGGCATAATTACCAAGTTATTCAGATTTTCGTTTTACTCGCAGTGTGTGTATTTAAAAATAATAGATTTGCATGCCGCGTGCATCATTACACTTTATGCCCAACTTACTAACAACTTCTTAAATTAAATATATATTGATTTTAATTATTTAATTATTTACAATTTTATCATAAAATCGTTTTAATGAAAATTTATTTTAAGATAGAAAATAGAATACATTACATTTTAACACAATTTTCAAACAAAATGTATAAATACAATAAATACAATAATAATGGAATTAATTACGAAAATAATTATCTAATTAAAGAACAAAATGTAAATCTGATGGAATAGTAATCAATAAAAATGGGGAAATAAATATAATGATGTTTTCTTATATTTTTTGATTATTTGTTTACCCACAGGCACAAAGCAAGACAAATCAGTTGTTGGTGGCAGCAATAGATTTCGGAACAACGTATTCCGGATGGGCATATTCATTCCGCCATGACTTTGAGACAAATCCTACAAAGGTGTCGGCAAAGAATTGGATTGGAGGAAATTTGATTTCATCTAAAGGTGACGCGAATTGTCTAATTACATATAGGCAATTATAGAAATGTTAAAGGGGTTTAATACTTTTGCTGTATCATGGTCCAACTGATTTCCATGTTTGTCCTTCATGTAGCGTAAGAGTAGTTTTAAATTTTTAACTGGATCTTACTTATATAATCTATCAGCACATGTATGTAAATTGTCACTTCAGCACAGACGTGTTACGTGCTATATCTTGATATACATATAAGCTATCAGCACATGTATGTTAATTATCGCTTCAGCACAGACGTGTTACATGCTTAAACTTGATATACATATAAACTGTCAGCACATGTATGTAAATCGTCACTCCAGCACAGACGTGTTACGTGCTATATCGTACAAATATAAGCTGTGGCTTAAACGAATCTTATTGAAGTAGCTGATTTTAAAGTCTTATGTATTTGGTGTGTATTATATCAAGGCACGCTCGCCGTACTATGGTCAGTAGAGATATTTCTGATGCCTATTCGCTAATTTACATATATATATATATATATATATATTGTTTCATCATTTAAATAATGAGCATTATCAGCACTGCAGTACCTCTTTACATACTACACAAAAAGTGTTATTTGTTGTCCTATTAATTTTTTTTACCTATTTTATTAGCACCAACGTGTGCATTAATCAAACCAGATGGCAAAACTTTCGATTCATTTGGTTACAAGGCGGAGAACAAATACGCACAACTGGCAGAGGAGAATTCTCATAAAGAATGGTACTTCTTCAAGCGTTTCAAAATGATGTTGTTTGATCAAAAAGTAAGTTACAGCTCACAGACTCAATTTAAAACTTATGCAAATACATTGAAGTCACATGCAGGTGTACCACTATGCATTAATTTGCTGTTTATACGAGGATTTAACCCTTCGGATAATTAGTGTACTGGAAGTTGTCAATCACACTGTAGTAGATATGTGTGTGCAACTTATTTTAATTTTGTGCCATTTGATTGAAATGTTTTTTCTAAAATCGACAATATTGGAAATTCCTCTACCACTGTGTTCCTATTTACTCGTTCACCGATTAGATTATCGGTACATGACTACTCAAGGATCGTGGTAATACACATCGTAATAGAACAAATATACATATTACAAAGACATTAATGTTAATGAGCCGCTTGTGTTATTTCATTCCACGAGCAAAATATAAACAATGCTCGTATTTGATGCCACGAAAGATGCCCTTTTGGACATCGACACTATATCAATTTTATCAAAATCTGCATATTCAAAAGAATTTTTTCTTATTTTCCCTTAGTAATAGAATCGTCATCTGTGTTAAATGTAAACTTGACTTAAACTGATTAAGATGTATGTTTTTGCCCTGTCTTAGCACCGAGCATTATGGAAACAAAACCTGATGTATGTGTATGCCCTGTCTTAGCACCGAGCATTATGAAACCAAAGCCTGATGTATATTTTTGCCCTGTCTGAGCACCGAACATTATGAAACTTAAGCCTGATGTATATGTATGCCCTGTCTGAGCACGGAACATTACGAAACCAAAGCCTGGTGTATGTGTATTCCTTGTCTTAGCACCGAGCATTATGAAACCAAAGCCTGATGCATATGTTTGCCCTGTCTGAGCACCGAACATTATGAAACCAAAGCCTGATGTATGTGTATGCTCTGTCTTAGCACCGAACATTATGCAACCAAAGCCTGAGGTATATGTATGCCCTGTCTGAGCACCGAACATTATGAAACCAAAGCCTGGTGTATGTGTATGCCCTGTCTGAGCACGACCATTATGAAACCAAAGCCTGATGTATGTGTATGCCCTGTCTGAGCACTGAACATTATGAAACCAAAGCCTGATGTATGTGTATGCGCTGTCTGAGCACCGAACATTATGAAACCAAAGCCTGATATATGTGTATGGTCTGTCTGAGCACCTAATATTATGAAACCAAAGCCTGATGTATGTGCATGCCCTGTCTTAGCACCGAGCATTATGAAACCAAAGCCTGGTGTATATGTATGCCCTGTCTGAGCACCGAACATTATGAAACCAAAGCCTGATGTATATGTATGCCCTGTCTGAGCACCGAACATTATGAAACCAAAGCCTGATGTATATGTATGCCCTGTCTGAGCACCGAACATAATGAAACCAAAGCCTGATGTATGTGTAAATCCTGACTGAGCACCGAACATTATGAAACCAAATCCTGATGTATGTGTATGCCCTGTCTGAGCACCAAACATTATGAAATCAAAGCCTGGTGTATATGTATGCCCTGTCATATCACCGAACATTATGAAACCAAAGCCTGGTGTTTGTTTATGGCCTGTCTAAGCAGAGATCATTATGAAACCGAAGCATGATGTATGTTTATGCCCTGTCTTAGCACCAAACATAATGAAACCAAATCATAGTGTATGTGTATCCCCTGTCTTAGCATCGAGCATTATGAAACCAAAGCCTGGTGTATGTGTATGGGCTATCATAGCACCAATCATTATTAAACCAAATAATGGTGTATGTTTATGCCCTGTCTTAGCACCTAGCATTATGAAACCAAAGTCTGATGTATGTGTATGCCCAATCTTAGCACCGGACATTATGAAACCAAAGACTGGTGTATGTGTATGCCCTGTCTTAGCACCGAGCATTATGAAACCAAAGTCTGATGTATGTGTATGCCCTGTCTTAGCACCTAGCATCATGAAAACAAAGTCTGATGTATGTGTATGCCCAATCTTAGCACCGGACATTATGAAACCAAAGCCTGGTCTATGTGTATGCTCTGTCTTAGCACCGAGCATTATGAAACCAAAGTTTAATGTATGTGTATGCCCTGTCTTAGCACCGAGCATTATGAAACCAAAGTCTGATGTATCTGTATGCCCTGTCTTAGCACTGAGCATTATGAAACCAAAGTCTGGTGTATGTGTATGCCCTGTTTGAGCATGGAACAATATGAAACCAAAGCTCATGTATGTGTATGCCCTGTCTTAGAACTGAGCATTATGAAACCAAAGTATGATGTACGTGTATGCCCTGTCTGAGCATCGAACACTATAAAACCAAAGCCTTATGTATGTGTATGCCTGCTTGAACACCGAACATTATGAAACCAAAGCCTGCCGTATGTGTATGCCCTGTCTCAGCACCTAACATTATGAAACCAAAGCCTGATGCATGTGTATGCCCTGTCTTAGCACCGAGCATTATGAAACTAAAGTCTGATTTATGTGTATGACCTGTCTGAGCACCGAACACTATGAAACCAAAGCCTGATGTATGTGTATGCCCTATTTGAGTACCGAACATTATGAAACCAAAGATTAATGTATGTGTATACCCTGTCTGAGCACCGAACATTATGGAACCAAAGCCTGATGTATGTGTATGCCCTGTCTGAGCACCGAACAGTTTGAAACCAAAGTCTGATGTATGTGTATGCCCTGTCTTAGCATCGAATACTATGAAACCAAAGTCTGGTGAATGTGTATGCCCTGTCTGAGCACCGAACAGTTTGAAACCAAAGTCTGATGTATGTGTATGCCCTGTCTTAGCATCGAATACTATGAAACCAAAGTCTGGTGAATGTGTATGCCCTGTCTGAGCACCGAACATTATAAAACCAAAGCCTGATGTATGTGTATGCACTGTCTGAGCATCGAACACTTTGAAACCAAAGTCTGATGTAGGTGTATGCTCTGTCTGAGCACCGAACATTTTGAAACCAAAGCCTGATGTATGTGTATGCCCTGCCTGAGCACGAACATTAAGAATTCAAAGCCTGATATATGTGTATGCTCTGTCTGAGCACCGAACATTATGAAACCAAAGCCTGATGTATGTGCATGCCATGTCTGAGCATCGAGCATTATGAAACAAAAGTCTGGTGAATGTGTATGCCCTGTCTGAGCATCGAACATTATGAAACCAAAGCCTGGTGTAGATGTATGCCCTGTTTGAGCACCGAACATTATGAAACCAAAGCCTGGTGTATGTGTATGCTCTGTCTGAGCACCAAACATTATGAAACCAAAGTCTGGTGTATGTGTATACCATGTCTTATCACCAAACATTATGAAACCAAAGCCTGATGTATCTGTACGGCCTGTCTGAGCACCGAACATTGTGAAACCAAAGTCTGATGTATGTCTATGTCCTGACTTAGCACCGAACATTATGAAACCAAAGCCTGATGTATGTGTATGCCCTGCCTGAGCACCGAACATTATGAAACCAAAATCTGCTGTAGGTGTATGCCCTGCCTGACCACCGAACATTATGAAACCAAAGCCTGATGTATGTGTATGCCCCGTCTGAGCACCGAACATTATGAAACCAAAATCTGGTGTATGTGTATGCTATGTCTGAGCACCGAACATTATGAAACCAAAGTCTGCTGTATGTGTAAAGTCTGGTGTATATGTATGATCTGTCTGAGCACCGAACATTATGAAACCAAAGTCTGGTGTATGTGTATGCCATGTCTTAGCACCAAACGTTAAGAAACCAAAGCCTGATGTACGTGTACGGCCTGTCTGAGCACCGAACACTATTAAACCAAAGTCTGATGTATGTGTATGCCCTGACTGAGCACCGAACATTATGAAACCAAAATATGATGTATGTGTATGCCCTGCCTGACAACAGACCATTATGAAACCAACGCCTGATGTAAGTGTATGCCCTGTCTGAGCACCGAACATTATGAAACCAAAGTCTGGTGTATGTGTTTGCCATGTCTTAGCACCGAACATTATGAAACCAAAGCCTGATGTATGTGTATGCCCTACCTAAGCACCGAACATTATAAAACCAAAGTCTGATGTATATGTATGCCTTTTCTGAGCACCAAACATTACGAAACCAAAGCCTGGTGTATATGTTTGCCCTGTCTGAGCACCGGACATTATGAAACCAAAGCCTGGTGTACGTGTATGCCCTGTCTGAGCACCGAACATTATGAAACCAAAGTATGGTGTATGTGTATGTCCTGTCTTAGCACTGAGCATTATGAAACCAAAGCCTGGTGTATGTCTATGCCCTGCCTGAGCACCGACATTATGAAACCAAAGTCTGATGTATGTGTATGCCCTGTCTGAGCACCCAACATCATGAAACCAAAGCTTGATATATGTGTATGCGCTGTCTGAGCACCGAACATTTTGAAACCGAAACCTGATGTATGTATATGCCCTGTTTGTGCACCGAACATTATAAAACCAAAGCCTGGTGTATGTGAATGCCATGTCTGAGCACCGAACATTATGAAACCAAAGCCTGATGCATGTGTATGATCTGCCTCAGCACCGAACATTATGAAACCAAGCCTAATGTATGTGTATGCCCTGTCTGACCACCGAACATTATGAAACCAAAGTCTTGTGTATGTGTATGCTCTGTCTGAGGACCGAACATTGTGAAACCAAAGCCTGATGTATGTGTATGCCCTGTCTGAGCACCAAACATTATCAAAGCAAAGGCTGGTGTATGTGTATGCCCTGTCTTAGCACCGAGCATTATGAAACCAAAACCTGATGTATATGTATGCCATCTCTGAGCACCGACTATTATGAAACCAAAGCCGGGTGTACGTGTATGCCTTATCTGAGTACCGAACATTATGAATCAAAAGTCGGGTGTATGTGTATGCCCAGACTTAGCACTGAGCATTATGAAACCAAAGCCTGATGTATATGTTTATGCCCTGCCTTAGCACCGACATTATGAAACGAAATCCTGATGTATGTGTATGCCCTGTCTGAGCACCGAACATTATGAAACCAAAACCTGATGTCTGTGTATGCCCTGTCTGAGCACCGAACATTATGAAACCAAAGCCAAGTGTATGTGTATGCCCTGTTTGAGCACCGAACATTATAAAACAAAAGCCTGGTGCTTATGTATGCCTTGTTTGAGCACCGAACATTATGAAACCAAGCCTGATGTATGTGTATGCCCAGTTTGAACACCGAAAATTATGAAAACAAAGCCTAATGTATGTGTATGCCTTGTTTGAGCATCGAACATTATGAAACCAAGCCTTGTTTATGTGTATGCCCTGACTGAGCACCGAAGATTATGAAACCAAAGCCTAATGTATATGTATGCCCAGTTTGAGCACCGAACATTATGAAACCAAAGCCTGATGTATGTGTATGCCTTGCCTGAGCACCGAACATTATGAAACTAAAGCCTTATTTATATGTATGATCTGCCTGAGCACTGAACATTATGAAACCAAAGCCTCATGTATGTGTATGCCCTGATTGAACATCGACATTATGAAACCAATGTCTGATGTATGTGTATGCGCTGTCTGAGCACCGAACATTATGAAACCAAAGCCTGGTGTATGTGTATGCCCTGTTTGTGCACCGAACATTATAAAACCAAAGCCTGGTGTATGTGAATGCCATGTCTGAGCACCAAACATTATGAAACCAAAGCCTGATGCATGTGTATGATCTGCCTCAGCACCGAACATTATGAAACCAAGCCTAATGTATGTGTATGCCCTGTCTGAGCACCGAACATTATGAAACTAAAGTCTAGTGTATGTGTATGCTCTGTCTGAGGACCGAACATTGTGAAACCAAAGCCTGATGTATGTGTATGCCCTGTCTGAGCACCGAACATTATGAAACCAAAGGCTGGTGTATGTGTATGCCCTGTCTTAGCACGGAGCTATATGAAACCAAAACCTGATGTATATGTATGCCATCTCTGAGCACCGACTATTATGAAACCAAAGCCGGGTGTACGTGTATGCCCTATCTGAGTACCAAACATTATGAAACAAAAGTCGTGTGTATGTGTATGCCCAGACTTAGCACTGAGCATTATGAAACCAAAGCCTGATGTATATGTTTATGCCCTGCCTGAGCACCGACATTATGAAACGAAATCCTGATGTATGTGTATGCCCTGTCTGAGCACCAAACATTATGAAACCAAAGCCTGATGTATGTGTATGCCCTGTCTGAGCACCGAACATTATGAAACCAAAGCCAAGTGTATGTGTATGCCCTGTTTGAGCACCGAACATTATAAAACTAAAGCCTGGTGTTTATGTATGCCCTGTCTGAGCACCGAACATTATGAAACCAAAGCCTGATGTATGTGTATGGTCTGCCTGAGCACCGAACATTATGAAACCAGGCCTGATGTATGTGTATGCCTAGTCTGAGCACCGAAAATTATGAAAACAAAGCCTAATGTATGTGAATGCCCTGTTTGAGCATCGAACATTACGAAACCAAGCCTGGTGTATGTATATGCCCTGTCTGAGCACCGAAGATTATGAAACCAAAGCCTAATGTATATGTATGATCTGCCTGAGCACTGAACATTATGAAACCAAAGCCTTATTTATATGCATGATCTGCCTGAGCACTGAACATTATGATACCAAAGCCTAATGTATGTGTATGCCCTGATTGAACATCGACATTATGAAACCAAAGCCTGCTGTATCTGTATGCCCTGTTTGAGCACCGAACATTATGAGACCAAAGCCTAATGTATGTGTATACCCTGCCTGAGTATCGACATTATTAAACGAAGCCTGATGTATGTGTATGTCCTGTCTGAGCACCGAACATTATGAAACCAAATCCTGATGTATGTGTATACCCTGTCTGAGTACCGAACATTATGAAACCAAAGCCTGGTGTATGTGTATGCCGTGTCTGAGCACCGAACATTATGAAACCAAAGCATTATGTATGTGTATGGCATGTCTGAGCATCGAACATTATGAAACCAAAGTCAGAGGTATGTGTATGCCCTGTCTGAGTACCGAACATTATGAAACCAAAGCGTGGTGTATGTGTATGGCCTGTCTGAGTACCGAACATTATGAAACCAAAGCCTGGTGTATGTGTATGCCCTGTCTGAGCACCGAACATTATGAAACCAAAGCCTGATGTATATGTATGCCCTCTCTGAGCACCGACTATTATGAAACCAAAGCGGGGTGTACGTGTATGCCCTATCTGAGTACCGAACATTATGAAACAAAAGTCTGGTGTATGTGTATACTCTGTCTGAGTACCAAACATTATGAAACCAAAGTCCGATGTATGTTTTTGACCTACCTGAGCACCGACATTATGAAACCAAAGCCTGATGTATGTGTATGCCCTGTCTGAGAACCGAACATTATGAAACCAAAGCCTGATGTATGTGTATGCCCTGTCTCAGCACCGAGCAATATGAAACCAACGTATGGTGTATGTGTATGCCCTGTCTGAGCACCGAACATTATGAAACCAAAGTCTGGTGTATATGTATGCCCTGTCTGAGCACCGAACATTGTGAAACCAAAGCCTGATGTATGTGTATGCCCTGTCTGAGCACCGAACATTATGAAACAAAAGCTTGATGTATGTTTATGCCCTGTCTGAGCACCAAATATTATGAAACCAAAGTCTGATGTATATGTTTGCTTTGCCTGAGCACCGAACATTATGAAACTAAAGCCTGATGTATGTGTATGATCTGCCTGAGCACCGAACATTATGAAACCAAAGCCTTATGTATGTATATGCCTTGACTGAGCACCGACATTATGAAACCAAAGCTTGATGTATGTGTATGCCCTGTCTGAGCACTGAACATTATGAAATTAAAGCTTAATGTATGTGTATGCCCTGTCTTAGCACCGAACATTATGAAACCAAAGCCTAATGTATGAGTATGCCCTGTCTGCGAATCAAACATTATGAAAACAAAGTCTAGTGTATGTGTATGCCCTGTCTGAGCACCGAACATTTTTAAACCAAATTCTGGTGAATGTGTATGCCATGTCTGAGCACCGAACATTATGAAACTAAAGTCTGGTGTATGCCCTGTCTGAGTACCGAACGTTATGAAACCAAAGCCTGGTGTATGTGTATGCCCTGTCTGAGCACCGGACATTATGAAATCAAAGCCTGATGTACGTATATGGCCTGTCTGAGCACCGAACATTATGAAACCAAAGTCTGATGTATGTGTATGTTCTGTCTGAGCACCGAACATTATGAAACAAAAGCCTGATGTATCTGTATACACTGTCTGAGCACCGAACATTATGAAACCAAAGCCTGATGTATGTGTATGCCCTGTTTTAGCACCGAACATTATGAAACCAACGTCTGGTGTATTTGTATGCCCTTTCTTAGCACCGAACATTATGAAACCAAAGTTTGGTGTATATGTATGCCCTGTCTGAGCACCGAACATTATGAAACCAAAGCCTGATGTATGTGTATGCCCTGTCTGAGCACCGAACATTATGAAACCAAAGCCTGATGTATGTTCCTGCCCTGTCTGAGCACCAAATATTATTAAACCAAAGTCTGATGTATATGTTTGCCTTGTCTGAGCACCGAAATTTCTATGTCCCAGAAATTCTAGTGAAACTATTCTCCAGAACATTCAAAATCAACAATTTTTGTTGAAGTAGCACCCAGTCGTAAATATCTCACTATGAAGCAATAGTTAAGCTGTATGACTACAACTTATAAATTAGCCATTAGTTTGTCTTTTTATATGTGTGTTTATTGTATTAATGTTGATACTTTAAGCGATCATTACCGAAAGTAGTTACAGCACTTTAAGTAATATGAACATAATTTTAACGATCAGTTATGCTTATATCAATTTGGTTAGCATACATCGTTATATTGTTAGGTTAACACGGATATGCATTTTCTTCATCTGTTAAGGGTATTAAGCGTATGATTACCATAAAAGATGCCAGTGGGAAAAATCTTCCAGCAAAATTGGTCTTCTCTTTATGCATTGGATATCTGAAAAGAGACTTGATCGAACAATCTAAGAAACGCATATCTGGAGACGGACTCACGGATAAGGACATTCATTGGGTGTTGACCGTACCTGCTATCTGGAGTGATGCAGCAAAACAATTTATGAGAGAAGCAGCCGAGGCGCCGGAGGTAACTATGTATACTCTAACAATATAATACTCCTCAGAAGTAGGCAACTCAACAGTATATAAATATCCACGATTATTAAAATACAATTTATTCTTGATATAACTTATTTATTCATTATGCCGAGTCAAATATAATTACTACTGTCGAAATGACTAGTTCAGTTTTCTTTGGACACAAAACGCTTTCATCAATTTGTATTTTTAAGCCACATTCCAAACTATGATTTATGTTAATTGGCGAGATACTGCCAATTGTTAATGAACTTTGGTAATTAGAAACAAATATAAGTCATAAACATCACAATTATCATCATCACCACCGTCATCAGCACATTTAACACCAGAACACAAAGGGTTACACAAATATTATCGTTGATTACATGACTTTCATATTCCCCTGCAATACAAAAATCATCATTTAGTTACCTTTTAAAGATTTATATATTCAAATTTCATTTCTTTGTGGAAGATCACAACGAAATTCACAGACAGGGGTCTTGTGTCTGAACGATGCTAGTTTTCTGTTGTTGTTTTATAATTTGGTTTGACGCCATGTTCAACACATTTCAGGTTATATTTAGCATATCAAGTTTTGTTGGTGGAGGAGACCTCAAAATGAATCTGAGTAGAACCACCGTTCTTCCTTAAATAACTGTCAAACTTTCTCACAAAAAGTTTTTTGCATGAGCGGGACCTTGGCGGTGAGAGGTACAGTAAGTGATATTGAGACGGCGCCTTACACCACTCGACCACGGATAGTATTACTACACCTACTTTAACTATTAGAATACAGTATACCCTGTACATAAAAGCAGCGTTCATGGGTTTTTTCGCCGTATTAAAACAACGACAAACTGACGTTGTTAATATTTGATAGAGGACATCGGAAATGCTTGATACTAAATTTACTCGTAAATATAATTTTCAAAACATGTGTTCAACATTTATAATATGGTAAATATGGTCAAAATATGAGGACAGACGTTATTTTTCAATAACAATGCGAAGGGGCGGTAAGTCTTAGAGAACATTTTAAATAAGAGTTATCACCCATTCCTTGCAAAGTGAATATATTTCATTGCACATAAGCATGTTCCACTGAAATTTTAATTTAGTATGACATGATTTTAAAATTTATATGTTTGGAACTTTTTCTAAAATAATTGAATTAATCAAATATATGGTAAATATGGTCAAAATATGAGGACAGACGTTATTTTTCGATAACAATGCGAAGGGGCGGTAAATCATAGAGAACATTTTAAATAAGAGTTATCAACCATTCCTTGCAAAGTGAATATATTTCATTGCACATAAGCATGTTCCACTGAAATTTTAATTTAGTATGATATGATTTTAAAATTTATATGTTTGGAACTTTTTCTAAAATAATTGAATTAATCAAATACGTTTCAATTATTTCTTTCAAATAACGTTGCGGACAACACCTCTTTTCGATGGAAAAAAATGTAATATCTCATAATTGCAATACGGAAAAAAATCAAGTACCATATGATAAAACAATGAATATATACATACATATACTTTAATGCAATACTAACCAATTCCTTTCATCTTGACTGTCCTGTACTGACTTATTGACGGGTCCTCTGTTTTTTGGGACATCTAGCATATACGTAATGAACCACGTATTGCGTAATGGCCGTTAGGTTTGTCGTAATAAAACACACACGTCTGTAAGCGGAAACTGTCACTTTCTGCAGTGAATACACCTGATGTCTGCACCTTCGCGCCGTTTTTTAACATAAAATTTTTAAATGTGACTTATTGTTAAATCAAAATATGTAGATCATATCAACAGCATAGTTTATACGCGTCAGCTGAAAAATCGTTCCACGACTTTTTTATATATATATAGTAAGTATAATTCCAAAAACGAGCAAGTATTCGGGGACAGTTTTATATTAATTACGTATTTGTTTTATATCGCAAATATCGCGACGTCAAAGTATGCTCATGTTATATCAGAAACAACACATGTTACTGCATTGAGTTTTTATTATTACCTCCTCATAAACATACCCGTCCTTGAAATTTAGAGAAACAATGTAGATTTTACATGCAGGCATATAATATTAATTGTCACGAAAATGGTAATTATGAACTTGAATTTTACTGTTTAGTGTTTTTAAAAAATAAAATCATTTCGGCAGAGTGTCAATTGTTTTTTCAATTTGCAATAAAAATAGTGTTTCTTTAATATTTTGAGATAGTGTATTGTTAAATTTTGCTTAAAACCTCACAAAATACTCTCTAATACTAAGATTTCTATTATATTTTACATTCAGGTTAAATTGCTATTAACAATTATTTATACCAGTATGCATATTTCATACATTGAACACAACATAAGAGACCAATTCCAGGCGTATCCGTAAATGGTTGTGCCATCCGAAATAGGGTCAGTTGTAGAATAGTAGTATGTAGTACCCGGGCAGGTCCGGGCCGGGCAGGTCTCGATAAAATTGCTTCACTTTTTGCGCGGTATTGGTGGGCCCGAAAAACTACAGAAATCGTTCTTAATATTAGAAAACTGATTACGGGAAAAAAGTTATTTAAAATTGTTATAACAATCAATTTTGCGATACTATTGATAATTTTATACTAAAAATAATTTTGCAATAATTTTGATAATTTTATAAGGGAAAAAAGATAGTCTGGAAAATACATACGGCACGGATATGCTGTTTATGAGAAACTGCGGTACTTTATTTAAAAAAAAAACAATGCTAAAACTAAAGCTTATACTTTATAGTTTTATAGTACAAGTTCACATATTGTTTTACGACAGAAACACCATGAGCTACCTTAAGAAGCTATATTTCCTATTTACAATTGTGTTGTTTCAAAGCAAGTATGAATTAAGCAACAACCTGTCTTAAAATGCTATTTTCGCTCCTTCCCTTGAAGGTTTGTCTGTATTTGAAACTATTACAGATATATTTAAGCATGGTTAAAACTTATCTTTGTTAATATTGCGGCGTTTTGATTTCTTTATGTCTTTTATTGGCATTTGACCGTACATAGCCATCTGTATTAACAATATCAGAAATACATATGTTTTCAAATGCATGTTTTCCTATATCAGGCTGGTATTCCCGGTGACAATCTTACTATTGCCCTAGAACCGGAAGCTGCCTCACTTTTTTGTCGCCATTTACCGGTAGAGAAAATTGATGAAGGAGATTCGTCCGTCAGATGTTTTCAAGAAAATACAAAATACATTGTATTGGATGCTGGAGGTATATAAATAAAAACGTTACAACTTCCAAATGGCTTTATCTATGGATATACATTGCGTAAAAAAAGTTTTTTATTTGATACTATTTTGTAAATTGAATATATGAACATATAAATTAAATGTAGTTGCAATGTAACAACGGTAAACGCAATATTTTAAAGGTTTTGGTTAAAATAAGGTCTGTAAATTATGATTATTTCAATTCTAACTTGACACGGTTACCTGTGCAATCTCAAGTGCATATGTTAGATCACCGAATTGCACGAGAGGCGATGCTCCGAGTGTGACGAGCTGTTCTGACATATTCACGAGGATAGAGGTAACGTACCAAGTTAGTTAAGTAACGTTTCATTATATACCTTTGTTTTAACATTATGTCATTGTTAAATAAAATTTAAAATCAACAAATAACATCAACGTCATTAGAAATTAATTTTTAACTTTGAATTAGAGTTAAAATTTCGAATGTATGTTTTATAATGAAATATTAGATTACACAACATTTAACAATAGTCGCTTTAAGATGTTTACACAATACCTTTGTCGGTGAGAAAATAACCTTTTGAACTCGGCAGAGCGTAATTAATGAACAGGCATGAAACGGAAACGGACTACGTCAGTCATGAGAACATTCCAAATGGCCGCTACAAATTAGTAAAACAAACAGAAATATAATTATCGTCTTGAACCCTTTTTTATATTTAAAACACAAAAACATAAAATAGTATTTATTTTAAGACGCATTTACTGCTTTTGTTTTGTTTTAGGTGGAACTGTAGATATAACTGTACACCAAGTGACAGCAGGTGGAAACCTACGAGAACTACACAAAGCCAGCGGGGGTGCTTGGGGTGGTACTAAAGTTGACGACGCGTTCAGAACATTTCTCACAGAAGTGTTTGGTAGGCCATAGTTCTAATATTACATTCAGACCCACCAATCTGTTTTAACAAAACACGTTACAGTAAATTGTTTATAGGTCAATTAAATATGTATCTTCTAGAAATATTGTACCAAAAGTAAAAAGTAGTCTTTACATTCATCAGTTTATCTATAAAAGAATTAATAGAAATTGTATTTATTAAAATGATTGTTAAATCGCGATATATATGAGCAAGAAATCCCTCGGAAATCCTGAAAAAATAGCATGTATCTTATACATTTAGTCATGGAATGGGTCAAACGTAAATCAACGTATATAATTGCTAGGTAAAAGTACCCAATATATCTCGGAAATTATATCAATAGTTACATGGCGAGAACGTTCAAAGAACGGTTCGAACTTAAGCATAAGTCAAACCAAAATACAATACATACTTTTTTAGAGAGTTCCTCTTTAATGGGACGTATTCCCTCTTGAAACTGTATTTCGATATCTGAAAAACAAAAGAATGTACATCAAAATCGATGTTCGTTATTGGAAATGTACACTTTGTCGACGTGTGAATTTATATTTTCTCTTAAAAGATGTAATAGTATTTACACTGGTTAGTTCGATGTTAAAAACAAATATGTATGTATCATCACGTGTCACTGTACCAAATACGTTTTAAAACATTATAAAATTATGTTTTCCGGAATAGATGTCCATTTAATTTTATTCAAGGGTCAAATGGTCAAATACAGTTCCTTTTATATATTTGCTCAGTAAGCTTTGCCAATATAATTTAGTTTCTGCACGAGTTATTTTCAAAACACAATATGGGCTATCAAGCGTATATCCGAGTAGGCACTTCCGGACAAACCAGTTTTCAGGTAGAATCCAATTTAATGTGTACAGTATATAATTTATTCGATTCAACTGCTGACATTGTGTTCCATTGCCAACCTTTACACACAACATTACAACCATAGCTAAACTTCACAAAATAAAATAATCATTTATTATTAATAAGTAGTTATTTTGTGATCATTACCTGTGGCTTTAACAATGCTGTATCGTTATGGCATCTGGGAGAGGAGTTTAACCTGCATATGATATAAAATTAATCGGAACACAAAATTGTACATTGATTTAAAATAAGGAGGAACATACGAGTTTTGATAATAATAGTGTTAGATGTAAGTTTACCATTCTTTATTATTTCTATTTCAAATGAACCATTTTTAAGACTTGTCATTCATAAAAAGACCCAAATGAAAGAAGGGAAACTTATATTGTATTGTTTGGTGACGTTCAGCGTGCAAGAAAACCATTAAAAAGGTAGGGACCATGTGTACACTGTTGGCAAAGTGGAGGTACCCATATTTCCAACAATTTTTTTCCTAAATTCACATTTCAAATATGACAATGTTCAAAATGTTCAAAAAACATCAATGATGCCATTCAAATCACAAAGATGAACATTCAAATAAGCAAAATCATTTCAAATAAGAATTAACAAAGAGCATTGATCGGCGTCATTATGCGACGGAAGCATTTCCTTTTTTATTATTAATATATTGAGTTATATTTTATCCCGTTAGGAGATGCTGTAATAGAAACATTCCAAAAGGATCACATGGATATCTACATCGACTTTTTCCGAAGCTTTGAGTTGAAAAAAAGAGAAATTGCTCCAAGCACGGATGGAAAAATTACGTTTGCATTGCCGTACACGTTACTCAAACTACTCACAACTGAAAATAATTTTTCGGAAAGTATTTATGCATATCAAATAAATATGGTGAATGAAAAGATGCGAGTGGATGCAGACGTTATCAAAAGTTTATTCTCGAACTCTGTATCAAGTGTCATTAATCACGTATCAAGCCTTCTACAAAAGCCCGAAGTTCGTGGATGCAACTCCATTGTAATGGTAGGCGGGTTTTCTGAGTCTCCGATGTTACAAGAAAAGATGCGACAAGAATTTCCGAAAATGAAGTTCATAATTCCGGATGAAGCAGGTCTAGCAGTACTGAAAGGAGCCGTTATCTATGGGCACAGTCCAACAACTATTGCCGAACGAGTATGTAAGTTTACGTACGGTACAGATATAGCACATGTTAAGAATGACACCTGCACGCATCCGCCAACAACAACGTATACAGATGGAGTGGGGAACATCAGGTGTAATGATGTGTTTAGCATTCACGTAAAAGTAGGACAAACCGTCAAAGTAGGTGAAGAGCAACCGGAAAAAGAATATCACACTATTGAATATGATCAAAAATTGTTAGGTTTTAAAATGTATGCGTCTTCGTCATCTAGCCCGCAACTCACTACAGAAGATGGATGTAGTCAGATAGGTAGTATCGATGTACCGATGCCAGGTAGCGGAGAAAGATGGGTAACGATGAGCTTAAAGTTTGGCGGTACGGAGATTGAGATGAAGGTCACGAACAAAACAACCGGAGAAGTGACGATAAAACATGTCGATTTTCTGGGTTAGCATTAACGAACGAATGACTACAATATGCTTAAATGTATAACACGAATGTTTAAGCAGTGTAATAAGTAAGTAAATACGTAAGTAGGAAGTAAGTAAGCAAGTTAGTCAGTAAATAAGTATGTTTGTAAGTAAGTAGATGCACTGCGCAATTATAAGTCTCGTATGTATATACATTCAAATATAGTATTTGTACACTTGGCCAAACGGACCTTTAAATTGTAATGCCATATTATACACAACTGTGTTGTGTCATATATTCTATCAACATTAATTACAATTCTGGTAGCCCTGATCTTACAATAATATATATATTTGAAATGTAAATATTTCAAACAAAAGAAAAAAAGTTTGGCTTCTGGATTAATATTTTTTTGAGTCGATGTTCGCGCCACGCGGCTCATTTGCTTTTCCCGCTATTTTAACGTCACATTATGTGACGTTACTTCCGTTGTTTATTTATTTATGATTCGATGATTAAACGTTTCTTCGAATAAGTTCTAGCGCAGAGATTTTTTTTAAATTTTGCACACATATACTTTGAAGTAAGACAAATTTAAAACACTAAAAAAATATAGGTCGCCATGCTTGGTTTTTTGCTACGACTATTTTTAAACTACACCATTTTACATTTTTTAAAGAAAAAACAGCAAATGGGTGTAAGTTATAAATCTTGTTTAATTTACTAACAAAGTGATATATATCAGCAAAATATTGTTGTCACTCATGTAACAAAAAATAAAGTATCTAAAACAGAAAAAGTCATGATGCTATTTTGAGTTTCACATTTCATACAGTGATTTTCATAAATTTCTACGATTATAGAATGGGCCGTTAACGATGTATTTTTACACTAATTTAAAAATAAAAAAAGTTCTAACGCAGAGAATTGTTTCATTCTTTCTACAAAGAGGCACTATTACAAACTATATCAGAAAATAAAATAAAAAAACAAATGTTGCCTTACTTGTTACTAAGTTACATTGCTAAATGTTACCTCCCTTTTTCATAAAATGGCCGCAAAAGATGCATTTTTACACTAATTCAATAATAAAAAGAAGTTCTAACGTGGAGAATTGTTACATTCTTTCTACAAAGAGGAACTATAACAAACTTTATCAGAAAATAAAATAAAAAATACAGGTCACCATGCTTGTTTCTCAGTTACAGAGCTAAATGTTACCTCCCTTTTCATAAAATGGCCGTAAACGATGCATTTTGACACTAATTCAATAACAAAAAAGTTGTAACGCGGAGAATTGTTTCATTCTTTCTACAAAGAGGCACTATAACAAACTTATCAGAAAATGAAATAAAAAATACAGGTCACCATGCTTGTTACAAAGTTACAGTGCTAAATGTTACCTCCCTTTTTCATAAAATGACCACAATCGATGCATTTTCACACCAATTTAATCAAAAAAATGTTCTAACGCGGAGAATTGTTTCATTCTTTCTACAAAGAAGCACAACAACAAACAATATCATAAAATAAAATAAAAAATACATATCACCTTGCTTGTTACTAAGCTACAGTGCTACATGTTAACTTCCCTTTTCATAAAATGGCCTAAAATTGTCAAAATGGTGAAAATTATCTGTTGTAATTTTTATAAATGAAGTTTCATTGCAGAGGTAACTTTCATATTTGTAAATGATGCACTAAATAGCATTTGTAATATTTGTAATTTTTAATGTTATTACTGTTATGTTGCTTTTATACATTTCATATATACCGGGTAATTGATGAACATCAATATTTGTAATAGTTTGAAATGTTACAGGCCTAGTACTGTCAATCAAGGTTGGATCACCAGTGACCTGCTACTCAACATAATATCTTCAGAGTTTTATCTACGAGTTCAGTCGTCATTTTTTCTGGTATTTATCTTGGCTATAGTAGTCGTACCGTTATCTATTATTATTACATTAACTTTAAATTGTTATTCCTGTAATGGGCTACTTCCAACATTAATCTTTGAATTGTCATTCAAATTTTAGAACACTGGTGATCTGGTAGTGATTGTTCTTAATTTTTCATAATATGTGCATTTCCTAGTCTTTTGAAAAAACATCATATGTTTCGAATACTTTTTCTTAACATGGTCTCAATATCTGATTTACTGTCACAATCCATACTTCTGGCAACACATATTGTAATAAATTGGCCTGGTCCTGGTGTACTACTTGACTGACTTCACTGAAAATTAAAGGAAGCTTATATGAGATGAAGAAATAAATGACAATGTTTGTTGGTATTTTAGCTTAATTTACATCACCACCAGTTTCCCATTTGGGTGATGTACCCAGAAGAGTGAACAGTTTAGTCTTTTTAGGTTTATGGGGGATAGTGCAGGAAACAAATATCATAGAAACCTAATCATATGTTTCACCTGGTTCTTTTGCTTGGTGTATAACACCATCATAAAGGTCCTCAGTTTAAAGTCCCATCTGAATTACTGTTAGCACTGTAAGTTAGCCATCCTCAGGTATCAAACTCTCAACCCTGAGCTAGAAATATCGTGCTCTACTGACTGAGCTCATCGGTCTGGCTAAAAAACGACAATGCACTTTAATAAAACAGTACAATATATGGGTATAGTTTGACAACTCAAGGGCTATAGCTGAGTAGCAATTCCTGTTATAATATCTATGTTCAAACCATTGAACAAAATCTTATGGTTATAAACTTGCATGTATGTGGACATTTTTACTGAATGAAACTGTTATGTTATGTAACAATCAGTCAAGGGGCTGCAAGCTCAAATCCCCGTTTGGCCAGTCTCTGTGAGGATTTAAATATATGCAATTTCCAACATTGTGTCTCATGTTCATTCATCTTTAATCACTGATTCAAGTGGGAAAGTTGTCAGTTACTTGCACGGATATTGGGTGTGCCAAACAAGTAGTCACAGGTTTGACCCCCCTCATATCATCTGTCGTGCTCATGATTATTTTGTTGTATTCCATAGTAGAAGTAAGCTGAAACGGTTAAGCTACATTAATAATTACCATTGGCCCCTTTTGATGATTGTCACTCTTTCATTTAGTACTTCTGTACACGTTGTCTATGTCACGATATTGATTGTCTCTTCATAGTTAATGGAACCACTACATGTATTTAAAGCACCGACATCTCAATCCATCTGTAACCTGAGCCTCTGTTTAGCATTCCTGAAATGTGTTGAATAGATTTTTATTTTCATAATTCATGTAACAATTTTCTGTTTAACAGGAAATACAGAATGTGACGGAGTATAAATTTATTTTTAACATTTACTCAATGTAAGAATATTGTTCGAATCCCTGTCCGGCAACAGTCTCCAGGATGATAGATATACAACATTATGTCTCTTTATCAATCGTCTCTCGCCGCTGATTCAAGTTGGAAAGCTATCAGTTACTTGCGGAGATGGGGTGTGCTCAAATACTGGTTAATTCCAGGAAACAGTGATTAGGTGATCGTCTGTTAGCCCTCGATGGCATGAAAATGACGCTAAGTATTCACTTTTTATAGTTGTTCATCTCTAGAAATCATAAAGTAAGTTATCATTTTATGTGATACTTCGATATTGATCAGTGAGTTATGATAAAGCATCAACTAACCTTATACTCAATTGCTTTGTGTTGATGTCAAATGATATTGGACTTTTCCTGTTTAATCGATGTGTCTTGTTTGTTTCCACTGTCCTTAAAATTCCACATATACAGTTTATGTATAACATTGACCCATATAAGTGTCTTCCATAATGTCCTTCAATACCAAACTTTTACATGCATCAGGTCAGCTAAATGTCAAAATTCAAGACTTATTCTTCCTTGTCTCAATCCCGGTATGAGTAATATTGTTTCAGGTAAATTCGTTATGTACTCAGCGCTTTGGAACAAATTCACAAATGATTCATATCCGAAAATGAGTTATCCGAGATGTTACCACTACGAGTATTGATTATATTTTCGTAGTTGTTTCTTCGACTTCGTTATGTACAAGCACTTCTGATGGGTTAGAACGAAAAACAATATACTCTTTCATGCTTTTCGATCGCTTCCTTGAAAAAATTTACATTTCTAACATACTTCGCTTTGTAAATATCCTAATGAGACTCGACATTTAATTAACCAAACAGCGAAATTAGACCCCGAAACTGAAAGGAACTACCCGCAGAAACGTCTATAAGGTGATAAGCCGAAACGTCGGAAATAAATTATAACTAACGTTGTTTACGTGTTGGTGTTTTAAAAACTTTATTAAACAAAAGAAAACAAACTTGAGCATATATATATTGAATGCATATGAACGTTTATTCGTTATTTCTATAGTTTAGATCGGATTATCTTCACAATAATCTTTAGCCGTTCAAAGGCTGGAGTTTCTAGTTGCTCAAACGTGTTGAAGTATTTCAGCAGTCTTTAAATCAGTTGCATTTAAAAAGAAATGAATTGCATTGACTGCTTCAATCCAACAAGGTTGAATCGCGCAGATAATTTAAAAATAAGTCATTATTTAGATCATTGCATGAATTACGTAAACGAGCATGTATAATAAAAAGTGGCTAACCATGGCTAAAATGCTTTGGCACTTCAGTTTATTTGGATAATGTATTAATGATCTAAGTTTAAAAGAAGATTAATTATGAAGATCTAGTGGGATTGAATTCCATAATGCAATAGCAGACGGTAATAATGAGATAGAATATAACGTAGTTCTTACTGGAGTCATTTCCAAATTAATATTATCCTGGTTTCTTAGATTGTAATATTTATTAACTCCTTTGGTAGGATAAGGTAGATTCATGTAACTATCTGGCATGAATCCATTTTTCATTTTATAGGTGTAACCCCATCATTGATTTTTGTTCTTTATTCTAAAGTAAATAATAAAAGTTTGAAGGCTTGTCATTCATAGAGGGTCCCAAATGAAAGAAGTGAAACCTACATTTTACTGTTTGTCAACCTCGGCACTATCAAAATATGATGAGAAAAGTAGGGGTCATGTGTCATATAAGAGATTTTTTTTCTGCTCAGTGTGTACACTGGTGACAACGTGAAAGTAGACTTCCGAAATCATGAATTCATACCCCAATTTCCAAGCATCATTTTTTTTTTCTAAATTCACAATTCAAACATGACAATGCTATCAAAATGTTCAAAATACATCAATAATGCCATTCAAATAAAAAAATGAGCATTTTTAAAGAAGAAGAATTGAGGATTATTTATAACCGCCATTATGCGACTACCCCACGGAAGCACTTCCCTTTTGCAATGGTGGCACTATGCCTATAGACATGCAACCGATTCTATTTTTTAATAAGGTTGCAAAATGAAAAGGTTATAATTAAGCCTGTGACAAATCTTGTGGCCCGGTTTTTATTGATTTTTTTTTCAATATTATTTTTCATAATCAGTACACCTGTCCTGTCCTAAAGCAGCATATTCTAAAATTGGGCGCATATGTGACATGTTTATATGTATGACTAAGGGTGTTTAAGATTTTAAAGATCTCATTTATCCAGGAACATTATATGCATATGCAGATGAAAATATAGAATGTATATGCTCTTTGCTTTCTTGATTAAAAGTTATGCCGAGATGTTTATGGTGTTGAATGATGGTTAATTGTACAATGTATTTTGTCATGATACATTTTTGGACGTCTTTCTTCATTTATTCGAGATATAAATTTGAATCAAACCAAAAATAGGGTTTAATCGAGACCTTTAAGTCAATATCTATACACGAAGGTAGTCGTAAACAGCAGTTTTAAGTCGAATTCCGCTAATATTGTGATATTAAGATGCAAATATCAACCGAAGACTAGATACTATTTTAGTGAGACACCATATAGAGTGTATAATACAAAGAAGTGTAAGGCCAACGTAAAAATAAAAAAAAATTAATACGTACCAATGTAATAGCGCTTCAGATATTTTTTTCTTTAAATGAATAATGTTACCTTAAATGTGTATGCAATGCTTATTTTTCATTTTAGTGCGCTATAATGATGATACAGTGCGCTATAATGATGATATAGTGCTCTATAATGATGATATAGTGCGCTGTAATGATGATATAGTGTGCTTTAATGATGATATAGTGCACTATAATGATGATATAGTGCACTGTAATGATGATATAGTGCGCTATAATGATGATAAAGTATGCTATAATGATGATATAGTGGGCTATAATGATGATATGGTGCGCTATAATGTTGATATAGTGCACTATAATGATGATATTTTCGATCAAGTCGAAGCCCATTTTAAATAGTTCATTCACTTATGAATAATAGATCTAGTTAATAAAAAAAAAGTTTATACCGGCGTGACATTAACAAAAAATGTGGCTAAATGTATTAAAGTATCGACATAATTACATTTTTACAAATTGGTTACCATTTGTTATTTGGAGTGTGCCGCATTAATTAAATGGATGAAAGAGCGTGGCTTCACTGTTTTCACCAGTTATGCTTACACAATACAATCAAAGTACTTGAGAGTACTAATAGCCAAGCTTTAATAAATATCCACACGCCTTCCTTATTTGATTGCTATTATTGTAGCGTTTGGTTTATTTAATGCAACATTTTCCTTTTAAAAAATGATATAATACAATGTCCACAATATAGTTTTATTGTTTAATATTTTGCAGCTAATAACTCTTGTAAAAATTGGGTTTCACAGTTATAAATCACTTTGATAGTTTACAGCTTCATACTCAAACATACTCAAATGTTAACAAAATTAAATTTGTTGATACTGTATTTGAAAAGATGATGTCTATATATTTTACGGATTGGAAAGCAAGTGTAAATCAAACAACAAGTATACGTGGTAATGGACGTAACAAATTAAGATCTTATAGGCTTTTTAAAAATGATTTTGAAGTAGAAAATTATTGTAAAATTGTGCTACCAGTGAAGCATAGATCAGCGTTTGCAAAATTCAGATGTGGTGTTGCACCATTAAAACTAGAAACTGGTCGATATGAGGGTATTAATGAGAATGGCCGTTATGTCCTTTCTGTAATAATGCTATAGAAAATGGGTGTCATGTTATTCTAAAATGTGCCACTTATAAAGATATTAGGACAGATCTGATGCTTAAAGCATAGATGCGAAATTAAATAATTTTGATTACTGTAATGAAATGAAGTTTCTCTTTTCCAATAAAGATATGATAAGAATATGTGCCAAACCTGTTTAACAATACTACAAAAACGTAGAAATATTTTATTTAAATAATGTAATATATTTTAAAATGTAAAACAAATTAATTTTATATTATGTTGAGAAATCGGTGCTAATCTGGTCATTCCAGATCTGATCTGGGGTGATAACTGATATTTTAAAATAGTTTTTAAAAAAGCTTTTGACTATATAGCGATGCATTTGCATTTAATTTTCCTTTCACGATTGAACAAAAGTTATTTTAACACACTTTTAGGTCTAGAGCCAAGATTAGCGCCGGTGTCTCAATTCTTAGTGTATAATGCTATATAGTATACATCTTATTCTAACATAATGCATGAATAATCTGTGATAGATGTATATATTTTATGTCAATTAATTTTATAGCGATAATCTTATATGTTTGTAATAGATGAGACTTTAATACAGATATATATATATATAGTAAAAGTCGACAAATCAAATATAGTACCTGTCGCGTATGACCATTTTGACGATAATCAAGAATACAAAGCGTGATCAAGCCGACGTTCAGAGGGATATGTCTTTAGTGTATAGCCCGGATAAAAACAAAAGCCAGGTTCATTTCAGGCAACAATGAACATCAGCAACAGTTTAAGTGTGAATCGGCCCAGAGAAATCAATTAAAAATAGTTTTTGGTCATTTGGAGTGATCCGCACCATCGATCTACTTCGCTTTTTTAGGAAATCTCACCAACTACATAAATTAATGAAAATATGAACATACACGGAGTGTACTTTATCGATTTATGATTGGTCAAGAAATAACTAATTAGCAAACGATTTAGACGAGTTCTTTTTCCTTTTTTGGAGAGCACGCATCCTTGAACGTCACGTGATTCCTACCCGTGTAGTTGCTTTTCATTGAGAGTTGGTCTACCCAGTATGTAAATTATTTCCTTGTACGTGTTTCCAGAAAGTACATTCACACGGTTAGTGTGTTGCATAACTGCAACAGTGAAGGATTTTTTTCCTCACACTTGATGTGATAGAAATATTATTCAGATTACAAATGTAAACTATTGTTCATTATATTTTGAAGAAAAAAATGTTTCTACTTTTAATTTGTGTTACTAATGAAATTCATCATTGTTTTCGTATGTTAATATGTGAAAATAAATATCTAAAGAAATGACATCATTCCCGGAAATAAATGATAATATGATCCATTTCACATCAAAATTTATGTTTTGCTTTATTTTACCATTCAATCAGAAATTAGATTTCCTATCTAACAGAACGTAATATGTGTACATTTAAGGATTAAAAGCATAAAGGGCATTTCTCGGCAACGTTAAACTAATTTGTTTCTCAATTGAAATAAAATAAATAAGTTTAAACTAAACCAATCAAACCTCCATGATATTTAAGTTTGTATATATGAAGACTTTATTTTTTAAGATCAGTTATTTAAAGTTCAACAATTTTGTATGCAATATTTAACATGAACACACTCCAACATTCTGACACAGGTGAAAACTCAGATGCACCTTATTTCAAAAGGAGACATTATATAACCAACAATGTTGCCGCCACAAATGCACCTCACTTCAAAAAGAGACGTTATATAACCAACAATGTTGCAGCTACATATGCACCTCACTTCATAAAGAAACGTTATATAACCAACAATGTTGCCGCCACAGATGCACCTCACTTCAAAAGGAGACGTTATATAACCAACAATGTTGCCACCACAGATGCACCTCACTTCATAAGGATATGTTATATAACCAACAATGTTGCCACCACAGATGCACCTCACTTCATAAGATGTTATATAACCAACCATGTTGCCATCACAGATGCACCTCACTTCATAAGGAGATGTTATATTACCAACAATGTTGCCACCACAGATGCACCTCACTTCCAAAAGAGACATATAACCAACAATGTTGCTACCACAGATGCACCTCACTTCATAAGGAGACGTTATATAACCAACAATGTTGCCGTCACATGCATTTTATTTATTTACTTGTACTCTCAATGGGGAAAAAATAAATACACAAAATGTCAATTTATGACTTTAACAATTTATCAAATATAACAAATAATTACACAGTGACACCTTACGGCATCAAGTTGTTATCTGCCTTCATGTGTCATTTACAAATAACACTTTGATGCACTAAGGGGTAGACATGTCATACTGTTTGTCTGAAGGTGTATCTGTCATTACAGTTTGAAATACTGACGAGCTGGTTAGCTGTCAATACATTATTTCTAGCTGAATGTTTAGCATTGTGTCATACAGTCATAATTATATTCGAAATTATACCTAGAGATCTATGGTGTCAATAGATACACGGTCAAGATTTACGAAATATTATGTTTAGTATGCAGATATTGCCCTGGTATTTAATTTAAAAGTTGTGTAGGAGAACTTTTGGAGTCAATAATTATACAGCGACTGTCAACATTTAGAAAATATAGTGTTAAGAATGCAGATATTGCCCGGGTATTTACTTTAAAAGCGGTGAGAAAACATGGATATCAAAGTACACTTACAAACATACTTATGTCTTAACTTTACTACATTTGCATGTTTAATCAAAAGGCAACATCGGTAAATATTAGGTAAAATAAGTAACACTGAGTGTCAATGCTTTTCTAATGCTATACAAAATGACAATAATAATTATACCTTGCAAATCATGTTTAAGTTTCGAATGTTAGCAGCATTTCTTTCATGAAAGTCAATATCAAGAAAAACAGCGTTTGTTCAGCCCTATTCTGATCCTCTGCTTTGAATGTTCACATAGAACAAAGCCCCACCTGGCACCATGTAAGCTGATAAATAGCTATTAGAAACCTATTTATCAGTCAAAACATCACAGTTCTAGCTATCAATCAGTTATTTTGCAATGAAAAGTATGCGCACACTTCAATTATATAAGTTAATCTAAATCAATATTTTACAGCAAACAGCTCTACTGTCATCATCCATGTGCACCATACACCATTTCCTTCTCACACCTGTTTGTAAATCATCCAAATAAAATTGACTTAATAGAGCATTCAACATTTAAGAGATTAACTTTAAAAATGTTCTGCTCATTTTTATTAGATTATACATTTTATACGACTGGAAATAAATAAAGTTACACAAAATGGAAGGTTAAGTGTTAAATACATTCTCTTTATTTGAAGTGCACAACATTTCAGATGATATAATACAAAGACAGTTATCATAAATTCTGTCATATTAGACAAGGTCATTGCATTCTTATACATATACAAGTATATAAAATACTTACATGAACTTTAACCTTGACATATGACTTGTTCTTTGAGCATATATTCACGGTGACAAACCCCCATGACTTTAGGCTATAGAGAGGTGCTTAAAACTGGAGGAAAACTGCCAACTTCATATAACTATTTGCAGATAACTTAAAAATATTTTATGAAAATTTATGAAACAAAGACGAATGCGGTCTCTGTGTAGATATGAACACCATCCTGTATAGAGACAAACCACCGGTTATATAAAGTAAACATGTAAAACTTGTATTTTTGCAAAAACTGCAACAGCATTTTGTGCTCAGTTGAAAGAGTTATAGTATGGTGCGGTGCACTTTACAATAAAACGTTGATGCACTTTTTCTTCAAAAAAAACAAGGGTTTTCAAGGGATATCATCCGTGGTTCATCTCTATATAGAGACAGCATTCATCTTTGTTATCTGAAAAAACGTTACCTGAATCTGGCACTATTTCTCTGACTTTATGCACCAGTCCATAACATAAAGTCACGCAGGTTCGCCACCGGAATATTTAGATTCACTTTTGTTTATGCAATAGATTTTCCTATAAGGATATTTCAATTTATCTCAGTCTAGTTGGTCATTATCAGTTACATTGATTTTAACACTGAAGTTTGTTAAGTGATGCATTGTGCATTGCTTGTCAGAGCAAATGAATGGTCCACATTGTAATACACAGGTCTGGTAATCCTTGTCCTGTAAGGCCATAATACATTTATTTTCATGCTGCCCCTACCCTTTTATTTCCTTTAAAAGAAAAATCCTCCCCCACCCTCTCTCCTTTTTAAAAATTTAGATGATAATCTATCAATTAATTTATAATGGCCTAATGTTTCCAGTAATGCACACTTCTTCAATGAATACTATAAAGGAGAGAAAAACACAGACATTACATGTTCAATTAACTTTTTTCCCCAAGTTTCATTCAGTTGCCCTTGTCATTTGGAATGTAGAAATGGCCACAAAAAAGATTAATATACAAAGCAGGAACTACATCCTATTCAAGGAACATAACAAAATTTATACCAAGCATGATGGTAGTGTAGTGGATAGGGTGTTGGCCACTCATGCTAGAGGTTGTGGGTTCGATACCCAGTTTGACTAATTCGCCTCTCAAAAGAAAAACACTTAGTACTGGTTCTACCCAAAAAATGGACCCAATATGGTTCATATAAACTCTTCTGAACTTTCTCTGCAATCAAATTAAAAGAAATTAGTGTAAACTAAAATTTATACCACAACTCAATTTTCCACAACTCTTATGAAAGTTTTGGAGGAGAACTTCATTGCAGTACTCCTGATATGTCACAGACAAAGTTTGATATAAAATAATTCTAATGACAACAAATTCCAGAATTCATGCGTTGGGACACAGGTCAGTGTGTAAGCGCCACAATGTGGTAACACAATGCAGTAACAATAATCTTCAATCACATCTTACAGATCTTTAACATTTGTTATAGAAATGACATTGTTCATCCATCCATTTGTTTCTTCATTTCTTTGTTAAACACAAAATTTTGTGAATACAAATCTTAGTCTTTCATATGGATATAAAGAAGCTTCGTAGACAGTACAGATGTGATCATGCTACTGGTAACTTTTTTTCCCCAAGAGTTAAGAACCTTTTTCATTCCACCATTAGACATAAAATGTTGTAACCGTAACCCCTTCTACATTTTTTATTCAAACACAATGAAACTTTGTTGACATTTCTGACATCAAATGGACATGATCATGTATTCTAGTCGGTAAGTTTTTCCCACGATAATTTTGTCCAGAATTCTGCCCCTAATTTAATCATCTATACGTTTTGTGAAAATGAATAAAATGTGAATAAAAATTATATTGCCATAAAGATGATTTTTTTCCTCTATGCAATTGTCAAATTACAATGATGTAATGAGTTTGAAACTGAAGTTCAAATATATTTGACTGGCTAAACATTGTGCAAATACTCAACGTCGTTGGCATCACCTGACTGCTCCAGGTAGCCATTACACACATATTTTTAACGCTGTTGTTACATAACAGTTTTCAATATTAATATGAACTTTGGCAATTGCATAGAAAAAATATTACTTTTCAAGGCAATATAATTTCTATTCTTATACTATATTAAATGAAGAAAATATTACAAAAGTCCAAGTACTTTTTTAACACACCTTGTACATATTATAATTGCTGTTTATTTTCATTATCAGTGACCAGCAAGGATGTCACTATCAATTCACAGAATTTCTTTTTATAATGTCGGATTAAAAACATTTCTGCCATAAGTTCAATAGAGAATCTTACATGAGTGTTTATTACTTTTTTAATTTTTCAAACGAGTTGACAAAACTATATTATGTAAGGCATTTGCGAAGCATATCTCATTATACCATTTTTGCCAATGAATTTAATAATAAAAATGTTAGATTTTTTTTATTGTTACTCAGAAAAATTGTATATACAGCACCTTTCTATGGGGAATGAGATTCTATAAATAACATTACATATATTTATCTTCAAAATAACGTTGTTTTACCATGAAAAATCAGTCATTTATATGTTCCGGGAACTCGGAAAATACTTCATTTTAGTCGTAAATGTGTATAAATACAGAATAAGATATATTTGGTAAAAAAGATTTGAAACCTTTCTGTGTCCCTACTTTTTAGTAAAAAAAGCACATTTTCAATCGTAAATGAATATAAATATGTATTTTATATTGGTGGGGGGGAGTAAACATGTAGATCTATTAAGTGAAAAAAACAAAAACATCTTTAATCGTAAATGTATATAAATATGTATTTTATTCTGGCGGAGGGAGTTAACATGTAGATCTATTAAGTGGAAAAAAACATTTTAATCGTAAATGTACATAAATATGTATTTTATTTTGGCGTGATGAGTAAACATGTAGATTTATATAAAGGAATAAAAGCACATTTCTAATCGTAAATGTATTTATTTGTTAAAGAATGTATTTGGTAAAAAACAACATTTTTTAATCCTTCGTGTGTACCTACGTTTATGTTAAAAATGGTGAAAACAATATTTTTAATCTTAAATGTATCTGATTATGTTGTTTGTGTGCTTTTATTTTTGTTGTAATGATGGTATCATAATCAAATAATAAAAATATATATAATATTTCCTTTGTGTACTTATTTAGTTTACCATACACCCATATGTTATTAACAACAGATGTATACAGAACCTTATAATCACCCGCAGTAATCTTATATGCTGAGCGAATCTTCCAAAATTAGGCGACTTTGTTTTCGGGTGATTTTTTTTAAATGGGCGAATATTTCATCAGAATTACGTTAATACGTGTGTAGTTATAAACCGGTCTAGACAGTTTTGGGAACAATTTCAATTCTGAAATGAATTAAAAATGAACAGTTGCAATGAATGAAATGTCTGTAAAATAGCAAAGGACCATAACTCATTGAATCGGAATTGAAAGACCAACAAGTTTCACTTTAATCGCCTTAAAATTGTGGTAGAATTGCGTCCGCAAGGTTGCTGTTCCAAAGTGCAACGTAAAATCTAAGTTAAATGAACAAATTACCACAACTTAAACAAATTGAATTGGAACCACAGACAAATAATTAGCTTAAAACTGTGGGGGAGTTGCGTCTGCAATGTTGCTGGTCCAAAGTGCAACGAATAATCTAAGTTAAAAGGACAATGGGACATTACTAAAAAAATCAGTTGGAACACCAAGACCACAGGCTTATACGCGCGTGGCTTAATTTAAGTCTCACAACAGTTTTAGCCACATAAAAGCTGTCCTGAAGAAGCCATATAATTTTTTTCAACCGTCCAAATAGATTACTTACCATAAACCCGTTGCTTCTTAACTACCCATTTGTGTGTGTGGATATACGGGCGGACGGGCGGACGGACACCAATTCAATACCGCCTAATTTACTCGAGCACGTCCATCTCCGTATATCAGTTCTCATGGAGATGATTGGCAGGCGGTCTTTCGAATTCACGACCATTCAATAGTCTACTGATCCTCTATTAGTTTAAAAGGAATCTGTTCTCACTATATTGTTAATGTTTGTTTATCACACCAAACGACATGAGTATGACTTACATATGAGACTCACAAAGGTAAGATATGATAGATTTCATGGAATGTTTGGAAGTGATATTTTGACACGGACATTAATTATGTCGAAGCCATAGCCCTGCTTATGTGGTCGTGATCAACCTTTGCAGTCTTGATCATCGCCGAAAACATAATACGCGACACAGCTTATTATTCGTCGAATTGCATGTTTTTCATTCATGTATTTTATATATGCAACTAATCAAAAAATAAAACAATATGGATTATTCCATTTTAGAAACTAAATAAAACTCTAAAATAATGTCATTCAAGTTAAAATGTCGTATGAACATTTATTAAAATCCGGCTTTCAATACTTTTAAGTTCTGTGATTTATATAAGACATATTGTCCGAGATGGCATTTATTAAATAAATAAAGTGTAAGCTAGTGAGAAACAAAGTAAAATACAGACGCCAGCGCGTACACAACCGATATGTTAACGGTTGATACTCACGTTGAACCACTGACCCAGTGAACTAAGAAATGACTAGATACGCTACCAAATCAAATATAAAATAAGTAATCACCATTTAAAACGTTAAATCACAATTAAAATATCAATGTAAACCCACTTGAGCATCTACCCCTGTGCTCTCCAGTAAATACAACACTGCACCTAAAAGGTTAATATGCGTATGATGTAACCGTGTTATCAACTTCCTTTTCTCCGAAATCAGATAACTTTCTGTTAAATGGATTAGTTGAAGGTGAGGTATCACCAACATTAGTAGGAAGTAAAGAATGGTAATTATTTTAACAAGAATAATTTTATAATTTTTGGTCGCTGTCATTTTATTGTTTATTTCATTTTTATTTGATTGTATTGGTAAACGTAATGCGGGTGTATTCTCTTTATGTTTAAGCGTCAGTATACGTATATGATTGTATGATTGTACTTACATAATTATTAATGGAGCCGTTGTTGAAAACGATATTTCTCCTTTATTATATATTTTACTAAACATATATATATAATATTGTTGTCTAATTTATATATGTCTAAGACAAATATGCCTTTATATTTTGTTTGCTGGTATGCATTTGTCCGAGCCTAGTTCAAAACATTACTGTATCAGAATATGTTTCCAAACACTGAGTGAAAGAAATTATTTGTATGTATACTAATATTTATTTTATAACGAAGAGACGACTATAGTCAAAATTTAAACAGTTTAAATTTTGACATGGCAAATCATGTTTCCTTCAATAGCAGGAAATTACTAATGATTATAGACAATAGCGACTTTAATTCTTTCAAGATATTTATCACATATACATATATACGTCTTGCAATCAGTGATATCCTGAGAAAATTAGTTAAATACAGTGTATGCAAGCCAAATAAATGAATCAACCGAATTATCTTAAAATGGGGTATATTACACATAAAACTGCAAATGGAGACTTTCTCTACCTTTTATGCATAGTGGTTTTAGAATAGTGGTTGTATACCGATGCAAACACGTTTAAAACATTAACAATAATTTAACGGGCAACGCGAAAAAAATGTTGCGCAATACTAACATTCATCTCCGTAAATTTCCGAACATAGCTTTACAATAACCTTAGTGTAAGTGTTTACATTTATTTACACAATTCTTTACATCGTCGCGGTTTACGATGATTGATCGGAATACAGACGGCAGTTTCGTTTGAAATGGAAGGTAAACAAATAAAATGAGTTAGTATCTGAAAACCGACGCATATTATAAAGCGACAATATATATTTATATACCGTGCATTTGTAGATATGTAGATTTTATGTATATCTTAGAAGTTGTAATGTTTATTTATGACACCATGTTGAGAGTCAAATGACAATATATCCCCTTAAACATATATGTTCACTCATCAAATTAAGCATCTAAGAGCAAATAATTATTTGGATATATTAACATGCATGTTCATGCATCGAATCAAAGTTCGCACCTATGAACATATAACAACATGGATGTAATAACCTAACAGTAGTAATACCTGAAACTTCATATTACAAGAACCTTTTATAAAACTAGTAATGTCTCGCTTCGTTTCAAACGTCTCACACCACTATTACAAATTCCATAGGACTCCATTGTAACATCTATCAACAGCTTGTGTCTGGGCTCAAATTCTTCACTGGTTCAAGATCTGCAATTGTAAATAAGAATTATTATAAATTGGCCAGGTATTTTTTTTAATTCAAGGTTTTTATGAGACCATTAATTTCAAAGATAATAATATGCAACTATGCCCGAGATGCGGTTCGAACCAGCAATTCTAAAATGATACAGAATTGGCTAAAAGTCTGGTATCAGCTTCAAATTTTCAGTGGTAAAAAATACTGACTTTTTAACATATGCCAGGAACAAATAAATCACTTAAATATAACGCCACGAGCAAGAAGAAAAAATGAACTATAGATTTACTTCTACCTGCTTTATGTGTGGTTTTATGAATAAAACAAATCTTTAAAAACACCAATGGATATTTCTTTGGAACTTTTTCTGTCAAACCGATAGAAACTGGTGCAAATACAGTTTATAATGTTAAATTATGAATGGCTTTGGATATGAGGTTCGAGCCTCGTTTTGTCAAAATACATAATGTGAGAAAGTAAGTTCATACTAAATTATTTCAGTTCGATTGCGATGAAAGCTCAGAGCTTATATGAACCGCTCTGGAGTCCGCTTCCTGGATGTGTCATATGTGTTACGTGGTGAAAATGGCGTTAAACACCATTCGTTCCTTCGTTTGTATCAAGTTGATGTAACATTTTCAGAAATAGAAAAATCAGAAATTGTCATGTGTTCATTTAAGCTTGTACCGCTGTACATCCCAGTTTCGTGAAATTCAATATGTTTTATAAATATATGGGTTCACCTTGTAGGTGTATAATTGACTTCCTTCTTTCTCAAATTCAGAAAATGCGTTTGTCATCTGGATAGATCGAAGACCCGTTTCACCAGTTGTTCAAAAGTGCAAAATGGTAATTATTTTATCTTTTTTACACGTTCTGCCGATGTTTAGTTGTCCATTAAAATGGATTCATATCTTATGTAAACGAATTACACAGGTGTTCTGTATGTTTAAGCTATATTCTAGTATAAGTACCGGATAATGGCCGCGGAGACGACCGTGATAAAATAAAAATTACAATTTGGTTTTGGCATGTATAAAAATGCCTCTCATTTCACATTGATATTAACAACATTTACACATACATCGACTGACTGGTGCTTATTTTAATGTACACGGCTTCAAATAGGGCGACTGGCAATCTGTGTACTCCATTGAGATATAAGCTGACCGAGATTGAATGTTCCGATTTTACGTCATGGCGGCTTGCGAGGAACACAGGAAAAGTATGTATTTAAAGTTCCCTTGAAAACATGGTTATACAAGACGGAGTGCAATATGACATGTGGTATTTGTTAAAATATTACCAAAAATAATCACTTCCTTTAAATTAATTTTGAAATATCAAGGGGCATACTTCAAAAATAACATTTTGTACAATTAAAGTCGAAAATATGAAACAAAAACGCATTAATAAACACCGATCCATTCAAAACTAAAATATTAGTAAGTAATCCAGCTGATTAGAAAAAATTTCTGACTAGCTTAAAAATAAAAAACTTGTTAAGATTCAGTTATTAAAAAATGGGCTGTTAGATAATTTGCGTGTTTATTATTTTGCTCTTTATGTTATTTTATGAAAATGACATATTTCATTTGGAATGCCATGTTCACGGGTATACTATTAGACCAAATTGGGTATTTTCATAATAATGGCAATATAATCGAGACTTGTGTAGCATAATCGTTCGGTTATATTTCCTTTAATCTGAACAATAACCAATCGGAGATATGTGTACGCGTTTATTGAGTGTTTATTGTTATAGATAAACAATAACGGTTAAACTTGGATATAATCCAAGTTTTATTAAGAGACGTATGTGCATATGCATACAATGCGTGCGGTATGCAGTAAACATATTTGTAAAGGTAAATTAAATATTAACTTAAAAATGGCATGTGTTTGAACACGATATTATAATTTCAAGAAAAGTGAAGTTATACTTTCATTTTAAAATCCTTGAAAACTGAAGTAAGTAGGTAAGTAAATAAGTGAGTGAGTGAGTGAGTGAGTGAGTGAGTGAGTGAGTGAGTGAGTGAGTGATTGAGTGATTGATTGATTGAGGAGTGAGTGAGTGAGTGAGTGAGTGAGTGAGTGAGTGAGTGAGTGAGTGAGTGAGTGAGTGAGTGAGTGAGTGAGTGAGTGAGTGAGTGAGTGAGTGAGTGATAAGGCAGTCAGTCTGCCAGTCAGTAAATTATTTATTGATAGAGGATGACTCAATTGACAAATCAATTTTCCTTGAAGCCCTCGAGTCATGTTTGTGTGTGTGCAGGTCTATCTCTTGTTGTAAACAGATAGATAGTATCTCAATACAAAATATGGAAAACAAATTGAAAAAAGCCTAGTAAAACAGTGGGAAAAGATACAAACATTTAAACCTGTAAAGCAAGAGTGAACTTATAATTGAGGTTCTTTTTCGTCAAATATTATTTGTATATTTGAATCAGCAAAACTAAACCAATAGAAAATACACAAGTGTCAGCAATATAATAAATTCAAAATTGGATCGAAATCGGTTTGTTTTATTGTTTCAATATTTAAAATGATGTAGCTTAATTTCATTGTTTTCCTACATGGTTAATTTACCAAATATAGAATGTTTGAGCAACCGTGAGTGCTGGTATTATGACTAATGTATATATGATGTTTACATTTTAAAACATTTTTACTGTATCTTGTGTAAAGTGTGTAACGTCTTTTTTTAAGTTAGTTAACATCGTGTATATATAAACTGTGCTTAAGTTATATGTTAATGAGACTCAACCTTTTCTTTTAAAAATAATTTAAATGTACCATACATGGCCTTATCTTATGTATTCCGGATTTCATTCACAATATGTCTTTCAAAGCGTGGCTCTCCATGTCGAGTGCATCATTACACTTTATATTCAACTCTATCTGTCATACTTGTTTTAATATACAGTGTTGCTTTTTTAATAATGTTATTATCAAAATTGCGGATTATAACATTAAGATCAATCTCTAAGATAGAGCATAAAATATATTTAGATATATAGTGAGAACTAAAGTAAAACACAGACGTCAGTGCGTACACAACCGATATGTCAACGGGCGACACTCACCATGAACCATTGGCTAAGGTGGACTAAGAAAAGGCTAGATGAGTTACAGCAATCACCATTTAAAATGTTACATCACAATTAAAATATCAATGTATATTCACATCAGATAAAATAAATATAACATCGTACATAAGTACCAGTGTAAAATCAACTTAACATAGTGAATAAAAAAAAGAGTAAATAAACCCACTTGAGCATCTACCCCTGTACTCTCCAGGTTTGTGAAACTTAATATACCATATGAATACAACACTGCACGTAAAAGGTTAATATGCGCATAATGTAGCCGTGTTATAAACTTCCTTTTCTCCAAAATCAGATACCTTTTCGTTAATTGGATTAATTGAAGGTGAGGTATCACCAACATTAGTAGGAAGTAAAAAATGGTAATTATTTTAAAAAGAATATTTTATTATTTTTTGGTCGCTGTCATTTTATTGTGTATTTCATTTTTATTTGGTTGTATTGGTAAACGTACTACGGATGTGTTCTCTTTGTGTTTAAGCGTCAGTATACGTATATGATTGTACTTACATAATTAGAAATGGAGCCTTTGTTGAAAACGATATTTCTCTCTTATTATATATTTTACTAAACATATGTATATAGTATCGTTAATTTAATATATATGTCTAAGATAAATATGTCTTTATATTGTGTTTGTTGGAATTCATTTGTCCGAGCCTAGTACAAAACATTACTGTATCAGATAAAGTTTCCATACACTGTATAAACTGAGTGAAAGAAATTATTTGTATACTAGTATTTATTTTATAACGAAGAGACGACTATGATCAAAATTTAAACAGTTTAAATTTTGACACGGCAAATCATGTTTCCTTCAATAGCAAGAAAATTACTAATGGTTATAGACAATAGCGACTTTAATTATTTCCTGATATTAATCACATATATATATATACGTCTTGCAATCAGTGATATCCTGAGAAAATTAGTTAAATACAGTGTATGCAAGTCAAATAAATAAATCAACCAAATTATGTTTTTATTTAAAACACTTAAAAGGGGGTATATTACTCATAAAAGCTGCAAATAGAGACTTTCTGTACTTGTTATGCACATAAAATAGTGGCTGTATACCGATGAAATGCCATATTCAACTTAAGAGATATTCAATTTATACTTTTCAAAATATTGCACAATATTTACATTTATCTCCGTAAACATTCCGTACATAGCTTCGCATTTCCGAAAATATCCGTACACACACCTGACGATTGAAAATTACACATTTACTACCTATACACAGGCAATTGTCCCACAAAAAAATGAAAATGGACTTGTGATGTTATTTATTAGGTATAGGATCCGTACATAAGTCGTATATCGTGTCAATAATTGAATGGAAACAATGAACGAACTAGGTTTAGACACGTAATATTTCTTGCGTTGTTTTAACAACAAAATGTAGCATGGGTGAAATATGTCATAACAAAAGCGTCTTAGAGCACATAATTATTGGATATATTAACATGTATATTCATGCATCGAATGAAAGTTCGCACCTATGAACATATAACAACATGGGTGTATTAACCTAACAGTATTTATACCTGAAACTCCATTTTTCAACAACTTTTTTAAAACAAGAAATGTCACTGGTAAGTGTCTCATACCCCGCAAATGGTCGTTGAAAAATAACAATATAATTATGTTATAATAGGTAGCATTGTATCCATGAATATAATGAATAATGGACTGATGTTTCAGACTAGACATGCAATTTCATGTTTTTTTACATTAAAGCGTGACCTTGACCTTTGTGTAACCTTGCCCTTGACATCTGATATTACATATTACATTTGGGTAATTTACAGTAAAATAACAGTTAAATGCTGCTGAAATATCATCATGACATGCTGATCACTTGTGTCATGCTATTTTAAAATCCCTAAATGTAAGACAAAGTTACAAATCAATTGTTGATAAATTGAGCCAAGTGTTTTTGAAATCCATTCATGTATGATAAAGAAAAATGACGGACTTGAATCTCAAACAGATTCAAATTGTTGTCATACACACTAAAAATGTGACCTTGACCTTTGAGGTATTGGTGTAGGTCTTACTTATGACACGTCGTAATGTCATCTTGATAAATTGAGCCAAGTTAAAGGCAATGTCACAGACCAGACACACAATATCAAACAAACTGAAAGTGTGACCTTGATCTTTGAGGAAAGGTTCTGGGTCTTACATGCGACACTTAATTATGTCATGTTGATCAACTGAGCCAAGTGTTTTTAAAATTTATCCATAGATGACAGACCGGACAAGAAATGTCAAAATGACTGAAAGTGTTGTCAGACAAAGTTAAATTGTGACCTTGACCTTTGGAGTGGGAGTTTGGGTATTAAGTGCAACACGATGTCATGTTATGTTGAGCATTTATAACAAGTATTTATAAAAATCCATCTATGCATGACTAAGTTGCAGGCCGGACACGAAATCTCACACAGAATCAAAGTGTTGTCAAACTCAAATTGTGACCTTGACCTTTGAAGTACGTGTGTGAGTCTTACTGATCTTGTTGATCATTTGTAGCAAGTATCATTAAAATCCATCTATGCATGACAAAGTTACAGGCTGGACACAAAATCTCACAGACTCAAAGTGTTGTGAAACAAACTCAAATTGTGACCTTGACCTTTGAGGTATAGGTGTGGGTCTTACTCGCGACACGTCGTCATGTTATGTTGATCATTTGTATCAAGTATTTATAAAATTCATCTATACATGACAAAATTACAGGCCGGACAAGGAATCTCACACAAACTCTAAGTGTTGTGAAACAAACTCAAATAGTGACCTTGACCTTTGAGTTACGGGTGTGAGTCTTACTCGCGACACGTCGTCATGTTATATTGATCATTTGTAGCAAGTATCATTAAAATCCATCAATGCATGACAAAGTTACAGGCCGGACACGAAATCTCACACAGACTCAATGTGTATTCATACAAACTCAAATTGTGACCACGACCTTTGAGGTATGGGTGTTGGTCTTACTTGCGGCACGTCGTCAAATTATGTTGATCATTTGTATCAACTATCAACAAAATCCATTTATGCAAGGACGGACGGACAGACGGACGGAATGACGGACGCTGCGATTACTATATACCAACCATAAAAAAATAATTTTTTTTTGGGGGGGGGCATAAAAACTAGTCATGTCTTGCTTGGTTTCAAACGTCTCACACCACTATTACAAATCCCATAGGACTCCATTGTAACATCTATCTGCAGCATGTGTCTGGGCTCAAATTATTCACTGGTTCAAAATCTAAATTGATATAGAATTGGCAAAAAGTCTGGTATCAGCTTAAAATTTTCAGTGGTATAAATACTGACTATATAACATATTCCAGGAACAAATAAATCACTTAAATATAACGCCACGAGCAAGAAGAAAAATGAGCTATAGATTTACTTCTACCTGCTTCATGTGTGGTATCATAAATAAAACAAATCTTTAAAAACACCAATGGATATTTCTTTGGAACTTTTTCTGTCATATATAGAAACTGGTGCAAATACAATTTACAATGTTTAATTATAAATGGCCTCTGGATATGAAATTCGAGCCTCGTTTGACTAAATACAAAATGTGAGAAAGTATGTTCGTACTCATTCATTTAAGTTCGATTGTGATAAAAGCTCGGAGCTTATATGAACCGCTTTCGAGTTTGCTTCCTGGATAGAACCAGTACTAAGTGTTGTTTTATGAGATATATCGGGTCGAGCTGCGGATCAAACCCGCAACCTCTGGTGTGAGCGACCATCACTATATCCATTACACTACCGCCCCGCTTATGTGAGAAAGTTTGCCAGTTACTTGCGAAAGTACGGTAGTTCTACTAAATTCATTCTGAGGTCTGCATTTACCATTAACCCGGATATGACGTATATGTTACGTGGTGAAAATGGCGTTAAACATCACTCGTTCCTTCGTTTGCATCACGTTGATGTCAAATTTTCAGAAATAGGAAAAGTTGCAATTGTCGTTTGTTCATTTATTGCATCCCAGTTTCGTGAAACTCAATATGTTATATAAATACTTCACTACCAAGATGCAAATATATGGATACACCGCGTAGGTTTATAATTGGCTTCCTTCTTCTTCAATTTCAGAAAACTCGTTTGTTATTTGGATATATGGAAGACCAGGTTTCACCAGTTGTTTAGAAGAAAAAAATGGTAATTGATTTGATATTTTTACACTTTTTGCCGATGTTTTTTTAGTTGTCCATTAAAATTGTATTCATTTCTTATG
Organism: Panopea generosa; assembly: GCA_029582155.1. Classification (NCBI taxonomy): domain Eukaryota; kingdom Metazoa; phylum Mollusca; class Bivalvia; order Adapedonta; family Hiatellidae; genus Panopea; species Panopea generosa. The sequence continues at coordinate 6,727,324 of CM055896.1, read as the reverse complement.
TAAACGAATTACACAGGTGTTCTCTATGTTTAAGCTATATTCTAGAATACGCATCGGATAATGGCCGCCCAGACTACCGATATCAAACATCAATTACATTTTGGGTTGAGCATGTATAAACATACCTCTCATTTCACCATGATATTGACAATATTTACACATATGTCAATTTACTGGCACTATATGGTATTTGCACTGAGTTTTAATAGACAAAGCTTCAAATAGGGCGACTGGTAATCTGTGTAATCCACTGTGATGTAAAACTGCCGAGTTTGAATGTTTAGATTTTCTAAGATGGTGGCTCGCGAGGAACACAGGAAAAGTATGTATGTCAAGTTTCATTGAAAACGTTGTTACTACAAGACGCAGTGCAATACGATATGTGGTATTTGGTACAATATGTTAACAGAATATATTTCTCAAAAAGATCCAATGACTGCTGAGTAATAATTAAAAAAAACTAAAATGTAATGTTAAGATTCAGTTATTAAAACATTGGCTGTTAGATAAGCTGCGTGTTTATTATTTTTGTCTATACGATATTGTATGATAATGACATATTTCATTCAGAATTACATGTGCACTGATATAGACAAAAATGGGTATTTCCATAATAGTGGCAATATAACGGAAACTTGTGTATGATAACTCAGTAAAATTATGAATTGATAACCGTTCGGTTATACTCCCTTCGGTTTAAACAGTAACTGATCAGATATATGTGTACGCGAATATTGAGCGTTTATTATTATAGATAAACAGCAACGTTTAAAATTGGATATAATCCAAGTTTTATCAAGAGTGTTTAAACATAACGTGTAAACGCTTGCATGCAATGCGTGCGTTATATGTAACTTATTTATAAAGGTAATATCAACTTCAAAACGGCATGTGTTCGAACACGATATTATTATTTTAAGAAAAGAGAAGTAATACTTGTAATTAAAATTCTTGAAAAATTATTGTATGTTTGAGAAAAAGTGATTGCCAGTTTTATTACTAATTGATATATATGATGTTAAAAACTTGTATTGTATGTTGTGTAAATTGTGGAACACTTTTTTAAGTTAGTTCACAAGGTGTATATATACACTAGTCTTAAGTAATATGTTATCTAAATTCATGAGACTCTCAACCTTTCCTTTTGAGGAGAATTAAAAGGTACAGTACATGGTCTAATCTTATTTATTCAGAATTTCGTTAAACCTATATCTTTAAAGAGAGTATATCAGAATAAAACGCTTAAAATGTCTTAAAACATAAAAAAGTACGGATGAAAAGCATTTCATTATCATTAATAAATATAACCCGAATAGTTTATCTATTTTTGTCTAAGCTAGGCGCGTAGCCCAAGTTAGGAAAGTCCTTTTCAATACATTGTGTTGCCATGTTTAAATTGACATACATTTGGCAATACGGGGTCAGTGAGTATATATAGCCATGGTTTATTGAGAAAAATATTTTTGAAATTTTGAAAAATCCCGATATATTCCGTGGCTCTTCATGCCAAGTGCATCTTTACACTTCATATTTATCTCTATGTCTTACTTGATTTAATATACATTCTTGTTATATAATTACGTAATTATCAAAATTGCGGTTTGTAACATCAAGATTAAAAATAGAGCATTCAATATATTTAGAAATATTTTTAAATATATGAGTGTGATTGTGTGTATAGATATATAGATATAATAGTACTAATATACTAATATATATATATTTTATTATTAATTACAAAATGAATAATTCTATAATACATAATAAAAATTATGTAATACTAATAAATCAATAATTAATTCATAAAAGGGGAACCTAATCTCATTATTTTTTATTATTATTTTGATGATTAAATTTTCCACAGGCGCAAAGCAAGACAAAACACTTGTTGGTGGCAGCAATAGATTTCGGAACAACATATTCCGGATGGGCTTTTTCGTTCCGCCATGAATTTGAGACAAATCCTTTAAATGTATCGGCAAAAACGTGGCCTGGAGGACGTTTAGTTTCATGTAAAGGTGATGCGAGTTATCTACTTACATAATAAGAAAATAGAGGAATGTAGATAAACGAGTCTTAACGATAACTATTGACTGATAATCAATGTTTTAACCTTTTCATTTTACTGTTTCATTGTCAAAGTGATACAACTTTTTCTTTTTATACGCGTGATATTTTACACTCATTATAAAGTATTACATTTCAATACGTAACGCTCAAATAAGAATGGCAATTCTGTTTTTTATTTATATTGTTTTTACTCTTAAATAAACAATACCAGCAGCGCAACATTCAGTTATTTATGTATCACACAAAAAGTCCTATTTTTGGATGAGTGTTGTTATATTTTATTTTTACTTCGTTAGGACCGATGTGTGCACTCATCAAACCAAATGGTCAAACATTGCATTCATTTGGTTACGAGGCGGAGAGCAAATACGCAGAACTGGCAGAGGATAATGATCATGAAGAATGGTACTTCTTTAAGCGTTTCAAAATGATGCTGTTTGATCAAATAGTAAGTTGTAGTTAACATATTGTCCAGATACATTGATGTTAGATACTTGTGTACTATTAGGTACTATAACATTGCTATTTTGGACATTTTGACCCACATTTAATTTCACTTGATATAAAGAGGCGATTTTCGAACTCCTAGTATATTTGAATCAGGGTTTTGGGCAAAGTTGTGTAGCGCAACAGTAAAGGGCACCCCCTTAATGTGTTTTCTGAAATTTGTTTTGTTGTATATGTGCAATAATGCTTTTAAATTACACTCGGACAAACATCATGTTTTACTAAATGTGAAAATACGTAAAATTGAATTATACTGATATTGTGATATTGCTGTTTTGCGTGAATTCCAGAATCATAGAGTTGATAACAATAACAAACATACATTTCACTGCAAGACAGTATTTTCAGTTTCCAGTGTAGGTACTTGTTCCATTGACCCCTAATAAACGTTATATGGTTTGTTAGATTCACTTTTGTATTTACAAATACATGTAAATCTTGTAACAAATTTGAATCTACAGAATGTTCGTTGCTCATGTTTGGAACTTGAACATGTTGCTGTCCTGGCTCTGGCTGAAATGGCAACACGAGTTTCTTAGTCTATCAGAGAACCAGATATCTCCTGAATCAGGTCTATTAGCCCTCAATGGAAAAGCAAGGAATTTTATGCATGTCCTAAAACTCATAGCAAAAGAACGCTTACTAAACTGTGACGTCATCCAAACTTTCAGTTGAAGCAACCGACCAATGTGCTGAAATGTGGCTCTCCCATTATTGCTATTCAACGGACCTTATTTCAAGATCTGGGTCCGTTCTACAGTCTCCAACATTCTGGATCGATTTGACCACATCTCTGTTTGTTATATTTTACTAATATTGATGTAGGTACTGCAAACGATCCGTCATAACCTAAACCCCTCTTTGGTATTTAATACTTTCATTATTTATCTAACGATTAATTCTGCCTTAATTATTTGGTTAAACATACATCTTGTAATATTAGTTTTGTGTAGTGATGCCAAGAATTTTACTTTTATCTGTTTAGGGTATCAAGCGTGACATTACCATAGAAGATGTCAGCGGAAGAGCGTTTCCAGCTAAAAAGGTATTCTCGTTATGCATTGGATATCTGAAAAAAAACTTGATCGAAGAATCTGAGAAACGCATATCTGGATTTGGACTCACGGATAGGGACATTCATTGGGTGTTGACCGTACCAGCTATCTGGACTGATGCAGCAAAACAATTTATGAGAGAAGCAGCCGAGGCGCCAGAGGTAAAGTGTCTCGTTTATAACGTTATTCTTCAGAATTGATCATAAAAATGCCGCTTCCAATCTAAACAATGTAACTGATTGGTTAAAAAAATATCACGTGACTTTTAGCACTACTGTTAAAAAATGTTCCGGTCTATTCAAATCTTGATTTTTTAAATTACGTGAAACACACTAATATATGATGGTCTATGAACCATCATTTAACTTAAACAAATATTTATAAATAAGGTTTTTAGATATTTCCATTTTTCTTAATTTGTAATAATGCATTAAACGATTATAACTTCGTTTTCATCACTTTTCTAACACGCTCCCGGTCACGATATATCACACCACAATGAACAGATTAACTCGCAATATCTACTCTCATAAGCATTTATTCTTAAAATAAACTATAAGTATGGACTTTCAAATTGCCTTTCGTGTATTTATAGTTATTATGTAATAATTTAAGAAAAATTCTTTTGAAAGTAAGAACGTTGCCGCCTTTTTATGAGACTTTATAAAGTACATCATGCCAATAGTGGACACCATGAACTATATATAAATTCCTTTCGAAAATAACCAATGTTTGAAAATATTATATTTGTATTGAAGCATGGTTAAACCATTCCAGTTATTAGTTTTACGAAAATTGTTTTGTTTATTATTTTTTATTTATATGCTGTTGATTTATTGGGTATGCTTTTGTTGTTGATACTTTGTTGTTGTTGTTTTTGCATTTTACTCCGAACGTGAAACAACTTATTACAAATTACGCTCCGCGTCTTTTTGGGTAACACCGGTAATAAGCTTTTGCGGAAAAAGTGTCTTGCTTAATGACACCACACATAGTCGTGGCGGAAGATCGAATCCAGGACTCTCCTATCTTGTGTTTGGGGCTCTGGCACTGGACCACACGTTCAACATGTAATTGAGACACGGTTGCCGACTGTATTTATAACCTCAGAATTGAATCATTCGATGTATCCATTTTTATATCCGTTAAATATCAGGCTGGTATTCCTGGAGACATGCTGACTATTGCCCTTGAACCGGAAGCTGCATCTCTCTTCTGTCGCCATTTGCCGGTAAAGAAATGTATCGAAGGAGAACCAGCCTTCGAATGTTTTCACGCTGATACAAAGTATCTTGTGTTAGATGCTGGAGGTATTATATTTGTTACTTACAGGATAAATCTGTCAAATTTCTTTAGTTTTATATATTTTACGTACATTGTGAGTGTGTTCAATATATCAAGTTATACATATCTAATTAATACATGGAATGTGAATATTTAATCAGGAGTTGGAAATATAATGAGTATCTAGGCAGACTAATGTTAGTTTGATATTCGTATTTTGATATTCAACATGGAACTAACTCAAACCGTCTCAGCAGCCAATATTAACGACGTACGTATTTTAATAGCTAAAACGATTGTTGTTGTATGGTGTTTAGCGTCGCTTCCAACAATTTTTCAGTCATATCGCGACGTTGTCTACTTGAGACCGTATTCTGAGCGCTATCACACTGGAGTATCATGCCGCAGACACATGGTATGATACCCCACCCAGTCACCTTATACTGACACCGGGCCGACCAGACCTAGAACTCTCCTCTAAATGCTGAGTATCAAGCGAGGAAGCTTCTAATACTATTTTTAAAGTCTTTGGTATCACCCGGTCGGGGATCGAACCCACGACCTTCCGCATGTAAGGCGGACGCTCTACCACAAGATCACGCTGCGGTCTGCTGAAAACGAACATCTAATATCAAACTTACGTCTAATAGCATGGTATCTCGTATTGTTTATTTAAATTAATACAGGAAAAAGAGTATTAACAATTCGCAACATTAACCCTTCACTCATACGTTTTGGCGAAGATTCATTCGACTTTGAAAATTAACTGAGGTAGTTGTATATGCAATGTACGAGCATGCACCAATATTTACAAAAACCTTTTTATATACATATATATGTTTAGTTGAAGACAGCATTACAATTTGAATATTAGCTGTGTTAATTGTACGCAAAAAACGAGTTTTGTAGTGATATCGAGCTGACTTTGTTCCGTGTCATTAAAACAGCAAATCGTTTAAAAAGACCATTGATTAGAAAAATTTAAACAAATCATGCCAACCGCATATTCAAAATGGCCGTCGCTTATTACCAAGACAAACAGAGATTGTTCTGCAGAAAGCCTTAAATTTGTTTAACATTTAAAAAAAAAGAGAGAGTATTTATTTGTAAGACACTGTACTGTATTTCTACTCCAGGTGGAACTGTCGATATAACTGTTCATGAAGTGACGAATGATGGAAATCTGAAAGAACTGCATGCAGCCAGCGGGGGTGCCTGGGGTGGTACTAAAGTTGACGACGCGTTCAGAACATTTCTCGGGAATCTGTTTGGTAGGTTCAGGCTTCAATCTGAAAGGGAATATATATCAGGATTTTTCTCAATTTTGAAATTGGTTAAAAACATTGTTCCAAGATAGAATGCATATATATATATACTCAATCATCCCGTTTGACCAAAAATGTATGTTTTTAAACATGACAAAATAATGTATTGAAAAGAGCTTTCCTGAGTTAGGCTACGCGCCTAGGTTAGACTAAAATAGATTTCCCGCTTAAAATGTCAACATATTTTGTTACGTAATCAATGAGTCACGTGATTTCATTTTTGCTTTAATTGGTTTCCAATGTAGGTGTACATATAGTTAATATTGCTTCATCTTAGAAAGAGACAAAATGACGATGTGAAGGTCTACTACTGTAACATCTGAACAAAATACTTGGGAATAATGGGAATTTAAAAAAAGTTTATTCTATATGTAAAATATTTTCCATTATGTTTTTCCATTAGGGGATGCTGTTATAAAAAACTTCTAAAAGAATCACATGGAGAGTTACATCGACTTTTTCCAAACCTTTGAGATAAAAAAAAGAGAAATTGCTCTAAACAAGGATAGAAAAATTATGTTTACATTACCGTTCTCGTTGCTCAAATTACTTACGACTGGAAAAGAAATTAAAGTTGACATATCGGAAAGTGCTTATGCACACCAGGTAAAGATGGTTAAAGATAAGATGCGAGTGGATGCAGATGTCTTAAAAAGTTTTTTCTCAGAGTCTGTAACAAGTGTCATTGATCACGTGAAAAGCCTTCTACAAAAACCCGAAGTTCGTGGATGCAACTCCATTGTCATGGTAGGCGGGTTTTCTGAATCTCCGATGTTGCAAGAAGAGGTACGAAAAGCATTTCCAAACATGCAGTTAGTAATTCCAGAAGAAGCAGGTCTAGCAGTACTGAAAGGAGCAGTTATCTACGGACACAATCCAACAATGATTGCCCAACGAATATGTAAGTTTACGTACGGTACAGCTTGTGTGCATGTAAAGAGTGACACATGTACTCATCCGCCAACAACAACATATACAGATGGAGAGGGGGTCATCAGGTGTAGGTATGTGTTTGACATTCACGTAAAAGTAGGACAAACCATTAAAGTAGGTCAAGAGCAACCGGAGCAAATATATGGCACTATTGAATATCGTCAAAATAAGATACAGTTTGACATGTATGCGTCTTCGTCATCTAGACCGCAACTCGCGACAGAAATAGGATGTAGTAAGATAGGTAATGTGGTGGTACCGATGCCAGGTAGCGGAGAAAGATGGGTAACGATGAGCTTAAGGTTTGGTGGTACGGAAATTGAGGTGAAGGTCACGAACAAACAAACCGGAAATGTGACGTTAAAACGTGTCGATTTTCTGGGTTAAACCAATATATAACTGCAGTATGCTAAAATGTATAACACGAATGTTTAAACAATGTTAGTGAGTGAGTGAGTGAGTGAGTGAGTGAGTGAGTGAGTGAGTGAGTGAGTGAGTGAGTGAGTGAGTGTGTGAGTGAGGTACGGAGATTGAGGTGAAACGAACAAAACAAACGGAGAAGTGATGATAAAACATGTCGATTTTCTGGGTTAGCATAAACGAATGAATAACTGCAGTATGCTACAACGTATAACACGAATGTTTAAACAGTGTAATAAGTAAGTAAATACGTAAGTAGGAAGTAAGTAAGCAAGTAAGTAAGTAAATAAATACGTACGTGAGTATGTAAGTAAGTACGTAAGTTAGTAAGTAGTATAAATGAGTAGTGTTAATACATAAGTAAGTAATTCATTAAAGTGACGTGTGCACTGCACTATTATAATACTCGTATGTATTTATAGTCAAATATAGTATTTGTACACTCGGCCCAACAGACCTTTAAATTTTAATGCAATATTACACACAACTGTGTTGTGTCATATATTCTATCAACATTAAGTACAATTCTGTTAGCCCTGATCTTACAATAATATATACAATAATATATATATATATAAAATGTATATATTTCAAATAAAAGAAAACAAACTTGAGCATATATATATATATGGAACGCATATGAACGTTTATTCATTATTTCTATAGTTTAGATCGGATTATCTAAACAATAATCTGTATTCGTTCAAAGGCTGGAAGTTTCTAGTTGTTCAAACGAGTTCTTCAGCAGTCTTGAAATCGGTTTCATTTAAAATGATACTGCTTTAATTCAACAAGGGTGAATCGCATAGATGATTAAAAAATAAGTCTATTTAGATCATTGCAAGAATTACGTAAACGAGCATGTATAATAAAAAGTGGTCTCGAAACATGGCTTAAATGGTTTGGCACTTCAATTCATTTAGATAATGTATTAATGATCTGTAGTTTAAAAGAACTTTAATTATGAAGATCTAGTGGGATTGAATTCCATAATGCAATAGCAGACGGTAATAATGAGAATAACGTAGTTCGTATGGAGTCATTTCCAAATTAATAGTATCCTGATTTCTTAGATTGTAATATTGATTAACTCCTTTGGTAGGATGAGGTTGATTCATATAACTAGCTGGCATGAATCCATTTTTCATTTTATATACATGCAACCTATTCTATTTTTTAATAAGGTTGCAAAATGGAAAGGTTATAATTAAGCCTGTGACAAATCTTGTGGCCCGGTTTTTATTGATTTTTTTTTCAATATTATTTTTCATAATCAGTACACCTGTCCTGTCCTATAGCAGCATATTCTAAAATTGGGCGCATATGTGACATGTTCATATGTATGACTAAGGGTGTTTAAGAGCTTTATATTATATGCAGATGCAGATGAAAATATAAAATGTATATGCTATTTGCTTTCTTGATTAAAAGTTATGCCGAGGTGTTTATGGTGATGAATGATGGTTAATTGTACAATGTATTTTGTCATGATACATTTTTGGACGTCTTTCTTCATTTATTCGAGATATAAATTTGAATCAAACAAAAAATAGGGTTTAATCGAGACCTTTAAGTCAATATCTATACACGAAGGTAAACAGCAGTTTAAGTCGAATTCCGCAAATATTGTGATATTAAGATGCAAATATCAACCGAGGGCTAGATACTATTTTAGTGCGACACCATATAGAGTGTATAATACCAAGAAGTGTCAGGCAAACGTAAAAATAAAATTGTTTTAATACGTACCAATGTAATAGCGCTTCAGATATTTTTTTCTTTAAATGAATAATGTATGCCTTATATGTGTATGCAATGCTTATTTTTCATTTTAGTGTGCTATAATGATGATATAGTGCGCTATAATGATGATATAGTGCGCTATAATGATGATATTTTCGATCAAGCCGAAGCCCATTTTAAATATTTCATTCACTTATGAATAATAGATCTAGTTGATAAAAAAAAAATTTATACCGGCGTGACATAAACAAAAAATGTGGCTAAATGTATTAAATTATCGACATATTACATTTTTTACAAATTGGTTACAATTTGTTATTTGGAGTGTGCCGCATTAAACAAATGGATGAGAGGGAGTGGCATCATTGTTTTCACCAGTTATGCTTACACAATACAATCAAAGTAACTGAAAGTACCGATAGCCGAGCTTCAATAAATATTCATACGCCTTCCAGATTTGATTTTTATCATTGTAGCGTTTGGTTTATATTATGCAACATTTTCCTTTTAAAAAATGGCATAATACAATGTCCACATTATAGTTTTATTGTATAATATTTTGCATATATAAAAAGTGAAAGTCGACAAATCAAATATAGTACCTGTCGCGTATGACCATTTTGACGATAATCAAGAATACAAAGCGTGATCACGCCGACGTTCAGAGGGATATGTCTTTAGGGTATAGCCCGGATAAAAACAAAAGCCAGGTACATTTCAGGCAACAATGAACATCAGCAACAGTTTAAGTGTGAATCGGCCCAGAGAAATCAATTAAAAATAGTTTTTGGTCATTTGGAGTGATCCGCACCATCGAACTACTTCACTTTCTTAGGAAATCTCACCAACTACATAAATTGATGAAAATATGAACATACACGGAGTGTACTTTATCGATTTATGATTGGTCAAGAAATAACTAATTAACAAACGATTTAAACTGGGTTGTTTTCCCTTTTTTGGAGAGCACTCATCCTTGAACGTCACGTGATTCCTACCCGTGTAGTTGCTTTTCATTGAGAGTTGGTGTACCCAGTATGTAAATTATTTCCTTGTATGTGTTTCCAGAAAGTACATTCACACAACTACGGTTAGTGTATTGCATAACTGCAACAGTGAAGGATTTTTTTACTCACTCTTCATGTGATAGAAATATTATTCAGATTACGAATGTATACTATTGTTCATTATATTTTGAAGAAAAAAATGTTTCTACTTTTAATTTGTGTTACTAATGAAATTCATCATTGTTTTCGTATGTTAATATGTGAAAAAAATATCTAAAGAAATGACATCATTCATGGAAATAAATGAAAATATGATCCATTTCACATCAAAATTTATGTTTTGTTTTATTTTACCATTCAATCAGAAATTAGATTTCCTATCTAACAGAACGTAATATGTGTACATTTAAGGATTAAAAGCACAAAGGGTATTTCTCGGCAACGTTAAACTAACTTGTTTCTCAATTGAAATAAAATAAACAAGTTTAAACTAAACCAATCAGACCTCCATGATATTTAAGTTTGTATATATGATGACTTTATTTTTTAAGATCAGTTATTTAAAGTTCAACAATTTGGTATGCAATATTTAACATGAACACACTCCGACATTCTGACACAGGTGCAGACTCAGATGCACCTCACTTCATAAGGAGACGTTATATAACCAACAATGTTGCCACCACAGATGCACCTCACTCCAAAAGGAGACGTTATATAACCAACAATGTTGCCACCACAGATGCACCTCACTTCAAAAGGAGACGTTATATAACCAACAATGTTGCTACCACAGATGCACCTCACTTCATAAGGAGACGTTATATAACAAACAATGTTGCCGTCACATGCATTTTATTTAATTTACTTGTACTTTCAATGGGGAAAAAATAAAAACACAAAATGTCAATTTATGACTTTAACAATTTATCAAATATAACAAATAATTACACAATGACACCTTACGGCATCAAGTTGTTATCTGCCTTCATGTGTCATATACAAATAATACTGACGAGCTGGTTAGCTGTCAATACATTATTTCTAGTTGAATGTTTAGCATTGTGTCATACAGTCATAATTATATTCGAAATTATACCTAAAGATCTATGGTGTCAATAGATACACGGTCAAGATTTTCGAAATATTATGTTTAGTATGCAGATATTGCCCTGGTATTTAATTTAAAAGTGGTGTAGGAGAACTTTTGGAGTCAATAATTATACAGCGACTGTCAACATTTAGAAAATATAGTGTTAAGAATGCAGATATTGCCCTGGTATTTACTTTAAAAGCGGTGAGAAAACATGGATATCAAAGTACACTTACAAACATACTTATGTCGTAACTTTACTACATTTGCATGTTTAATCAAAAGGCAACATCGGTAAATATTAGGTAAAATAAGTAACACTGAGTGTCAATGCTTTTCTAATGCTATACAAAATGACAATAATAATAATACCTTGCAAATCATGTTTAAGTTTCGAATGTTAGCAGCATTTCTTTCATGAAAGTCGATATCAAGAAAAACAGCGTTTGTTCTGCCCTATTCTGATCCTTCTGCTTTGAATGTTCACATAGAACAAAGCTCCACCTGGCACCATGTAAGCTGATAAATAGCTATTAGAAACCGATTTATCAGTCAAAACATCACAGTTCTAGCTATCAAACAGTTATTTTGCAATAAAAAGTATGTGCACACTTCAATTATATAAGTTAATCTAAATCAATATTTTACAGCAAACAGCTCTACTGTCATCATTCATGTGCACCATACACCATTTCCTTCTCACACCTGTTTGTAAATTATCCAAATAAAATTGACTTAATAGAGCAATCAACATTTAAGAGATTGACTTTAAAAATGTTCTGCTCATTTTTATTAGATTATACATTTTATACGACTGGAAATAAATAAAGTTACACAAAATGGAAGGTCAAGTGTTAAATACATTCTCTATATTTGAAGTGCACAACATTTCAGATGATATAATACAAAGACAATTATGATAAATTCTGTCATATTAGACAAGGTCATTGCATTCTTACACATATACAAGTTTATAAAATACTTACATGAACTTTAACCTTGACATATGACTTGTTCTTTGAGCATATATTCACGGTGACAAACCCCCATGACTTTAGGCTATAGAGAGGTGCTTAAAACTGGAGGAAAACTGCCAACTTCATATAACTATTTGCAGATAACTTCTTTAATATTTTATGAAAATTTATGAAACAAAGACGAATGCGGTCTCTTTGTAGATATGAACACCATCCTGTATAGAGACAAACCACCGGTTATATAAAGTGAACATGTAAAACTTGTATTTTTGCAAAAACTGCAACAGCATTTTGTGCTCAGTTGAAAGAGTTATAGTATGGTGCGGTGCACTTTACAATAAAACGTTGATGCACTTTTTTTCAAATGAAACAAGGGTTTTCAAGGGATATCATCCGTGGTTCATCTCTATATAGAGACGGCATTCATCTTTGTTATCTGAAAAAACGTTACCTGAATCTGGCACTATTTCTCTGACTTTATGCACCACTCCATAACATAAAGTCATGCAGGTTCGCCACCGGAATATTTAGATTCACTTTTGTTTATGCAATAGATTTTCCTATAAGGATATTTTAATTTATCTCAGTCTAGTTGGTCATTATCAGTTACATTGATTTTAACACTGAAGTTTGTTAAGTGATGCATTGTGCATTGCTTGTCAGAGCAAATGAATGGTCCACTTGTAATACATAGGTCTGGTTATCCTTGTCCTGAAAGGCCATAATACATTTATTTTCATGCCGCCCCAACCCTTTTATTTTCTTTAAAAGAAAAATCCTCCCCCACCCTCTCTCTTTTTTAAGAAAAATTTAGATGATAATCGATCAATTAATTTTTAATGGTCTAATGTTTCCAGTAATGGACACTTCTTCAGTGGATACTATAAAGGAGAGAAAATACACAGACATTACATGTTCAATTAACTGTATTCCCCAAGTTTCATTCAGTTGCTCTTGTCATTTGGAATGTAGAAATGGCCACAAGGAAGATTAATATACAAAGCAGGAACTACATCCTATTCAAGGAACATAACAAAATTTATACCAAGCATGATGGTAGTGTAGTGGATAGGGTGTTGACCACTCACAGTGGAGGTTGTGGGTTCAATCCCCAATTTGACCTATTGGCCTTTCAAAAAAAACAATACTTAGTACTGGTTCTACCCCAAAAATGGACTCGAGACGGTTCATATAACTCTTCTGAACTTTCTCTGCAATCATGCTAAAAGAAATTAAAGTAAACTAAAATTTATACCACAGTATTTCACAACTCTAACTTTCCACAACTCTTATGAAAGTTTTGGATAACTTCATTGCAGTACTCCTGATATGTTCCGGGAAAAGTTTGGTATAAAAAAGTTCTTATAAAAACAATTTCCAGAATTTATACGTTGGGACACAGGTCAGTGCGTAAGCGCCACCTAGTGGTAACACAATGCAATAACAATAACCTTTAATCATATCTTGATTTTTAACATTTGTAATAGAAATGACATTGTTCATCCACCCGTTTCTTCCTTTATTCCTTTGTTAATCACAAAAGTTTGTGAATGCAAATCTTACTTTTCGTACGCTTCGTAGACAGTACAGATGGGATCAAGCTACTGATAACATTTTTTCCCCAAGAGTTAAGAACCTTTTTCATTCCTGCATTAGACATAAAATGTTGTAACTGCAACCCCTTCTACATTTTTTATTCAAACATAATGAAACTTTGTGGACATTTCAGACATTAAATGGACATGATCATGTATTCTAGTAGGTAAGTTTTTCCAACGGTAATTTTGTTTAGAATTCTGCCCCTAATTTAATCATCTATACCTTTTGTGAAAAAGAATAAAAATGTAAATAAAAATTATATTGCCATAAAGATGAATATTTCCTCTATGCAATTGTCAAATTTCAATGATGTAATGAGTTTGAAACTGAAGTTCAAGTAGATTTGACGAGCTAAACATTGTGCAAATACTCGACATCGTTGGCATCATCAAACTGCTCCAGGTAGCCATTACACACAATTTTTTTAGCGCTGTTGTTACATAACAGTTTTCAATATTAATATGAACTTTGGAAATTGCATAGAAAAAATATTACTTTTCATGGTAATATAATTTCTATTCTTGTACTATATTAAATGATGAAAATATTACAAAAGTCAGAGTATTTTTTTAACATACCTTGTACATATTATAATTGCTGTTTATTTTCATTATCAGTGACCAGCAAGGATATCGATATCAATTCCGAGAATTTCTTTTTATAATGTCGATTAAAAACATTTCTGCCATAAGTTCAATATAGAATCTTATATGAGTGTTTATTACTTTTTTAATTTTTCAAATGAGTTGACAAAACTATATTATGTAAGGTTTTTGCGAAGCATATCTCATTATACCATTTTTGCCATTGAATTTAATTATAAAAATGTTAGTTTCTTTTTATCGTGTAACTCAGACAAATGGTATATACAGCACCTTTCTATGGGGAATGAGATTATATAAATAACATTACAGATATTTAGTTTCAAAATAAAGTTGTTTTACCATGAAAACTCAACGTCATTTATTTGTTACGGGAACTCGGAAAATACTTCGGCATTTTACATATGAGAGCAGAGTTTTATGAAAAACATTGAGTGTTGGGTCAGTAGTGATATAATAGTCATACATGAATCTTATAATTTATTTGATCAAATTTTCCAAGTAGTTATATTTTTCCTTCAACACATAGTTTAATCTGCCTATAGTTACACATAAAAAGTCAGCGTTTTAGCATGGCCAGATCAATCTTAATTGTTTATCAGAAAATTCATCAATCATTATTTATCACATAATTTATGGTGTAGGAGTGCTATAAACCCCGTTTATAGTTTCAATATTAACCTAGTGTGATATCGCTCATTCAGCATTTTCTGTATAACTAAGCTCTGGTACATAAAATGGGAAAGTGCTTTCTGACTTGTCCGAATTTATAAATGGTGTTGATTTGTTAAGATAATATGACGTTATTTTCAGACGTTACATTATTGATGCAGCTGAAGAGCATTTCAGTTATATATACATCACTGATCAATTCCATATTTTGATAAGGACACAGTTTCTTTTGTTAGCCCTCGATAGCATAACAACAATTCTGCGGAATGATATATCTCGCCGTGTCCGCTTTGACCATTAATACACACATGGGAGAGAAAAAAATTAAAATATTATATTCATGCAAGAGTTATCTAACTTGGTTAATGTAGTAAGTTTAATGTCTAAGAAATATTGTAGGAAGTATTGTGTGAAGTTTCAATCAAATACATTAAGTGATTTTTGAGATATGAACTTGATGGTAGTTGCACACAAAACTTTAACCAGTATTTCTAAGTAAAATATATTTAAAAAAACAAAAACAAAATACAACTTTAACCAGTATTTCTTAGTAAAACCTATTTCAAAAAAACAATATATATATATATATAGATATATATATATATAGATATATTTCTAAGTAAAACATATTTATAAAAAAAAAAAAAAATAACAAAAAAAAAAAAAATTAAAAAAAAATAAAATGAAAAAAAAAAAAAAAAAAAAAAAAAGTACTCATCATCTGCATTATATT
The DNA here is from genome assembly GCA_029582155.1 of Panopea generosa. Taxonomy (NCBI): domain Eukaryota; kingdom Metazoa; phylum Mollusca; class Bivalvia; order Adapedonta; family Hiatellidae; genus Panopea; species Panopea generosa. Next base: position 6,711,304 of record CM055896.1, on the reverse strand, counting down.
ATGTAATGTAGGGTGTTAGTTGTAACTATGTAACTATGATCCAAGTATGAGTGTCCTAGCACTAGGCACTAGTACTTATTGAGAAATAGTGTAAAAATGAAAACTTAACACTGGAGGTAAATGCAAAAATCAGCATCAAACAATGTCAATGAACCATGAAATGTAGGTCACACTCAGCATCTGCAGTATATAATGTGATGCAGGGTGTTAGTTGTAACTATGATCCAAGTATGAGTGTCCTAGCACTTTTACTTGTTGAAGATAGTGTAAAAATGTAAACTTAACGTTGGAGCTTAATATAAATGTTTGACGCCACCGCTGCCGCCAGAAAAGCAACACCTTAATCTCATCTGTCCTTTGTCGCGGCAAGACAAAAATGACGCTCAATTATTCAAACAAACAAACTATTTCTTTCTCTCTAACAGCAGTTTGGAATGTGCTCCACACCCATAAATTTAAATTCATAATCTCTATTCTTAATACAATATAAAACAACATCAATCCAACACAACTCATAATGGATCAATCCCAGAGTTCAACAGATAACAATCCAATTGTGGTTCACAGAACATCACCATGTCATGTCATCATTCCACATTTCCAAGAAATCTGACAGTCCACCGTAACCTGGGCTGCATTCAGTAACATGACATCTTTGATGTATCGGCTATCGTTACACAAGTCAACCGTGCAGTGTGTTTACTTATTTAGCAAACATCTGTAAGATCTGTTTGCTTGGATCTGTGCTATTCACTCCAAACTGAAGCAACCCTGAGTTGATGTCCGTGTTCCATCCAGTTTTCCATCTTGTGAATTAATACTCAACAATGTGATTGAAGAATGTGACGTCATGATCATCAACATCCAGGAAAGGCTCTAAAATCAGATAAAAATCAGATACATCAGATAAAATCAGACAAATCAGATTTTAAAAAATCAGATAAATCAGATAAAAATCAGATACATCAGAAGAAAAAAATCAGATACATCAGATAAAAATCAGATACATCAGATAAAATTCAGATAAATCAGATAAAATTCAGATACATCAGATAAAAATCAGATACATCAGATAAAAATCAGATAAAGATATCAGATGAAGCATCTAAAACAACATCACATCAAAGTTGGTATTCAGAATCTATTATTAAAAGTGGAGCGTGTGGTCAAATGGTACAGCATCAGACCCAGGATCAGAGGGTAGTGGGTTTGATCCTCCCCCACAGCTGGACACTTTTAATGCACAAGCTAAGTGCCTGTTTTTCCCCTGGAAGAATTCAAGCATGATTTGTATAAGTTGTAATAGTTTTTTCCAATAAACATAAAATAAATTAGTTTAAACTAATCAAAACAAAATCTGAAACTTTAAAGTAAAAAATATTGCGGCAACCTTAATTTATAAAATTAAAAATGGAGAGTCCATTTATTACTTAATGAGATTAACACAGTAGGTAGGAAATAAAAGTTAATATATCCATGCTGTGATGACAAATCACCATCAACATCATCGATTCAGAATCAATATCATCATCAACACATCATCATCACATCATCATAATCACCATCACCTTTTGAACCAAAGCCAGGAATTTTACAACACAAACCTTTGGAAGTTCGCAGTGGCAGCGGCCATCTTGTTTCTGACCAAAAAAGTTGCCAACACATCAGCAACCTACAAAACAGTTCATGTAAGTTTACATGTAAAGATGGAAAGCAAATTTAATATTTCATCTCTTTAATCCCTTGTTATATTTGTAATTATTTTATTACATGAGCCAGTTCCAATATTTGACAGCTACTCCTTCATTATTTTTGTAAAAAATGTAGACTTAAAACAAATATACAATAAATATGTAATAAAACTCCTGACGGACGAGCGAACGTTCTTACGAATGGGTATTTAAGTGGCTTCTTTGCGCCAAGCTTATTACTTGTGTGGCTAAAAAAGCCACATAAAAGCTGTTTTTAAGAGTCTAGAAACAACCACATAATTATTTTTCAAATTACTAACCCTAAACCCTAGACACTTAACTACCTATTTGTGTGCACGGATAGACAAAGGTAACACTTAATGCCAGGGTATAAAAACTCATAATAACAGACAAAGTTTGTGTTAAAGTTTTTGATACAGGCTGTTGTATTGTTTTAACATTGCTCGGACAAGATCTAACAAGAGTTACCTGATCTGGAACATCTTCATGTACAGCATGGCCACTCTTTGGCAAAACCTGCATCTGGAATTTCCCTACAAATAAAACAATATTTCTGGTTATGATCATGGATTTACTAATACCATGTCATATCAACTGTATCTTTCGGCAGTAAGAAAATATAGAGACACTGAATCCATCAGAATCCTAAAAGTTGTGTATGGTCACACTAGTTCCAATATTATGTCAAATTCATTAAATACATTCTTGATTACCGGGTAATGCATTACCTTCGTATATAAATACAACTTACCTGTGTTTCGATTATTTACAAAAGTTAACAACCCAAATCACTTTGACAAACAAGAACACTGCAAGAAAGTTTAACATGATAGTGATCAAATAAAAAAAACAATTCTATTACCGAAAAACAAAAGTTTTAAAAAAAATCAAACCTGAGCTAAACAAAAACTTTAACCTAAGGTTTAAGAAGTTAAAGTATTGAATCTTGGATAACTTAAACTATATACATTGTTTGAATAACATGATATGAATGTGTTTATGACAGTTTGGTCACTACAACATAAGTAGTTTGTTCTGTAACTGAGAAAAAGCTGAGCCAAACATAAAAATTTTACCGAACAACAATGACGATGATGACAAAGATGCCAGAGTCATGACAGAAGCTCTTCCTTTCTTTTCAAAAAGACGAGCAAAAAACAGATTTATTCAAATGTTGTGTAGACGGTCATCATGTAGGCGACTATTTGCAAGTCTGATGGGCTTATTAATATTTTAATATTTTAAAATTTATCTAGATATTTAATCAGTCATTTAACGCCATTTTATGAAGACTCCACATACTGTTATTCTTTCTGTATATTTATCACATGTTATAAAAGACCTGAACATATAAATTTTGGTTAAAAAAAAACTCCACTACCGCATCAGCTTACATGTACCTTGCATTTGTCCAATGGTGAGATCCTTGTCTAGTCTATCAACACCTGCAATATCACAATATTGATTTAATAGTACATGTAGTAGTATTTTTTAATTTTTAATTTTTTTGGTTACAGAAACAAACAAAACTTAATTTTTTAGAATTTGGACATTTCTTCATACGAATTCACATGAAGTTATATTAAGTGTTGTGTTGTTTTTTGTCATTCTGTTATTTTTCTATGAAATATGAAGGTGTTAATCTTAGAGTTTTCTGAATTCACAAGGCATACTGTTGCATTTTTCCAATTATTAAAGGTCAATACCCTTGCAAATATGGTCATTTTGACTGAAAATCAAACTCATGTGTGCTCTCATTAGAATAAACTTTCTGATAAAATATCTCCTAAACAAATTAAAATTGAGGGTGATAAAATATAAAGAAAGGAAAATAAAATATTGTAAGACATTTTTTAATGGCAAGTTTTAAGGGTGATAGCTCCAAAAATAGTGGGCTGTCCTCGCTAGTAATTGATCTTCCATGACTTCTCATGGACATGCATTCTAACCAAGTTTGGTTAAGATGGAATGGAAAACAAAGCTGATGTAGTGTTCACAAGAAATGTTTACAGATGATGGATGAAAGACCAAAAGCAATTAAAATAATTCACCAGTGAATCTTTGACTCAGGCAAGCTAACAAAACAAGACAGTATTTCTTACCTGCTAAAAGTAATAATTTTGGCACATCACTGGATAAAAATCTGTTAGACAAGCCCTGAAACCATCCCCGCCAAAATGGCTCAGTTTTACCTAAATCTAATCTCCAGGTGTATTGAACAGAAGGTAACTAAAATAAAAAGATTTATAATATAAAATTATATTTTATACTGAATCCTTTTGAATATAAGCTGCAGTTTTTAAGGTTTTTTACAAACAGAGGTGTGGGTTATACAAGAGTATAGAAATAATACATATTATTTTTCATGTCCCGTCCGAAGTCTCCCCCAAACTTTTCGAACATGTAAAACAGCAATATTTTTTTCTGGATGTAATGAATTATGCAAAAGACATTTTAAACATGTCTTATGCTTTATATTTTATGATAAATATTAAAATATATAATTCAAATAGAGATATACAAATGTACCTTTGCAAATATTTACTTATCGAAACATTGCATATTTCTATAGAAGTCTAAAAATTCAATAAATATAACTGCAATTAATGATCATTCCTATACTTGTATTGAAATCAATTATAAGTTTGACATAAAATTTACATACATGTATCTTACAAAAATATGAATTTAGGCACTGCCTATACAATGAGGAAAGATTATCAAACTGGAAAATATCTTACTATCATTTTAGTGACATTAAGATAAATGTATCTCAATTTTTCATACATCTGTTTCAAATAAAGACATCTTTTCAAGCAATTCTTTGTTAAATAAGTTATTCAATTTATTTGATCAAAATTTCCAAGTAGTCATATTTTTCCTCTGACACATAGTTTAATATGCCCATAGTTACACATAAAAGTCAGCGTTTTAGTATGGCCAGATATCTTAATCACTTATCAGACAATTCATTAATCATGATTATTTATCAAATAATTTATGGGGCAGGAGTGTGATAAACCGATGACATATTTTTCTTGTTCCTTATTAAAAGAGTTGATCTGTTAAATAAATGTTAAATGTAAACTTTTCCTGAGTTATGTGATAAAATGAATCTAACATTCATGCTCATTTATTATTGAATTTATTACAAGTTTGGAAAAAATTATGTTATTATATATTTTTTCCAACTTGTTTAATAAATTTAGTAATTAATAAGCGCTCATGTAAGATCCTCTATGTACTTAACCTATGAGGGTCTAATTGCATTTTGACTCATACCAAATACCAAAAGGTGGCTTATTAATTATTTCAGAAATAAATACCTCTGGCTGTTTAAAACTCTGTCCATCTTTATTGCAAGAATCTGCAGATTGCTGAGTATTAGTGACAGCATCTGTTTGTTTAATAACACCATCTACTTTTGTTTCATTGTTAACATCATTTGAGTTCTCCTGTGAGCCAGGTTGTAAACGGTGTTGACCCAATCCCTCCTCTTCTTCCTCTTCCACTATAGTGTTGTTGTTTCCCGTCGTGGCTGTTTCCACACTGTGTTGGTGTTCAAGTACAGCAGAACCAGTCTCATCGGTGTCTATTCTGTGGAAAGAGAAAATATAGTATATATATATAGTATACAACTTTTTTATTTAACATAGATTGTGAAACAAATACAGTCAAACCTGTGTAAGCGGCCACCTCTATCGAACAGTCACATACCTTAACCAGCAACTTTTGCTATTTTCCATTTCTACGCTTTCAGAGTAATTTAATCTGTATTAAGCAACAACCTGTCTTGAGAGGTCATGTTTGCTCCTTCTTGTTGCTTAAGACAGGTTTGACTGTGTGTCTACTTATACAAAATCACCAGGCCTAGCTAGCTCAGTATGACTGTCAATCCAGGACTGACTGCCACGAGTATGAATCCCCATCTGGCCAAAGTCTCTTTAATAATTGCCCGTGAACTCTTTTCTACAATCATAAGTCTCCTACTTTTGAATATGTGTGGAAGTAGTCAGTGACTTACAGAGATAGTGTATGTCTAGTACTGGCTAACTGCCAGGAGATATCAGGAATGGTGAATAGGTAAATTGACTGCTGTTATTTAACATAAATACTGTTGAAGGCAACTACATGTAGTCTCACACTTAGAATTAAGCTGCATATTTGATAAAACAACATTTTAAAGATCAGTACCTTTTAGATTTTGAAAAAGAAAGATAACTAAACATTATTCTTAGCTAAGATGAGTTGAAAACATGTATCGTCATAGCAGCTGATATGGCAAGCACATTTCAAATTTAAAAAAAATCTTCAAATAGAGCAGTAGTGTAGTGGATAGAATGTTGGCCGCTCATATTAGAGATTGCATGTTCGTTCCCAAGCTTGACTCAATGCCTCTCAAAAAATAACATACGGTAGCAGTTCTACCAAGGAAGCAGACTCGAGAGCACTTCAAATAAGCTTTAAGCTTTCATCACAATCAAGTAAATTAGTATAATCCAAAACTACAAGAACTTCTGATTAACTTTAATTCTGAGATAAAACTATCTGTATTCTGATACTAACACACATTGTATTCCAAGCATAATAAAGTCCCTTCCATGAAAGTTTCAGATACATGTAATATTATCAAGGAAAGTGATTTATAAACATGTACATAAAAAACTGTTTAATCTAGAGAAAACTCTGGTCTGAATATCTATACCTGTATTAAACTGAGAAAATTATATTTTAATCGTGTATTAAAGATCCTGAATACAACAAACAGAATGGCAACCAAAACCAAACCTGTCTAATTACATTTAACTTACAGGGTCATATGGAGTCAACCAAATCTGCCTTTTAACCTGTCCAACCATGGAGACAACCACACATGTTTAAACCTGTCCAACCTAAGAGACAACCAAACCTATGTTTGACCTGCTCAGTCAAGGAAACAACCAAACCTACATTTTAACCTGTCCAACAATGGAGACAAAAGCAACCTTTTAACCTAGTGTCTAGTCACAGAGACAATCAAACTTACCTTTTAACCTGTCCAACCATGGAGACTTTTGCAGATTCAAGATTTCGGATCTGTCCACTTCTTACACTGTAAATTACAAAAATAATAGCAAATGAAACTATTGTGGAGCAGGTGGCCCTTTGGTAGAGCACTGAACCTAGATCCGAATGTAACAGGTTGCATTCTTTAGCAAGACTTCAACTGTGTGTACTTTTAACCACACTGAATTCAAATCTTTTTATTGGTCCCTACCCGGGAAGACTTAAAACATAATTTAAGTATAGTATAACAACCCGTTTCACAATCAACAACAAAGAAATGTTAGTTTCACCTACTTCGATATCACTTCATCATATGCAAAGGTACTGAGGTCAATAACGATGTTAATGTACAGAGGTAAAAAAAAAAGATGTTAATGTACAGGGGTCAATAAAGATGTTAATGTACAGTGGTCAATAAAGATACTAATATACCAGAGGTCAATTAAGATGTTAATGTACAAAGATCAATAAAGATGTTAATGTACAGAGGTCAGTAAAGATGCTAATGTACAGAGGTCAATGAAGATGCTAATGTACAAAGGTCAATAAAGATGCTAATGTACAGAGGTAAATTAAGATGCTCATGTACTGAAGTCAGTAAAGATGCTAAGGTACAGGGGTCAATAAAGATGTTAATGCTACCAAAGCTTTCCAATGATTTCAAGAGAATTAATTATTTTCAAAATATTTCATTCATAAAAGTATAATTATAACATCAAAATCATCTAAAACTATCACTTCAAAAAAATAATTCTCCATATGATTCAACCATTAAAAATAACCAGATATATTTTTAATAAAATTTTGGTATAAACTGCATGAAAATTATCGTTATAATTTAAGAAAAAAATTCACATACAGAGTTACAGAGTTTACATACCACCATTCAATTGCATGGTCCAGAGATTTGAACACTTTTGGTCGCCCTCGTAGAAAACTCTGCATACTTGACAATGCTTCCATGGCAGTACCCTCCACAACGTCAATGACAACAAGCCCAACCAAAGACGGGATCAGGTGTCTCTCAGCAGTGTGTACAGCTATGGCACCTCCCATACTGTCAGAGGGTGGAAATTGTTGTTAAAGCAATGATGATACATCTTCGCAAGTTAAACATTATTTCAACCAAAACCACAGCGTGGGTCTAGTGGTAGAGCATTCACCTGGCATACAGAAGGTTGTGGGTTCGATCCCCGGCTAGGTAATACCAAAGACTTGTGTCTGTACCATGTGTCTGTAGCATGATACGGTACTTCAGTGTGACAGCACTCAGAATGCTGTCTGAAATAGACACTGTCATGATATGACTGAAAAAAATGTTGAAAACGAAGCTAAACACCATACAACAACAATGTCGCTCAGCATTTAGAGGATAGTTTTAGGTCAAGATCTCTGTGATGGTTGATATACTAGACTGCATTTCATTGTTAGTCGTCTCTCATCACTAATTCAAGTGGGAAAGTTAACCGTTACTTGTGCAGATGGGTGAGCTCGAGTACTGGTTAAACTCAAGAAAATCCCAAGAAAGAGTGGTTTGGTTACTGATTGTCTGTTATTCGGTGACATAAAAAAGATGCAAAATATTCAAAATTGAAAAAAGAAGAAAATACTGAAATGAAGTATAATAAAATTATGCTAATTAATTTGTATGTGATTTCAAGTATAAATGTCAGTTATTTTGCTTTGAGCCATCAAAGTGTACCTGTGTCCAATGAGTACAATAGGTGGTGGATCATCTCCATACAGCTCCCTGACAACATCGCCGACATCGCTGAAACATACAATAGTTTGTTTATAGTTTAGTTTAAGCTTATTTATTTTACTTCGGTTGTGATTCAACTTCAACTTCGTATACAAATCACGCTCAAAGTCTTCCTTGATAGAACCAGTACTAATCATATGCAGAAAAGGTATCTTGTTCAAGGACACCACACATAGCCGTGGGAGAAGATCGAAGCCATGACTCTCTGATCCTAGTTTCGATGCTCTACCATTGGACCCAGCAACACATAACATAATATATGTCAATATTAGTGATACTGGTAGTTTCATTGTAGGACTGATGACCAAAAACATGTATCGGCATAACCACAGCTAACAGTGTATTTTACCCTCATGATTTAGCTAAATACCTCTTAGTTTTCAAAGTTAACCTTTAAAAGTTGGGAGTAAAGTTACCTTTCCTAAACAAATTTTCTATACTAAAATATGAAAATGTTTTTTTTAAAATATATGACTTTATATTTTGTAGACCTGTGTGTCTAGAGAGCAAATGAATTTATAAATTATCTAATCTAAATAATGTTGTGTTTATAAGTAAATCATATTTTTAACTGAAATAAATGTAAATACTGAACTTTTCAAAAAGTAGGATTGCAATGTATCTTTACCCACATCTCTAAAAATCTGAGAGTTTAAAATTAAAACATTGCCATCTTTTCCATTTAGGGGTGAATTACCCTCTTATTGATAAAGTTATCTGGGGCAATGAACTCAGGTCTGTATAGTGAGCCATTAACTTTATCTTGTATGTTAAAATACAATAGTTCTGGAGTACATGTATAAGCAAAACAATACAAAACCTTTACATACAGTCAAACCTGTCTTAAGCAGCCAGTCAAAGGAAGGATCAAGTGACCTTTTAAGGTAGGTTGTTGCTCAATTCAGGTTAATTTGCTCTGAAACATAGCAATGGAATTTAGCAGATGTGGCTGCTTTAGACAGGTGGCTGCTCAATAGAGGTGACCGTTTAAACAGGTTTGACTGTATATAAAAGTTGCCTATCATACCTGGATAGTACTTCTGCAGACAGTGTACTGTCATCTGTGGACACGCTGTCACCTAAAGAATTAGAATTTCATATAATTAATTAAAAAAAAAATTCTCAATATGACATTATAGTTTGTATGAAAAAGTCTATGTTCATATCAGTATTACTTGTAATGCTAACTCTCTGTTGACTAATATTCCAGTACATACTTTGATATAAATTACTTGTACTACAATTTTTCTCAATTTTTGCCTTGGCAGAGGAATGATGATACATTCCGTTAAAATAGTCAATATATCCACCATTCTTCCACAAGCTTAAGGTAAACTTCTCACATGTAACACTTGCATCAAGCTGGGTCCAAACCCGTTACCATAGCGATGAGACACAATTTATTTATTGGCAGCTCACTTGCTTGGTCACAGAGGATCCTCAAAAACTGTTGTATTATAGACTGATAGTTTTGTTTGGAAATACAAATGTCAAAGTTCAAAGGAGTTAACATATAGCTGATTTTACCTGTTGCAGTTTTTTAATGAAATTGATTGATTGATTGATTGATTGATTGAATATTTAGCGTCATTTTTATGCCATCGAGGGCTAACAGACGATCAGTTAACCTAACCACTGTTTCCTGGGATTAACCAGTACTCGAGCACACCCCATCTCCGCAAGTAACTAATAACTTTCCCACTTGAATCAGCGGTGAGAGACGAATGATAATGAGACACAATGTCGTATATCAATCATCACGGAGACTGTTGCCGGGCGGGGATTCAAACTCACGACCCCTGGATTGATAGTCAGACGTGTAACCGACTGAGCTAGTCGGGCCCGGCTTCTAAAGAAAAGACTGTGATATCATGCATTATGACCTGTCAGAGATGTGAATATGTGTTACATACCGTGACCTCTGAGATCCACAGCGGCACATCTACACGTTACCAGGTGGGATAGTGTACTCTGAATTACAAATAAACAAATCCATTAGTAGTAAAGTAAAAACTCTTAAACATATCAATTTTTTCAACACATACAATGATGGTCACCGGTATAGCTTCATGTAGGCACTGCAGGTCATTTCCCAGAAAATGTAACTGATATATTTTACATAGAAAAAAATATACACAAAACCCCTCAGAATGCACCATTGACCATTTACATTTTAAAAAAAATCTAAGGAAGGACCCCCATCAAAATTTTAGGCCTGCATGTTTAGTTTGACCAAGCTACACCCCTAAAGGTATATTACATACTGCATATAGATAATATTTATAATAATTTCAATGTTCTACAACTAACAGACATACATGTATACAGCCTTAGAATAACTGCTTGTAGTCTATATATGCTGTGTGGAGAGTGTGGTCCAGTGGTAGAGCATCAGCCTCATGATCGGTCGGTCGTGGGTTCGCTCCTCTGCCATAGCTATGTGCGGTGTCCTTGAGCAAGACACTTTTTCCGCATATATGCTTTGTAGTAGTTCTTCCCAGGAAGACTTTTGAGTGTGATTTGTATAAGTTGTTATTACTTGTTAAACAATCGAAGTAAAATTAATAAGTTAAAACTACAATGTATAAGCTGCTACAGTAACTTAAAGTTTCTAAAGATGGAATCTGTCCACATTTCGTATTATAATAAGTTACAAAGACATGATACAAACAGTGATATCTGAATGTAAAACACTACACAACACTGTCCAAACAACTTACTGATAACACCGCCCATGATAGAGCTGAGAAACCACCTCCGTGTAGGAATAACAAGACGGGTCCTTCAGAGCCGCACTCGTACACGCGGAATGTCTCTATTGGGTTAAGGCTGTTATTAATTTTTTTTTTTAAAACAATATTTATATGAACTTCAATTTTTTTCGCCATATATATAACATAGTCTAGCGGCAAGTAAACTTGCCTCAAGATCCATTTGAGAAGTGACTTGTAACTTCCAGCAAATTTTTCTGAAACTTTCTGTTCAAGAAATATTTTCTTCAATAAAAAGAATATATCAGAAATTTTGGAGACTGGATTTAAAAAATATTCTGTCCAGTAATGTCAGGGTAGTCTTAAAATAAAAAGTGATTAACAATAATTTTATGTTCCATTACTACACCTTACATAATATGATATTAAGTTTCCATCCTTATGACATGATAAATCGCCAATAGAAATAGGGTATCAAGAACTCAAAAGTTTGCGCTGCAAACCCGTCATTTTGGAAGGTTTCATTGCTGAGATACGACCTTTGGAGTCTTTCCGGGTTTATTTTGAACAGTTCTAGGACAGCGAGCCAAATCAATTGATACATATAAACATGCATTGTAGTAATATTATTACTACAATGGACAGGTTTAACAATCAAAAGGGAAATGGCCTAACAACTAACTTAACTTACTATACAATGTATAAGGCAAAAACAAAATTACATGTGTTTAAGGTTACTGGACCAATAAAAAAATAGGTAAGAATTTTTCCTTTTCTATTTTTTTCCTAATTTTTATTCCACAGAGAAAATGTCATAATAATTGACTATTAAAAGCAAATTAATTTTTTTTTATTCTGTTTTGTAAAAAATTTATTATGACAGTAAATCAATAGAGAACAATATAAATATAAATTTTGACACTTTAAGCAGATTTGTTCTGCAGTTTTTCACACTTTTACATTAAAAAATAAAATTAAGGTTGGGACTCAATTAAGTGTTGGATGGATAACCCTAAACACAGGTATTTTTTGTCTGGCCTAATATTGCAGTTTAATTGCTTTACAGTTTTGTGACACTTAATACAGATTCAATGTGGGGATCAGCACCACACTCTTATTAACTATTACCAGTGACTTAATTGTTTATATGTCTCTGCTATAACATAGAGATATCATAAAATAACTAACATACAAGTAGTTGAGTAACTTTTTAGCAAAGGATACATTTTCACCAACTTTTACATCATGCATCTGTTCAAAGTATTTATCCCAGTACACTGGTGTGTAATCTCTTTTCCGTCCAATAGGTCCTGTTTTCTTCCCTGCACCCCTGCAATATCAAATCATCATTTTAAATTTAATCGGAATTTAAAAAATTGTCACGATTTTTCAATGTTTTGAAATTGGCTAGACATTTTTTTCCAATATATCATGCCTATAAAAAAATATATACTTACTGACTTCCATATTACCAAAAGGATATATATTTAAACATGACAAAATAATAACTATGTACCTAGGTTTGACTGAAATAGATTTCCTGCTTAAAATTGCAACATATTTTGTGACGTATTAAATGAGTCAGCGGTGATTTCAGTTTGATCTGTTATACAGGTTACTTAGTAAAAATTGTTTCATCAAGATTCCGTAAAACAATGTGAAGGTCGTCAAGCAGTATTTAAGGGATTTCATTTCAAATTTACCACTCCAATTTAAATATCGATTTTGTCACATTTTGGTGAATTTGAAATCATTTGGATTTTATCTATTAATGATAATGAGATGATTTTTATTGATTTTAATTTTTCCTGATATACTCCCTTTAAACCTGGACACACTAGAGAATAGAGAGGCTTAAGTGTCTTAACACATCAAAGGCAAAAGCCCTGTCTTGCAATACTTTACAGGTAAAATCCCTGCTTAAAAGCCACTGGGGACCTGTTTGTTTATTATTAGAAAAAATTTGATAGTATCAAGAAATGTATGTGTTATTTGGTGCCAATGTTGGTATAAATGATATTTGTTACTGGAAGGTTGTTTAATATAATAGCAATTATGTAGAGTTGGTGTTAGGGTAACCCTAACCACTAGCATTAGCATATAGTTACTAACGAGTGGTGCACAATCTGGAAGTTCTCTTAGCTGCTTTCTGTTGCAGTGGCTAGTGACACTATATATTCTATATCCCTATATATAGTCTTTATTATACTATAAATAGAACTAGTTCCAGTGTTCTGAAGCAAGTGCAGAAAATATATACATCAGTCAACCAGCAGATAGTCAAATAATGAGTGTCAAATTGGAACAAGTATTTATTAAACATACGTTCATGTTATTAAGCTTATCCATTATTAAACAAGGCATATAACAGTATATTTCCCAAAATTGTATTTCAGGAAGGGTGGGACTATTTATCCGTGGTGTTTTTTACTGCTTCACAAAACGGTTTATTTTGCTTCAATTGTATAAATATAATATTAAGTCTGTATTTTTATTTAAAATAGTGGTTGTTGTATATTACCCAATTCCTGGTGGTGGCATAGGGGGTAAACCTCCGCCAATTCGTTGTTTAATTGCCTGTCTTTGGAGATATGACATTTTCTTTAGGTTACTATAAAACGGTGACTTTTCTGCCAATAGCAGCTGTAAATGGGTACAAGATTACCCGAAGCTATACAATACCTCAGTAATGACTATAAATATGAATCTAATTGTGCAATGATAAATAAATAATTAAATCTTTACTATACATTACTTTTTCTATTGGAAAAAATAAGCATACCAGTGATTTAAAATAGGCAATGACTTTTATATAATTCCTTGCTTGAAATTATCATTCACCATGAGCAAGATGACTACGACAAGGGACTTTTTTATATTCAATAATTATATTCTACGGAATAGCTAACTAGCCACGAGACATTTCACGGGTCTTTTTTTCAAAAAATATCAAAGCATGTGCAAAAAAGGCAGTTCGTGGCAAACAGATGCGCACGAGTAATTGTATAGAATATCCAAGAGCGGAATCAGGGGAGGGGGCGGAACCCTCTAAAAAATAGAAAATATAGGATTTTCTCGCATATCTTAGAATTTTAACTTAGGATTTTAGTGGCCTTCTTTGTGACCAACCAATGTGCGCCCCCTATAACGAAAACTTTTGGATCTGCCCGTGATATCGCATACTTGTAATTTGCTATAACGATTCATATTTGTCATAAATTTTATATCTCTTCCCCTTTTTACATTTCTGAAATAAAGGTAATCAATATATAAGTACGATTCGAACTGAACTGACACGTGTCCTCACTATGTACACCATTTTTTTTACCATTTTCAAACCAGTACAAATACCATGCTGGTTAATTGTAAGACATGGTTGCTTTATGCATAAACTATTCTTCTTAACGCCCGAATGTAGTCGAATATACATTTTGTGTCGTCCGTCGGTTCGTCCGTTTAGGTAGTCAACTGTGCAATGGTAATAACATTTGCCATATGTAACAATCGGAACATCGCTCGGCCATTTCCGCCGACGCACGCTGTAAATAGAAATAGACAATTAAGATTGAATCAAGTTCATAAGATTTTTAACAATTCTTGTCCATCTTATCTTCAAGAAAAAATTTATAACGGTGTCTAATTCACACCATCATGCAACTAGAGGTAGTACTTTTAATTTTATTGTGCCATGTGTTAATAGTTTTACAACATCAACTTTCTTTTATAATGGCATTTTGGATTGGAATCAATTACTCCATACTATTAAGGAAATTAGAAAAAAGTATAAATTTAAAAAAGAAGTGAAGAATTATCTATTCGTGCAAATGGAAAATGAAGAGAAATGTGAATTCACTTTTTATTAATTTTTTTTTTTTTTTAAATCTTTTTATTGTTATTAATGTGGATTTATATCTGCGATACATATTTTAAATATATTTGATGAATAACAAAGAATAATTTCATAAGTTTTGTACTAAATACCAATATATTTATCCATGACATTATTTTTAAAAAGGACCCCATTAGAAATAAATTGTAAAACTTTATGGGTTATCCTGTGAAATATATATGTTCTCAAAATTATTATTGTGTAACAAGATAAAATATTAATCTGTGATATCTGATATATATTATATTAGATAATCAACTAGTTTAATATATTATTTAAAATACATATTATTGCTTCTGTATTATTGTATGTTAATGTGTTTGATGTATCTTTGTATTTATGACATATATATTATCACAAATAAATAAATAAATAAAATAAATAAATAAATAAATAAATAAATAAATAAATAAATAAATAAATAAATAAATAAATAAATAAATAAATAAATAAATAAATAAAAAATAAATAAATACGAAATGCAAAGTTAACGTTCATACCAATCGGCAATCGGGACATCGCTCGGCCATTTCCGCCAACGTCTGAAAAAAACATGTAGTCGGAAATGGCCGAGCAATGTTCTAATTGCACATGTTGGTAAGTATGACCTGTCCACATTAGTTATTAAGTCACTGGTATGACTTGTCTCGCCAAAAATTATCAAAATTAGTCAGAATTATTGCCTTTCAAGTAAATCGATGAAAAATTGCATTTTTGTTTATCCGCTGTACGATGGGGATAAATATTGGTACCAACTATGTGTTAAAATCTGACAAATCTTTAGAAGAAAATCGAACTTTTCGGTCGTCAGTACATTTTGTTAAGGCTGGTCATATTTAATATACAATTGATACAAATGTGTTTCCCTATCAAACAATGAATCACACCTGACAAGGTATTGTCAGAAAGGCCCCAAAGACCCCAAAGTTAGTGTTCTCAAATTGATGAACATTTTATAGGAGTTTACAGTTTTCACTGAACCAAGGAATTATATAGAGAAGGAAAGGCAACAGATTGAGATTGTGTGAACGCTCGCGTATTCACGCAAAATATCGCAATATTTCGTTTTTAGTTATCTTAACTTCCATTCATCTCAGGAACACAAATCAAAAGTCTTACACTGCAGCATGAAATTGTCATCAAAACAATACCATTCCCGGAAGTGTGTGTTTAAAATTGTTGAAGTACTTGTGATTAGAAAATGTGTATAGCGCAGCTAAAATAACAACAAATTACGACAAATTTTCTTTCAAACCTCAATATCTTTCATTTAAGAGCATTTTGCGTGATCGAAACATGTTTAAACATCTAAGATTACATACATCTCAGTTTATGTACAGGAAATCAGTGCCTGTGAATTATGAATGATTAATTTGCAAATTATGAATCCTTCGTGTGCCGTTTCATCAACATTTAATCAGGAGATGCAAGTTTCCTATCCTTCTAAACAAGTCTTTGCTAGTATATAGATATAAGTCTTTGGTTGAACATTATATAAATTATAAAATTATCAACAAAACATTGAGCCATTTTGTAGAAGAGTGCCAAACGAATAGTTTATTCAAGTGAAATATTCAAGATTTTCCCAATTTAATTGGGATAAGATGTTGGTAACCGTGACCGGTTGTATTGTAGTTGTTTGCCGTGAAGCGTGTACATAGCTCTTCTTCGGACGTCCTCTATCTTCATGATGCACTTCTGTTTGTAACGCTTCTGGGCAGACGAGCTTAATTCTACAGATGGCCTCACTTTAGAAGTGTAAACTGCCTGTTTGAGCTCTAGCTTTCTTTTCTTTTTATAGTGTTGATCTGAGGAATCCAAGATAGGTCTCATGCAAATTCACCCTTTAAAGCAGTGGCTGGACTGGCAGTAACAAGGTGTTGGTTGTGGAGAATCTTGGCGGTATATCGAACATTCCTTGGCCTGGTAATGCACATGATGTCACCAAGGAATTAATTAGATACTCCTTGATGTGGCACTTGTTGTCTAAGTAAATCTTCCAGTTCTGTTCCAAATCTCTAGATCTTTCTATAGCTGTACAGTATCGGCTAGCGATCTTATCTGATTGTAGACCACGCAATTATCAACGAATAGTCGAATGTTGTACTTAACTGTAGTATGTACTATTATATAGTAACAATAGAAGAGGTCCCAATATATAGCCCTGCGGAATACCAGAATCTACAGATGCGTAGCCGTTACTGGAAGATGCACCATATATGCGTTTATAAATGTCCTGTTTGTAAAGAAGGCCCTAATCCAGTCAGTGGTGTATTCCCTGAATGGGCAATTTTGTATAGGAGCTTACCCTGATAAATGCCCCCAAACGCCTTATGTTTTTAACTAGTTATTACATGGCGAGCCGGATAATTAAGAAATAAAGGATGATTGTTATAAATCTGTATGAGTGATAGATGAACGATGATGGATGATTATTATTTACTTAGTAGTTTGAGTATTTCAAACTTTTTATTTTATAATTGGTGATTACTAGATTTACTGCTTTTGTTTATTACGATTACATATGCGGTCCAACTAGATGATTACAAAATGATGAGGATTTGTTTATATTACTTTACCTTGTACAGCCACACGATATAACATGCTAGATTAAATACAAACGCACTACTGAAGTCCATAGTGACTTTGTCCACTTGGCCTTTCTCTCAGGCACTGAAACCATGCTGATTGGTCACTGGTGTGTTAACTTTGTCTAGGTGGTCAAGTGCATTGATAACCACTATGTGTTCAAGCACTTTACAAACAATGGAAGTAAGGGGCACCGCTGTTTAATTACTTTTCTTGACTTTTACAAGGTTTCAAAAACCTGGCTCCATTCTGATGAGATCATTCCTGTAGACATGGACTTGGAAATGTCAAATGTTGGTGCTATCTCTAAAGCGCACGCTGTAAATATCCTTGATTTAATATATTGCTTTACTGACTGTATATCTTAATATCATATTTAATTTACTGTAAAATATCTAATGTATGTCTTTTCATTTAAGATAACGATCCTACGTGTGATTCTTTTGGGACCGAAACGAACCGGTTTCCGGGAGAATGTCAGTGCCTTAGTTTAGCTCTAATTCCAACCAGAAATTATATTTTTATTTGATTTATTCATATTTTATTACTTTATTTTATTTCAAATGGTGTCGAACTTTCAAAAAATGATTTTATGATACAACCACTAAATAATAAAATTATTTTGAGAAAATAATTAAATATCTCGTCTTGCCGAGAGATTAAATGGCGGATAAGTTCGTCTTGAATGTTTGATTAGTAACAGTGAAAAAACATGTTTTTATGGATTATGCATCATAATTGAAATTATTGGAAATAATGGAATTAATACAAACACATTCAGTATGGTAAAAAAGAAAATCAAACCATCCCGATCTGTTAAACGACGAGGTAAGAGGCATACAAACTTTGTTGACATTTGGAAAACCATGTTTGTACATGTCTTGCTTCACCATTTATTTGAAAACAATCGGTTATTAGGAAATAAACAAATGCGAATAAGCATGATATTTGTTAATTATTATTTGGTTGTGATATGGTTTTCGTTTTGTATGTAAATATTGTTACTGCAGTCTGAACATTTGACTGAACTTCAATCTTAATGTAAAAGTTGCACACTCCCCACCCACTTTATTTTCTTTAACACCATCATATACTCGATGGTAGTCTTGTCATCTGGTTCAGTGTTGGAGAATGGAAGCTGATCTTTGCACAGCATATGATAGATATAGATGCATGTTTATACATTCTCATTATAAGATTTGCATCATCGCACTGTTCATAGCTATAAGTGGTAATCACCTCTATACCTCAATGCTTTGAAACTAACAACAGGGTATCAAGGTATTGTCACACAATCTCTTTGAAACTGAAATGCACTAGAATTGACTTTTACAAGTATTCATTCTTTTATCGTACTATACACTGGAACTCTGCTGGACAGACTACGCACATCCTTCCCTTCAGTTCCCACCTACCATGTCAGAAAAATAATGTCACATAAATTTCACGTATTCCTTTTTTCATTCCACCTACATTCATGTTCTCTATAGATCTATCTGTCTAACTTAATTTAGTTTATTCTAATTTATTTCAGCTCAATTGCATAGAAAACTCAAAGCTATATGATTGCTTTCGAGTCTGCTTTCTCAATAGAATAGTTATTGAGTTTCAGTTTTTGAGAGGCATTGGGTCAAGCTTGGGATTGAACCCATGACTCTGGTCAGGCCCTTCCTCAGACGCTTTAAGCGCTGCAGTACCGCAGCACTTTGATTTCCAAAGTCAATACCCTGCAGTGCTTAGATTTAGGCTTATCTTTATAGCAGTAGAAAGAGCAGCTCTTTTAAATTTCAGGGTTTTTTTTCTTCCTTCTATAGCAAATGCCGCTTAACGGCGTCTTCCCCATACCGATTTGTTTCCCCTATGGCTAAAAATTCCCCTCACCTGTCATTTACCCTTTCGCTAAAAAATACATTTCGGGTAAAAAGGGCCCTTTTCGCGAAAAACATGACCGCTTCGCTTATTTATTTTTCAGAGATCGTAAGTTTATATTTGTGTAGCGTATCATTTCACAAAGTAAATTTATGCAAGACATCATATGGTTACTTTTTAAAGTTTTTATAAAAAATAGCGTCTATTTGTATATAGTGTCATATCAGTGGCCACGCGAGGTCATCGAATTGACTTACATGGGAATAACACAAATATACCCCAATTTAAATCGCAAATATGGTTACTATTTAAAGTTTAGCAATTTACTGCTATATCTGATAATAAAGAGTTAATGATACTGCTACAGTGCATTAACTGAATTTTAGAAAACAATTCATTATTGAGATATGTTTCAAACTTAAGTTGAAGTTTTAAATTTAGAAAGATGTTTGTCATTATATGACCAGTATTTTATTAAACCAAAAGAAATTCCCCAAATTCTGAACGTGTGTGATTTATTCCCTAAAAAAAGGTGTGGGCCCCTTCCCCTTTTTCTAAAAAAAAACTGAATTTACGTTGATTTGACCTACATGTTTGCCACGGACTGACACATGTTGTCTCGATTGTAATACACAACCTCCAGATGTAAGTTGCACACAACTGCAGTTGGACACTCGATACACTGGTGTTGTTTATGTTAGGGATTATCTTCGATTAACTTTTTGAGCCCAAACTGAATGACTTTTTTTGTTAAGTGATCGCCATAATATAATTACACCACCAACAATGACATAAGATTTAATTGGTTTGTTTAAACCAAAGTATAATTATTTACCCATGGATATCCCGAAAGGCAAGGAAAATTTCCTCTAATTCCTTGCGAAAGGTGATGAAAAAATTAAACTGGGGCATTAATGAATTCTTAACACTGAAAAGTATTCATGAGCATTTGCCGATTTATGTAATTTGTTATTTCAAATTGTGTGAAATATTGTATTTCTAAATTACATTGAAGTTTGAATTGGTTGTAAAATAGCAGTATTTCCTAACCTCACTTTCCTGCACATATTTTGTATTTCAAATTCAATAAATTGTGACAAAATTGATATTTAAATATTTACCGCCCTGGTAAACTTAAAACGAAATCCCCACTTTAAAGACAGCATTTAAAAACTGCTTTAGAATCTTCACATTGCCATTCGGACTCTTTCTAGGAGGAAACATTTTTTACTATCTGTAAACCTGTATAATGGATCAAATTGAAATCAAAATGAAGTCATGTGACTTATTAAATACAAAATATGCAGCAATTTTTAAGTAGGAAATCTATTTTAGTCTAACCTAAATGCATAGCCCAAGATAGGAAATCCCATTTCAATATATTATTTTAGCATGTTTAAATACTAAGATATCCTTTTGGCAATGTGGGTTCAGGGAGTATTATATAGGCATGCTATATTGGAAAAAAATGTTATTAGCCGAATTTAGAATATTAAAAAATCCTGATATATTCCCATTAATGGTAATTTATAAGTAATTACACAACTTGATTTGTTTCAGGTGAATCATGGCAGATAGAGGATGTACAGGTAGACACAGGTTTACCACCTCAAGTTGAAGGTCAACTTAGGTGCTTCTGTCGTGTGTCTGCTACACAGGTCACATGGGATGTACCAAACACACCTGACGTCACTTATGTACGCATGAAATGGTGGGGAGAATCTGGAGATGGAGTCTTATTTAGGTATATACGATTACTTCTACAGATTTGTTTAAAGCTTGATAAGCGGGAAGATGCAGTAGATAGTTTTAGGCGCTCATGCTAGAGGTGGCGGGATCCATTCTCAGCTCGACCCGATGCCTCTAAAAAAAACAACACTCAGTTCAGGCATACACAAGAGCGACTCTGAGCTTTCTACCCAGTCAAGCTAAAAGAAATGAGTATGAACCAAAGCTTGATGATAAAAACAACAGATTATGCCGCACATTTTGCATTATATTTTTCTTGATAATTCAGGGCCTCCCCTGGATAAAAAATTGTCTGCTCTAAAAATTCGCATAATGAGATATTTGGGCCAAATTAAATAAAAATTATGTAAGAGCCAATTAGGCTCCAATGTCCCAAGCCTTTTTTTTGTGCAAAATGTTGCACTTAATAATGATAAAATAATTAAAACATGAATGTATTGTGCAAGTTATATTATCCACTTGTCAGAATGATATGATACAGTGTTTTATACCATATATTGCAGACAAAAACATTGCTGTTTAAATCTGAACAATAAAAATCTTTACCAGGGATATATCTCTCACCATGTACTGGTAAAGCTTGCTTGAAACACCAGTACCTACTAATAAAAAACAAATACATGTATGTGATAATGTTATATAGTTATTTAATGAAACAACATTTCAGGCCCGTGGACAATAAACGTGGTAACAATGCTGTAGCTAAGACATCAGCCAGATTTCCTGTACGATCCGGCCCTAAACAGTTCACCTCGTATCTTAATGACATGGGCAGCCTTGTACTGGACGTCCTCAGTGGGGCCATGCAGGTTCCCATAGGAACGGTGGAGGTACCTCACATTGGGCAGTTGGCACCTAATAGACCAGTCAACGGCTTATTCCCCATCATCTCGGCAACTGACGAAAAGATAGGAGAACTGCACGTCTCTCTTCTTATAGAATCTCTGATGGGTAAGGTAGAAAATTGACTGTACTCATATTTATAAGAGTTATGTGTCCTTTGATATTTAATGATTTTGAAGTACCATGACACTATAAAAGGCGTACCAAATATTGTAAATGAATATTTCAGTAAAACATAATAATTTAGTACATAATTTCAGTGAAATTTTAATGTTTACTCAAATGTTTTTACATGTATTTTGTTCACATCAAGTTAATCCCTACTAAATTATTACAACCTTCAATGCTCCAGCTAAGCACTATTTGTGGGTATTCAGGCATTGAAATTTCTTAATAAAGTATTGAAATTTAAAGTAAGTGCATTACGACAATTTTAGTGTTGACTGGTTCATTTTTTATAGCAATTTAATTAAAATGTGAATTTTTACAATTATGCGTTTGCAAAATTGGCTTTTCACTTCAATTATTTTGTTCACAATATTCGTTGTAGTTTTAAACTACAAATTAAATAATTGCACATTTGACTACAAATGGCAGATCTAGATGCAACTATCACCATTGTTTACAATGACACATGGTTTCAGCTGCATTAAGTTTCAGATTACAAAATAAATGTTTATGATATTTACAATCTGCTTCATTTTTAAATTTTCCGGTCTTGATATTTGAGGAGTTGATATGTTTGATGAACTACTTCAATTTCTTTTTCAGCCTCGTATGACAGCACAGGTTCCATCCCTACAACAGATCTGAGTATGGAAACATACACATCTCACGTCACCCAAGAATCCACCTATCCTAAACAGTCCCAGCCTGTGCCTCACACAGACCAGCCACGCAAACCAGTAGAGGATCCCTTCATATCTCCAGCTTCTCACCAGGTATAACAACAAACAAACACCAAGTCACACTGTATCTGGCTACTTAGCCTGATAAGTAATTGCTTAAGTTGACGTTGTGTACGAAAATTTAAATCATAACATGTGTGCTGTGAATCAGATATCCCTGTTGATTAAGGGGGTAGCTGGGTAATATTGTATGTGGTTATACAAGAATGATCCGTTTAAAAATGTGTTTGCTGTGCTCTGACCTAGTATTTTAAATTTTTTTTTTTTTTTTTTTTCAGATTTTGAAAATGTTGAAGTCAATGTGAGAAAAATTGACAGATTCAAAGGGGGGAAATTATTATGCTTTCAAAGTCAATAAAAAGTTTGGGTAGTTGGCAGGAACATGACAAACAAACTTTTTTTAAGTACGTCCTAATTGGCAGTCTTAGCTTTGTAGATTGAAAGGTCAAACGTCGCTTACACAAATATTATTTCTTTTTATGTCAAAGTCATGTTGTCTAAGCATTTTACAATGTGTCTATAAGGTTCTGCTTAGAAGGGTTTTTCGTGACCCTCAGATTTTGCTTTTTTGTTGCATTATTAATCAAATGACCCTTTAAAAAATCTCCAATATGCCTATAAAGTATCATCAAATGGGGGACAAATGACCCCAATTTCAAAGTGTGAGTTTAAACGCCGACTTGTATAGTGTTTGTTTTTAAATGTGAAAAAAAAACTTCAAATATGTATCTCGCACTGAAAATACTAAGGATTCACAAATAGCTGGTAGAAAAATGATTGACCAAACTTACTGGTCATTAGTATGACATTGGCTTCTGTTATGTTGGTGTCTACTGTATTTCAATCATTAGCTCATATTTAAATCTGGAAATGGCGTGCCAGGAAAGTTCAAATCCATGTAAAGTGGACTTCTGAGTCTCTATTTTGATGGTTGAGGGCAACACTGCTCTATTTTTCTTTATTTGTTTAAATGTAGATCGAACATTGTTGCACTGAACACTTGATTTGTTTGTTTTTACATGCACGGGCAAATGCATATGTTGGAGTAATGAATAACAGCAGTGTACACATGTGCAATATATTTAGATAAAAAATCTTAAGGTTAAATAAATTGTTTATTAAGCCAGATATCTGATATATAAATGGAGTGAAATTTAAAGAAACTACTTGTGATTATAAAAAACAATATAAAAAGACACCTAAGGCCATCTGTTAAAAAAAAATGTTCATTTGCTGTGCTCCAACCCAGTAAGTTTCATGTAGGTAGGTAGCTAATGTTTTTGATTTTGATTGTTAGTGTCATTTTGAACAAAAAGAACGGTCAGAAACCATGAAAAAAATCAATGATTTGACAGTCAACATAAAATATGGGTACTTGCAATATGATTGGTAGGTAGGAGCATGGCAAACAAAAGAAAACCTGAAGCAATACTAAAATTTACAAAGCATGCAGTTGCTATTGATGATATAAATTCTTACAATTTTAGAATGCGGACACACGGTTGACAAATGGCTATATAGAGGATTTACGACAAAGACTGCATTATGAGTCGGACCCAGTGGAGAGAAAATATCAAACAATTGAAAATGGAAGTACTGTTGCTATAACAACCAATGGTGATGTAATAAAAACCAACACCGCTGGTGACCTGGTGAAGTCAAGTAAAGGTTGGTAGTATGATTTCACTGGCATGTCAGTGATATGTATTCAGAAGATAAACTTTGGTTAAAATCAATTACAAACATAGATCCATATGGATACATATTTTCACTATATTATGGAACATGCAGATTATTTTAAGCTCACAGCTATTTCATTAAAATATACCAGGGGTTGTTGATTGACAGGGCTTGAAATTTCTTATAAAAGCTACCCGTCCCCCCTTTCCAACATTTTTAATTCAATGCTTAAAATCAAAGAAATGTTATGGTCAGTTTCTTAAATCTTACTCGTCCTGACCAAATGTTCACTTGTAAGGGCGAGCGGATAAGTGGACTTTTCCAGCACTGTTAGTGTATGGAAATTTCACTAGCAGTATAAAACCAAATGAAACAGCCACCTATGTATTTTTTCATGTCCCACTATTTAAAAAACGAGGGGATGTAGTATTATACAAAATTGTTTGACAGTCCATCAATCTGTCTATCCTGAAATGATTTCCGTTCAGTAACTGAAGATTCCTATATTCACAAGAAATTATGTGTATAGTTCCTAACATGGGATTGGCTTTGCCTTAAATCGAGTTAGGATCCTTGCTACTGAAAAAATGTTTTCTTCTTTATAACTTTAGTTTCCTCTTTACCGTATTCTCTTGAATAATGTTTTTAAGAAGTGAATGCCTCCATATTATGATATATTGGTACCACTGTATTATAAAGGAAAACATACCCTGGAAACATAACAATTGCTTTATCTAACCTTGAGTGCCCAGTGCATTTATTCAGGGGAATATGTTTTATGTATATGAGATGATCAGGTTATTTATTGGGGAATACATGAATATGTAATGATCAAGATACCGCATCAATTTCAGAAAATTATCCACCAAGCCATACCTCGCAAGCACAAGCTGGAAGTAATTCAGATTTATTGTCAGTTCTACTAGACAGAGGTAACAAACTGCGTGAACAGATGATCGTGTCTGCCCTGGACTCCAAGGCAAATACAGATAAACCTGGGGCACATGAAATGCAAACTGAACCTTCAGCTAGTGTCCTCCCAGCAGGAAATGAATCCAATATGTCAATCAGGTAAATGATCAACTCACAAGTGCAAAATTACTAGGTATTAGTGCTGTGGTAATGCTTGCATGTGAAATCCTGTATGAACCATACAAATGTTTATATTGTGTTTGACATTGCAGGTCCACTTAATGGTCTCGTTTACCTGAGTGAAAATCACCCAATTAAATCTTTGATTATAAGATTTCACCCAATTATTTTAATTTTGAAGAGTTTTCACCCTATTCAGTCAGTTCTTATCTGGGGCTGATAAATTTTCTTGCATTAAAATCGTCATGTTTGGATTGTAGCTTTTAAAACCCTCCTGTAAAACGTCGGCTTTAAATACTGTGTTTTAACCGGATATAGCGCTACCATGCATATTATGCATCCCTTCTTTTTATAACAATATTATTAAGAATATTAAATCATACTTAGGAACATGTCAGTAGCGTTTGTGATTTTTCATTTAGAGGGTACTTGATTGTTAATGTTACAGCTCAGCTCATGTCTATCCAGTTTATCCATTATTTATCGAGATATCTTAAAATACTAGATGTATACGTAGAAAAGTTGCCACATATATATATATGCCTATTTATTATTGCAGGAGTATGAATGGAAGTTTTCTCCGTGAAATATTAAGAGCAGAGAAACTCCATGGTCCAACGACAGATGAAAATAACCTCGAGGACGCAGCTGTGGATCTGGTGTTTGGGGGACAGCTTACAGATGATATTAGGGTAAAAATAGTATATATACTAAACAGCCATTAATTCTGGTTGTCACTTTATAGTAAATTAAAGTCAGAATTTTGCCTTGTGCGACAATCATACAATTCAATCTGTTATAAATAAACCTTATAATGTTTAAATTTGATTTGATGATTGTAGATGTAAGAATTGTATGAGAGATCCATGAAAGTGATTTAAGTTTAGACCAATTATTGCTTCTCGTTATCATTTGTCTCTCATCGCTGACTCAAGTGGAAACTCGGAAAGTTTTCGGTTACTTACAAAGTTGTGTGTGCTCGAGTACTGGTTAACCTACCAGGATCCCAGGAAGGTGTGGTTAGTTAAACTGATTGTCTGTTAGCCCAAGATGGCATAAAAATTACCCTAAATATTCAATCTAACTATATGTGCTTTTCCTTATACAGTTATTAAAAAATCTTCACGGAAGCCCCAACAACAGTATCTCAGGTGATGATGATATAGTCAGTGACCAAGAGGACCCCATACACAACGAATCAATCCTTAATGAACTATTCTACAAGCACCAGGCCTCCTCGGATGATCTTAGTGATTTGAGTTGTGATGAAACGAGATTAAAGATGAGACATGAAAACATGGAAGATGCAGACAACAGGGTTGGTGTAACAAATAGTTAATTACTTCAAAATATGAAATTTTGAAATGTTGTTGAAAGTTTATTAGGAATATTTTCTATCTCTGCAGTGGGGTAGGATGTCCATTCTGTCTTTTGTTTTTGTCATCTTCATTAAGGTGGTTAGATAATCAAGCGCTAATTAGTTCCAGGGTACAATATGAGAGATAGCAAAAATAGGGTCTCTGGGTCCATGCATGTTATAAATAACCTTCATTAACCTGCTTTTTGTTTAATATGAAAAAAAAAAATATATATATATATATATGTATTTTATATATATATATATATATATATATATATTGTTTCTGTTTGTAAACTGTTTAAACTGGTTCAAACCCTCAAATGTAATACAATTTATTAAGTATACCTGTATCTAGGAATTTTTTTACACATCTTCCTATAAAATATAGTACTCAATATTATGTAAATTTTTATGACCCTCACTTTTAATGGCCAATATTGTAAGAAACAACAGTCTTGTTAATAGTATCTTTATCTTGAATCATCTTGTACATTTCCAGAGACCTCCTTCTAGAGCCTCGTCAGTGTCCAGTCTAAATCTTGCCTTCCCAGAACCTGAATCTAAAAAATCAAAAACTGTAAGAACTCCAAAACGTAAATCACGATTAAAATTAAAGCGTAAAGGAAGTGGCAAGAAGCGAAGGGGATCCAAATCTCGTTCGCGAGCAAGTGCTAGTGAGTGTAGTGACAGTGATGCCCGGAGTACAGCTAGTACGCCCAGGTCCGAGTCTTCCAGAGTTTCTTTTGACATGGTGCCATCAGACATAGAGGAACCACCTACCAAAGGTAAACAGTTTACTGACAGTGTAACAAAGTACATTTCTGGTAGTAATTTAAATAATACAAAACACATTTATTGTGCAGAGTCCAAGTTGAGTTATATAAACAGGAATATTGAAAAAAATTGTTCATCCAGGCGAATGGTTCATGAACTCTTTATTGACGCCTTTGAGTTTTCACTTTTGGGGGAAGCTTCAAAAATTGAAAAAAATGCATCAAAACTTCAAGTGTCGGTCATGAAATTTTGACAGTAGAAGACAGAGATGGCGCTCTTAACGTATACAAACTTTCTTTGAAATCGGATGTTATTTTCTGCACTAAGATTACCTGTATGCAAGTGGTGCATTTTCAAAGTCCCTGAGTGTGTATTAGATACTTTATACCTGTCAATAGTTTAATTTAACATAATTCCTATAATTTATCAGATAACATTACCAAAAAGAAAAAAGCACATTCCATTGATGGACTGAGCGTAGAGCGTCTTACATTGCTGGGTAGAGTCCATGTTGCCAGGGTAACTATCGAAAACTTGCAGCTGATTGGACAGGATTTAGACACCTCATCAAGTAAAGCTAAACCAAGGTCAAAGTACGGAATGAAACCTCCGAGACCATCTCCAAAAGCAAAGAAACCTTGGTAAGAGACTTTCATACTTGTCAGTGGTTGTCTGTTGTCTTAAATTCATTAATACAGTCAAACCTGTCTAAAGTAACCACTCAAGGAAAAGAAGAAAAATTGACCTCTTGAGACAGGTGGCTTCTTAATACAGGTTGATTAAAACTAATATTTAAAATTTGTTAATAGAAATGTAAACTGTAAATACCATAATGATTCTTTTTCTTGCTTTCTACTCGTAACACATTGACAAATTGTTTAATCTTTATACACCAATATATCTTTTACCACAGTTGCTTTTAATATAATAAAGGATATATGGCATCAGAGCCATGCAGTCATGTTATCCTTTTTTTTGTAGATAAATATATAATTTGTTATTGTGAGATTAAATCTTTTTCTTACTGTTGAATGATTTGTTTCAATATGATATTCTTTCTTTTTTATTTCAGTACATATTTCATAGAATACCAGTTTCCAGTTGTAGCTACCTCACGAGATAAATACTCACCTAATGCCATGGCAACAGAGGTCATGAGGGTCGTTTCTAGGAACATTAAGGGTTCAGGTAAGAAAAAAACAAACTTAAATTGATGTGAACAAAATATGCTATAGGACATTTTAACAGCAAGTTTGTTATAAATCGCCATTTATCTGTTTTCTTATTTAAAATAATGAAAAAATTGAAGAAAAATGGTCAGTCTGTTTAAATAAGACAATTATTGACTGTAACCAGTGCTGTAATATAAGGCTTCATTACATGTGAAGCATGTGGTTCAGTGATAGAACACTATACACAGGATTTGTGAGGGGGTGGGGTCATGGGTTCAATCCTCCGCTACAGATATGCATAGTGTCCTTGAGCAAGACACTTTATCCGCATGTGCATAATACTGGGTCTACCTAGGAAGACCTTGAGCGTGAATTATCTAAGTTGTAATAACCTGTTTCTCTATCAAAGTCAAATAAATACGTTTAAAACATTAGATGTATGTCATATTCAGATGTGTATTGTATACAACCTTCATGAATCACTCTATAAGGAGTAGGATAACAGCAATAATATATTCTTGATGTAGGAATAAACTCCTATAGTAAGTTTGCATTTATTATACAAATCATACTAAACAGAAGTTGAAACTTAATATATAACACTGATTGTATAACATGTTTTTACAAATTATACAAATCACGCCTTAAGTCCTTCTGAGTACAACCAGTATTAAGCATATGCATATAAAATGTCTCTAAGCAAACAACACATGGCCCTTTTCAGGGAATAAACCAACATCCCTTGAATCCCTCTACCTCTACATGCACTCCGCACTTATTAATAATAATGTAACTCCCTTGTAGTGGTGGGTTTCAACCATAGATCCGTGTTTCCTGTGATGTTTGATGGTAATGCAGTGGAACGATGGTGGAAGTCAGCTCTTGTATTCAAGGTTTACTCAAGAATAGCTGGACAGAAAGTGGTCAGTATTATAATTTCTTAATTCTCCTTATGTCTGTACCTGTGGTTAAGGATAGTGTTTATGTATGATTTGATATTAAAACTGAATTGTGTTCTTGGATAGTTAAGTGGATAGTTAAGTGGTTAGTCGAATAACATTTATACATATAATTAGGGTGAAGGGTTTTAGGAATGGAAAAGATCAATATTAGTATTTCTACTTGATACACAGAATCAGTTTGAATTATGATGATGAGATTTCATATAAATATAAATCATTGATCCATATGGAAATTTATCTATGCAGCTTTAATTAAAATATACAGTCCAAAGGTGGTAAAATTGGTCTGACAATAGTTTTAACAGAAGATATTTTTTGAGGAAATATTTTTCTTATTTTTATTTTGTATACCTTTTTGAGTTAAAAAAATCTTAGTGCCAATGAAAGGCTATAAACGGCTTCTAAATGTAATACTAAAACCATGTACTAACTATAGTCTGATAAAGTTTTAGTTATATTATGGAATTTTGTAAATATTGTTGATTAAATTTGGCGATATATCTTAGGCATTAGATCATTTTTGCCTCAGTTGATTGAATGAGTAGTTTCAAGGCATCATCATGAATCACTCAGCTCTCTGTGCTGTGGTCTTTGATTCGAGTCCAGCTTTATCTTAACACATAATGTGTGAGAAAGTTCACCAGTTATATAAGAAGCGACAGTTCATGAATCGGAGATATTTATCAGCTAATACATCTGGATGGCTTATATAGTCAAATATGTCTGAAGCAATCAGTCAAGGGAAGGTACAAAAGGGGCCTTTTAAGACGAGTTGTTGCTTAATACAGGTTAATTTGCTCTGAAAGCATAGGCATGGGAAGTAGAAGAAGTGGCTGCCGGTATACCCGGTATTGTGTTGAAAACCCATGCTTCCTGCACTGTTTCACAAGTACCATATATCTCAGACTTTTCTCACAAATGTTCATACGTACATACTTTTTTTTAATTGTAGCCTTCATTAATTGGAAGCTGTGGCGTACCACTGAAATCTATACTCAAGTCAGAGAGTCTGTACGTAGGTCGGGACATTGACGTTCGGGAATCAGATAGAGCGGGAAACACGTCACTGAATGGATCTAAGGTCGGACAAGATGGTCTCATTGGTGCATTGAAGGTATCTATACATTTGTTGATTTTGTTTTTAAACTGAAGCATGTTCATTACATTCATTGGTACTTTAAAGCCCCTAAGCTCTGCTCCCTAAGAGTTTTCGGAGGAGTGTCTAATGTACAACAGCTGTTCCTGTCAGTTATGGTACTGTGTGCTAAAAATAAAAGCTTGATTTGATCTCATTATTGGAATAATTGCAAATAGAACTACCAGTACATTGTATTATTATCGCTGGGCCCGGTTAGCTCAGCTGGTAGCGCATATTACTATCAATACAGGGGATGTGATCTCAAATCCTCGCCCAACCACAGTCTCTGTGATGATTGATATACAACATTGCGTCTCATTGTCATTCGTCTCACCTCTGATTCAAGTGGGAAAGTTATCACTTGCGGTGATGAGTTTTCTCAAGAACTAGTACTTGTTAACCTTTGGTCCAAGGAAAGAGTGGTTAGATTAACTGATCATCTGTTAGCCCTCAATGGCGTAAAAATGAAGATAAATAATCAGATTCAGATGTCGTATTATAAAGGCATTCTTTTGTATTTTGGAATGATGGAACATTTGCGTACAATAATCTTCATTGTATTTACCGTTAGTGGCCTTTAATTGATGTTGTACATGTCTTCTACTTGATTATTGTATATAAATGATAGTTAACCACATATAAATGTTATATTTTTAGCTTGTTGTGGAGCTGGCATCAGACAGTAAGGAATTTCCTACGGCACTTGCTAAAACTAAATTGGCTGAAATGACTGGTAAAGCCAAAATAGTTCCCATAGCAGTAACCCCCACTGTTCCTCAGGCTGCTCCTAAACCACCAGTACCTCCAGTTGTATCCCAGAAAGTCAGTGTCACAGAACCTGCACATGGTGCTCCCCGGGGGTTAGGTAGGTATTATAAATTTTTTATTCTTTAATTGCCAATAGTCAAACTTGTCTTAAGCAGGAAGCTAAGGGAAGGAGCAAAAGTGACCTATTTAGACAGGTTATTGCTTAATAAAGGTTAATTTGCTCAGAAAGCTTAGAAATGGTAAATAGCAAATGTAATTACTTAAGACAAGTCGCTGCATAATAGAGGTGACCACTAACACAGGTTTGACTCTAAATAATATTAAGTTGAAAATATAAAACTGCATCTTGTCACCTGATATTGGTTCTACACGCGTATCCATTTATTCTAATACAGTAAGTATAACAACAGTTTCAAAAAAATGTGTGATGATACTGTGTTTAACTTCAGTTGGGATTCTTAAAGACATTAACTGATCATTGAAACCCATTTAAACTAGCTTAAATTTAACATTTCAGAAAGTCGAGGTCGACCGAGAACGCCAGTATCTGCTGTTTTAGAGCCAGCAGGTTTGTCCATCCCTCTGCCAGTATCTGTACAACATTACCATGGTGACCAGACTGTGTTACAAAACCCCAGTATCAGCCAGCAGTCAGCAGAGGTAAGTTTTACATTGTGTTATTTGATGTGTGCATTCTAGCTATCGCACTTTTCGTTTGATCTTATTAAAACTTATGCGGTAGTTATTTAATCAAACTGTCTTGGCCGAGAGCTTGTAAACCGGCTAAATCAGACAATAAATGCTGGAATGACTGTTGAATCATCAAATATTAAGTTATTTGATTTTGCGTGCACCGAACTTACCGAGTACTAGTTATATATACATAACATCTCAACAGACCAAATATAGATACATCCTTACAAAGTCAAAAATTTCCTTCTTTGGCATTGGCTCCTGCTGCAGGTGAGAGAATTAGGGCAAATGTGGCCCTCTTGTTTTATATACTGATGTGTATTAAATATTCCCTGAAGTTATAAAATTTAAAACTTACTTAGGTTTGCAGATCTGCCAACTATTATGATTTAGGCATAGTTTGTACGGTTTTATGAGTTAAATTACAGGTTTATGCATTTATGCTCAAAATTAAGATTTTTTTTTTTTTTAAAAATGCTTCACTATTATCCTGAATGCGACCGGCTTCAGTGTTTTAGTAAAGCCTTAAATTTCAAGTTTTGCTGTTACTTGTACTGTCTCAGTCTACGATATAGAGCATTTAAATGAAAGGACTAGACAGAAAAACAAACCATGGCGAAAAAAACGTAATTACAACATTGAGATAATAGATAGAAAGGCAACTCTAATGAAAAAAGAAAAATGCTATTACTCTTCTTTTTTTTACTTGATAGTGTTGGCAGGTCTGGGTTTGGATGCTCACTCTGTAATGTTGTCTCTGTGTTTCAGACATTGACCCTACATACAGCACTTCTGATTCCTGACGGGAAGAGCATTCATATGCAGGGTGTACCGTCTCTTGTGGCAGCCAAGAGACATCCAGTATTTTTGCAACCTTCCGCACATACTGCACCAGGTAACCCCATACACTCTTTCTGATTTCATGTCATTAAATTGCTTTATAAAACAGTTTCAGGCATAAATGTAACTCGGTATTTATTTTCTAATAAGTCTTTAAAAAATATAAATATTTGGGTGTTTTGTATCGCCAGAAAAGCATTAAAATTCAATAAAAATTTGATGATGGAAAGAATACTTCAATAAAGTAAGATTTACAACACATGATCATTTTTTAACTCCATAAATTAGTTAACATTAAGATATTTATGATATTGGTTATTCAGTTATTAATTTCATGTGTTTCATTAAATTTTTGTGTGATTCTTAACTTTACTTGCAGGTGTTAGAGCACGCGATCTGTGTGTACGGAACACATACTTGGTTTGTCGAATGTTTTGGTGTGACGAGTCTGTACATAGTGCCGTTTGCTGGGGTACAAGTGAACCCCAGTTTAAATTTCAGCAGGTTAGTATCTATTAATTAAATCATTATTTAAGTGAAGTAGTTAACATCTGGTTTAAATGGGAAATCTTTACTTACAAAGTGTTATATTGAAATGGTCCATAGACAATTTAAGTAAGGTACATGTATGCAGATGAATAATTGAAAATTTCTGTACAATTTACTATGGGTTTATATCAATTAATAGAATTTATTAATTCTAGCTTTGTCACGGAAAGATGACAAGAGTTATGTATTGTATTTTAGGTTTTGGCTGACAAAACAATATAGGTGATTACTGCCATATTACCAATTGTAACAATTTACATTTGCCAGGTTGCTCCTGTGTTGATGTCCCAGTCTTTACTGGAGAGATTAAAGAACAATTTCATGATCATAGAAGTGTGGGATAAGAAAACATCAGCTGATAATGATAAGGTAATAAACAACCTATAAAAAAAAGAAATGGATAATTGATTGATTGATTGAATATTTAGCGTCATTTTTATGCCATCAAGGGCTAACAGACGATCAGTTGACCTAACCACTGTTTCCTGGGATCCTGAAAGGTTGACCAGTACTCGAGCACACCCCATCTTCACAAGTAACTGATAACTTCTCCACGTGAATCAGCGGTGAGAGACAAATGATAATGAGACACAAT
This sequence comes from Panopea generosa, assembly GCA_029582155.1. NCBI lineage: Eukaryota > Metazoa > Mollusca > Bivalvia > Adapedonta > Hiatellidae > Panopea > Panopea generosa. The sequence continues at coordinate 6,676,603 of CM055896.1, read as the reverse complement.
GTCGTATATCAATCAATACCGAGACTGTTGCCGGGCGGGGATTCAAACTCACGACCCCAGGATTGATAGTAAGCCGCGTAACCGACAGCTAATCAGGCCCGGCTGAGAAATGGATAAGGAGACTTTGGTGTTGTGCGTAGGGTGCCAGGTACTCTAACTAATTGTCTGATCCAAGCTATGATGGGAAAACAACACCCATTGGTTCTACCCAGAAAACATAAGAGTGATTCACAAAATGGCAAAGCTTTCTTCATAATCAATCTAAAATAATTTGTTTGTATATCTTTAATTTAAATTCAATATATTATTTATGCTAAACTTATGGTAAAGCCTTTCTCTGCCTTTCATGTCAGATGTTGTGGACCTGATCTGTGTACATTATATGAAAAAATGTAAAAAATGATATATACAAATATATTGCTGGGTTTGTATTTCAAGTTTTTACAAGATTGATTTTAAATATGTGCAATTTGTTGTGATTTGTTTTTTCATGCTTTATATTCATATTTAAGTTTTCATTATTGTACTGTGAAATTTATATGTTTATGATTCTTCATGTTTTTACACGATTTGTACAGTTGAATATGTTGTTTTTTTTATTTCAGCTTGTTGGTATAGTGAAACTCAGTTTACATCAGTTCTACATGTCGTTCAGGGACAAACGTATATGTTCTGCCTTGCTCAAGTCCCAGTATCCTGTGATAGCCGTGGAGAATTATCTCCCTGTGATAGATCCATTCAGTGGGTCACAGTTTGGTCACATCAACGTCCTTCTGGCAATGGGGTCAGCTGAACAGGTAAGTGTCAGTTATAACACCAATAGGTAGTTAACTCTCTTTTTGTGATTTAGTTTAAACATATTTTATTGCTTTATATATAACAAATCAGCAAAAGGGTGTAGTTCTAACAACATAAGCCCTTTCTGACAAAATGTATACAAATAGTGATCAGGATGAAAAACATTTAATATATATCAAGTAATTTAATATGTTAAGAATGATTTGATGAAAGTAGCGATGAAGTAAAGAATAAGGAGAGGGGTACGGTAATTTGGCGTCCTAATTGAGAATGCCATGTTATTGTCTGCTATTATCAACTTTATCAGGTGAGACTAAGAAAAAAAAAAACAAGACAAGGCTCTGCCAGGTCCTTGATTTTTTCGTGCCGAACCTGAAGTTGATAATATCAGACACCATTATCGTATTCTCTTTATTATGTCAATATTTCTAGTTCGTCTTCTTTATGAAATTGAAAATCAACATCCAACTTTTGATAGAGCCTGTAGAGTTTCCGTCTAGTTCAAAATGTATAATTATTCATAATGACGTCATGTGCCTAATAAACTTGCATTGACATGGTACACCTGTGTTTATCAGGCAGGCAGTTTATCAACAGAAAGTAATGCATTGATGTGATAGAAATATTATCCAAAATAATCTAGTCTCAAATGCATATTTCTAGTTTTAAGAAAAAAATGTAAAATGAACTTTATACATATTTTTATATAAAAAGTAAAAAATTACGAATGTGTAGTATACCTGCCTGTATTGTATACCCAGGTTGCCCATTTGGTGCGCATGAAGACGGAGGGTGTGTCAGCTGTGTCTGCCCCAGAGAGACCTCAACATTTCCTAGAAAGGTAAGTATGAAAAGATATATAGTACATTATTTTTTAGTTTAAAACTTATTTGTTTTTTTTCATGAGTTTAGAAACAAGTTCTTTATAACTTTATATTAAATCTTGTTCAGTCTCTTTCTGCCAGTAGCATCAATACTTAACACATGCAGATAATGTGATTTGCACAATGAAACCACCCATGTCTGTGGTTGGGAATCAAACCAACAACTCTCTGATCCTGGGTTCGATTTTTTATCTATACAAAATGGGGTTAATGATTTAATGGCCACCTTAGACACTAATTTCAAATTGGGCTGAACCTGATGCATTGGGCTTTTTAACTGTTTAACTTGCATGTACTGGGGATACACAACATAAACTCCAAATTACTTTTTTATTAAAATGTTGGTCCTCCCATGGATGAACTATTTAATGCACATTCTCACTCTCACTACCAAGATTATTGGTTTCCAGCAAAGTATTAAAATCTGAAACCTTTGTTGTAAAATGTTATTGTTGCCCATTCGTATAACATATGTGACATTATTTTCAGACAAGATTTGCTCAACCAAAGGGAAACAGTTCCTGCCCAGATTGGAACAGAGTGTGTTGGTATGGAGATTTATTGTATACCTTGTTATATCACTACATGTATGTCTGTTGTCCAATGAAATACATGTATACTCTTTGTTGGTTTAAGAAATAATTTGCAATTTTCTTTATCAAAAATGATTATTAAAAATGATGTTTCTGAAATGGAAATAGCTCTATAAAGAAAAAAATGGAATGACATTAGTGTAAAATAAAGTCCAATTTCTGCTCCGTAATATTCAGCTGTAATGGAAATATTTTACATGGTATTAAACAGATATATGATTTGATTGGACCAGTAGCACTTGAGCTGGGGAGAAATACCATGATTGTTAATCATGGGGATGCATTTTAGTTGTATAATGTTGCTACATGCAATAATACAATGTAAATCTTCAAAATCTGTGTGCAAAAAGTTTGAATTTAAAACAAGGCAATAGTGTAGTAGGTTGAGTGTTGACCACTCACTCACGCAAAAGGTTGCGGGTTCGATCCCAAGCTTGATGATGCCTCTCAAAACAACACTCAGTACTGGTTCTACCCAGGTAGCGAACTCTTGCAGTTCATATTATAAGCTTTGAGCTTTCTTCGCAATTGAGCTAAAATAAATTAATATAAACTGTAAGTAACAGTTGATTTATGTTGACATTTTACAGTGGAACACATATTTGAGATTGTGATTGAGGGTGTGAGAGGATTAAACCTGTTTGACACCATGATCTGGGGTGAGGCAGACTGTTTTGTACAGTACCACTTCCCTGCTCAACAACAAACAACGCCCCCTGGAGCCCCAGTCATAAGACATGGTAAGCTTAAGCAGTGATGTTCTTGCTATACATGTACATAGTTGTTTTTAAACAGGTACATGTTGCTTGATATATATAGATACAGTCCAGCCTGTCTTAAGCAGCCAGTCATGAGAAGCAGCGAAAATGGCATTTTAAGACAGGTTGCTACTAATACAAATTAATTTGCTCTGAAAGTATAAATATGGCAAATAGAAAAATGGCTGCTCAAGACAGGTGATTTCACAATAGAGGTGCCTGTTTGCACAGGTTTGACTGTATGTTGACTTTTTGAAAGATACATTAATATGTTGCCTCTCTCCAGATATATATATTTTTATATATAAATCTTTTTTTTTTTTAAGCATGGTATGGAAAGATACATATTAAGCGGTTGCAGAACCTGAAAGATGTTGAAATATATTTGGTTTTCATATATATATGTATATATACATAAATTGGTTAAATAAATAAAAATGCAAAACTGTTCATGCATATGGGTAAGTAGTATAATGCTCACGTAAAAATTGACGTTCACTTTTTTCAGAGGCTTCAATCATGGTTTCAGATTATATGTATTTTTGACATAGATATAAAACCGATTTAAGTTCTCCGAATACATCAATCATATTTTGATTGTAAGAAAATAATGCATTACAATAGTACTTTTAATTTGTTCTTTATAAAATCAATCTCTTTTATCTTTTAACTTCAGCTGTTCCATCAATGAAAGCTTTCCGCACAGCGACAACCCTATGTATAGCTGACCCAACGTTTAATGATGTGACACGCCATAGAATACTCCTCCCACAGGGAACCCCAGTGCAGAGAGAGTTACTCACTGGTGAGGATATAATTTTCAGTATTAAGAACCTTAAGATAGTCTTAGCCTTTCATTGTGAATATACGGGCCCGGTTAAATCAGTCAATAGTGCAACGACTATCATTCCAGGGGTTGTGAGTTCCAATCTCCACCCAGGCACAATCTTAAACATGTTTGATATACAGCATTGTGTCTCATTGTCATTTATCTCACTGCTAATTCAAGTGGGAAAGTAATTAATAACTTACTTTCTGAGATGGGTGTGCTCCCAGGAAATGGTGATTAGGTTAACTGATCATCTGATAGTCCTAATGACATAAAAATGATGCTAAATATTCAAGAAAATATTCATTGCAAATAGCTCTTGTTGTGTTGATATATTTCTGTTGATTTTACATCACTTTGTTGTTGGTCCATTTCAGCATGTGCTAACACAGGGGGTGGAGCAGGTGGTCTGCCGTTTGAACTCTGGTGTCGTTATTATCACCCTAATGTCAGGGACCAGTGTATTGCTAAGGTATAGTAGGATATTTTCACTTCTCAAGATGAGCAAGTGTAACCAGTGTTTGAAGAGTGGTGAAGTGTAATTAAGCATTGCTCCTGTCCGTCCGTTTGTGTGTTCATCCAAAGTAGCAAATTGGTATCCAAGCAATAACTTCTGAAAGGGTCTATGTATTAAATTATTATTTTGTGTGTACCTGTATAATTATGAAATACAGTCAAACCTGTCTTAAGCAGCCAGTCAAGGGAGGGATCAAAAGTGGCCTTTTAAGACAGGTTGTTGCTTAATACAGATTAATTTACTCTAAAAGCATGGAAATGGGAAATAGAAAATATGGCTGTTTAAGACAGGTGGCTGCTTAATTAATAGAGGTGACCACTTACACAGGTTTGACTGTATAGGAGAGGTAGAAAATTGTGAATGTCGGTCAAATTTTACAGGAGTTATGGCCCTCTTTTTTACTTGATTTTCAGTAAATAATTGGTGTCCGATCAATAACGAGAGTATTCGTGTTGACAAGACACATTTCTGGTTTATTACTGGAAGAGCATCTTGATGAAATCTTTATTTTAATTGAATGTTTAAATTTTAAGAACACACCTAAAACTGGTTCGAATGATTTGGTCTTATGTTGGGGGGAAATGTCATTTTTATTGCATGTATATTTTTTATTTCAGTCGAGTCTTCCACTTGCCAAACTTTGTGCTATGATAACTATGCAGAAGCGGGGCGAGCCATCCGTGCAGACCTTCACCTTCCCACTGACGCATGTGCAGGGTGATAACCAAGACAAGGTGGCAGAGAAGGCCAAGTCTCAGTCAATAGATGCAGGCCTGATGGATGTAACCGTACACTACAAAACACAAGTCATACAGGTAAATGTAGTGTTAATGGAGAACAGAACATTATTTTACATAGGTATATTTATGTGAAAGTTGAGTTTCAAATTTTATAAAAGATGCATGATTTCTGACATAGCTGGATAGCTTATATAAATCAATTAATGATGGGGCTGGGGTGGTATTCATCAACCATTCTTAAGAATATTCTTAGGCTTTAACTCAAGAATAAATTTTGAAAAACACTTTAAGACACCATGTATTAAGACCAAACTTTGTAAGCATGTAGTGACAATATATAGCCGAAGATTTCTCACAATCCTTTTATCTATCACAGTAAACTATATATCTAAGGTTGAACTTTTGATTTTCAAGCTAAAGTCTAAGAATATTCTCAAGAATTGTTGGTGAATACGACCACAGATGAAGGTGATGATAATTGGGGGGGAGGGGATGTATTGGTGAAAAACATGTGCACTCCCTGACTGCACTAGTCTCTTAAGTCAATTGATATGACATGAGAGCGACTATCGCTCCGGACAATGGTCATATGACATTGGTTGTCCAAGTAAACACAATTTAATTCAAAGCAGTGATAGCTAAGAGACCGTTTGCTTGTCTAAGGAAAAATTATAAACAGGAAACGGTATCAATCACTGATTGGATTATCAACTTCTTTCATTGACAACCCCTGTCGGGTCAGTTGTGATATCCAACACAAATACAACTGACTGTCTGTGCCATACTACATATCTGATTGCACTTGTCTCTATTATTCTCTAATAAATAAATATCATTGACCAGATATCACAAATAGGTTAATAATATGTTTCAGAACGAGACAAGCATTGCTGCAGCAAACAAGAATCTGACAGGTGCCCAGGTGTGTGTATCTGTGGGCGTAATCCGAGCCTGTGGTCTCAAGGTAAGCACACAATTGTAAAATATCATTTCGTGTTACATCCATTATGATCAGCATAGGGTTTAATGGATGATATGTGCCTCCTCTGTGGCCTGTTGGTCTAAGGCACCGCCTCAAGATCACTTACCACTCAGCGCTAAGGTTCGAGTCCTGCTCACTCCAAAAATGTTATGTGAGAATATTTGCCAGTTACTTGGCGGAAGGAAGGTGTTTCTTCTCGGATTCATTCTGAGGTCTTCCTCCACCAAAAAAACTTGATATGCCATCATATGTAACCTGAAATGTGTCGGAAATGGTGTTAAACCATATTTACTTTTTCTTAGAGTGGCTTATCACGGTTTGAATGTGCTCGGCTTTAAATTTTTTTTATAAAAAATAATGCAATAGAAAAATGTTTATGTACTTTTCAGGCTGCTGCAGAGAGTGTTGCCCATCTAGATCAGGGTATGCAGTACCCAGCAGAGGTTGGTGTCAATGCTTACGTACGGGTCAAATTATCTTTCCTTGGCAATGAGGGGGAAAGGATCACACGCACTGTGGCACGGACATTCGCCCCAGAGTTCTCTCACTTCATGGATTTTCCTTGCCCCTTGTTGTGGACAGAGGCAGATTCTGACGCACTGTGTCTTGCGGAAATTTTGGAGTCAGCTGAAGCCACGTTTGAGGTGTGGCATCAAGTACCAGGACTGTCATCAGGTAACTTTAGTCAGAGCAGCAGTTTGGGAAATATAATGGATGAATACGATTAGATAAGTAGCAGTTTGGGAATTATACCAAATGAATACAATTAGATAGTGCAGCAGTTTGGGAAATATAATGGATGAATACAATTAGATAAGTAGCAGTTTGGGAAATATAATGGATGAATACGATTAGATAAGTAGCAGTTTGGGAAATATACCAAATGAATACAATTAGATAGTGCAGCAGTTTGGGAAATATAATGGATGAATACAATTAGATAAGTAGCAGTTTGGGAATTATACCAAATGAATACAATTAGATAGTGCAGCAGTTTGGGAAATATAATGGATGAATACAGTTAGATAGTGCAGCAGGTTGGGAAATATACAGAATGAATACAATTAAATAGTACAGCAGTTTGGAAAAAAATTGTTATTAGAATTGCCCTTCAACAGAGAATTGGCAAAGTTTCTTAGTTGAAATCTTAAATATAAAACTTACAGTGATTTTACTATTTTATGGTCTGCAAATGAAACCTCAAATGTTGTCTATAAACAAAATTCAAAACTATTTGCTTCTAATTAAATTAGTTACATGTTTTTATTGTCTTTCATATGTCTTGGGACAGTGACACACTCACCCGTCAATCAAGGAATCCTAATATAATAAATAACTTACAAATTTAACTACTAAGGGATAGTGATGTTGTTAGGCTGTCTGTATCATGGATAACTATCTTATGATGTTTTGACAATTTGGTAGTGTTTAACACTTTAAATCTACATTTGCAGACTTGGACCGGCAGCTGGGTGCCATGACAACGGAGGGTGTATCGGGGAGACGGCTAGTGGAGAAAACAGGAGACATGATGCTGGGTTCAACCACACTGTCTCTGATCTCGTTGCTCTCACATCGTACTGGTAAATATATTTGTTATGCTGCAATACTTACATACATGTGAGAAGTTTTACTTTGAATCATAACTTGAAATAGTGATATTGACCAAGATTCCGTTTTTATTTCCCTTGTTTTTCATATTAGCCCTGTTTGATTGTATTTGTCCTGTTTCTGTTCTTATTTCCCCATGTTTTTCATATAAACCAGGTTTCAGTTTGGTTTTATTTGCCCATTTTGTGTTGTATAATGTGAACAATTTCGTAAGTGACGAAGCAAATACAATACAAGTAATTGATAAAAAAAATGCAATAAATGTAAAACAATAATAGCAGTCGTGTTAGGTGTAGGTTCGCCATTTATTAAGGTGATTTGGTAATTGTTTATAAAATAATTGTGATGGATTTGTGAATTCATTCAAAAATGAAATGAATATACAGTCAAACCTGTCTTAAGCAGCCAGTCAAGGGAAGGTGCAAAAGTGACCTTTTAAGACATGTTGCTAAAGACAGGTTAATTTGCTCTGAAAGCATAAAAATGGAAAATAGCAAATGTGTCTGCTTAAGTTCAGTGGTTGTTCAATAGAGGTGACGACCAACACAGGTTTGACTGTAGATACAGGAAATCATTTTTAAAAAAAGGAATTTTCTATTTAATCAGGTTGCACAGGCTGGTACCCTATAAACATCCCAGTAACTGGCTGGAATAAGGACAGTCAGGAGGAGAACCGGCATAAAGCAGAAAGTGAAGAGGATGCACAGGGAACCAGGGGCCTACATCGAGTTGGAGGGGGTCTAGAATTGACTATTAAGTTTGCTCATCATGAGGACAGAGAGAGAGTGATCCATGCAGCCAGGGGCGTTGGCTGGTCCCCTGTAGATCTGGACATAGAGCAGGATGAATGGGAAAGTGAAGGTATGTTTGGTTGACTGGTTCCCTGTAAATCTAACCGTAGAAACTGAATATAAGTACATGTAGTTATTTTATTAGACTTTCACATAAGTATTTCGTCTTTGTGCACAACATAAATATACAAGTAAAAAAACATGTTAGTCTTGTGACAATTCAATATCTTATTATTTTTTTAAATAATGGAATATCATAAACTGAAACTGGCACTGAAATACCACTTTTTAACGCTTAAATATGTATTGACTTTTTTTTGTATGTGTTTATTTAATGATATCAATTTATATACTCATTGACATTTATGATGTCATTTGCTCAAGATCAGATCCAGGAAGTAGTTAAATCTGGTGAAATTAAACTCAGAGTAGTTAAAAATATTTACTAAAGTTAGTAAATTCTTTGTTCAAGATATCCAGGTAGTTCATTATTGGTATTGTAATAATTATATATATATATATATATATATATATATATATTACTGGTCTGGAAGGTATATTCATGACAACTACATATATATTTTTTGTTTACAGACGAGGAATCAAACAGGTATCATCACATCAACATAACGATCGACCATGTTAACTTCCCAGTCCAGAATGCCCTCATAGCTGGACAGAACACCCTTGATAAAACAGCCCAGTGTTATGTCCGATACAAATTCTATGATAAAGGTAATGTACATTAGAGAAATGATTCCTTAGGCAGAGTGGTCTCTGCAAATTTGCATTTGACTAGGAGAAGGATTTTGCTTTTGTAGAATCATATTTAAACATGTATCGGAGACCTTCCTGCAACATTAAAAAGTCTACAATGTAAACTTATGTATCGGAAATGACTTTCAATCCCATTCAATCAAAAAAATATATATATTTAAGTATACATTGTGTATCTCTCATATTTTTTGTCAAAATGATATTTCAACTAAAAAAATTGATCCCCAGCTCAGCCCAATGGCCTCTAAAAAAAAAACATTCAGTACTAGTTCTACCCAGGATGCAGACTTGAGAGTGGTTAATATAAACCCTGAGCTTACTTTGCAGTCAAGCTAAAATAAAATCGTATAAACTTTTTGTATTAGTTAATTTAAAAACAAATCAATTGTAAATTTTTAATTGCTGCTTTGCCAACCAGAACTTAAATATTTTTACTGATCTAATGATCAGCTATTTATACAAGCTTTTCTTCTGACCCAAAATTGAGCTACTCGGCCTGCAAATATAAATCGTGTTATACTTTATTCATTAATTATTGTTATGTATTACCTTACAGCTGCTGTTATGACTAAGTTTGCTGGAGTGTCTGTTAATAGTAACGGTTACATCACGTCTCAGCCGAGAAATAAACACGATCTGCAGATACCAGACAGCTCAACATTCAGATGGTGAGTACAGTATATATATGTTCCCATGATGTGTAACATTGATTGTTTAGTGGATTAGCTAATGATTGATAACACAGGCCAACAGGATGATATGTTGCTGAAAGAAATTGGCATACACTAACTTGTTTGAGAGTCAGTTAACTTGGGTTTAATCAAGTGACTTAATATTAAATGGCGTGACATCGCTGAAGTAATCTGATTTTCGTTTAAAGTTCTTTAGTTTAAGATCATTAGTGTTCATACAGTAAAACCTGCCTTAAGCAGCTATTTAAGAGAAGGAGTAAAAGTGACCTTTTAAGACAGGTTATTGCTTATTACAGGTTAATTTGCTCTGAAAGCATAGAAATTGGAAATAACAAATGTGGCTGCTTAAGACAAGTGGCTGCTTAATAGAGGTGACCGCTTACACAGGTTTGACTGTACATATATAAAACATATTTAAGATTACTGAATGCAGCTGTGTTCTTCAGTAACATATTGTGCTGGATTGATCAATGGAGTGACTGAAGCAATAGCTGCATGTGCATGCAGTGACCAAAGTCAGATGTGTACATTCTAAAACTTTTAACTGATTTTTTTAATAAAATTATATGAATTATTAAGTCCCATTAAATAAGTATCACCCACTTACTCAAGATATGGTTTACATATATAATTATATTTTTTTGTTTTTACCAAATAAACAAGTCAACATTTGTCACATCTCGTGTTGAAAAAAAAAGTACATTTTTTAGTAGAAAACAGCATTGTTGAATGTAGTTATGGTGTTGTATTTTTCATTGATGATTAAAATTTTATATTTACATTCCAGTTGTCGTATGATAATGCTGTTTACATAAATATATACATGTATATGCATGTATTGACTTTTGCAGGTACTTGAGAGAAGAAAGACTTGAGGTTCAGGTATGGATTAGTTATGGTTCTCGTAAAGATGATCAACAGCGACCAAAACATCGTGATAAGTTGATTGGCTTAGCTTACATTACCATGGAAACCCTCAGTGACCAGCGAAGGAAACAACACAGAGTCAGGTAGGGATTTGTGTCACTAATACCTGAAAACCTCAAATCCTAATATACATGTTGTTTGAACCAAATTTTCACAACTCTGGTCTAGTCAACAAAAGAACAATGTTTAAAACGTCTATACTTCTATATCAGTCTGTGTACGATGATATGGTATAAGATTTATGATTTATTTATTTTTTTACCCAAATCTGTCAAACCTTTCATATTTTCCAAAGGAACTATACATGAATTCGGCAAAATAACTAAAAGAAATTTGTTCAAATTTCGCACTAGACATAATACATGTTAAGAATTCTTGTTGTTAAAGTTATATGGCCAGTGAAAAACATTTTTTTAACAGTAAGCAATGCATATTTATCACTGTCATCAAGTGTTGAGTATCTTGTTATACCATACAGAGTGTACAATGTTCTTTACCCCATATGTATTTCATTTTGTATGATGCTTACCCTGGAATATATCTTATATAATCCTGTACATAAATGTTATGTTATAAAAAGTATCATATCAGTTTTACTGTATTGAACATAGATTTTGAAGATGCTCTGATGGTACTCCGACAGATACTTAAGGGATCGGAAATATTTCATGGTGTTTAATATTCCTCAATTTGAATTTGCAAATTGTATAGGACTTTAAGTATTTGATATTACATCTAAATATAATTTGTTCAAATTCTGTTCCCTGTTTACAGTGGGATGTATCCGCTCTTCAAGCCTGGGACGTCCTGCCTGGGTGGAGGATATATCAGGGCACACATCACAGCTCGTCCTCAGTTTGGCAGAATGGACGAGGTATAGACAGCGGCTATTTTCATTTTGTCATGTATTGTTATAATTTGATATCTTTGCAATGTTGATAATCTATTATAAGTAGCTGGGCCTGATTAGCTCAGTCGGTAACACGTCTGACTATCAATCCCGGAGTCAAAATATCGGAATCACCGCCCAGCCACAATCTCCATAATGAATGATGTACAACATTGCGTCTCCTTATTATTCATCTTTCACAACAATTTCAAATGAAAAACTTATCAGTTACTTGCTGAGATTGGTGTGCTCGAGTACTGTTAACCTTCCAGGGTCTCAGGAAAGAGTGGTTAGGTTAACTGATAGTCTAGCTCTCGATGGCATAAAAATGATGCTTAATAATTTTTCAAACTAACAAATCTTTTAAAAGTCACTATAAGCTTCTGATGTACATATCCAAAGTGATACTTATCTTGCTGTTTAACAATATTTAATGAAAACATGAGCCTTACGGTCACTGTGTTTGTTAATTGGCCATTATTAAGTTATTTTTGTTGCGTACACAATTAAAGCACACCCGTCTTTCTATGGATCTTGTGTCCCCTGGGGTCAAGTGGCCAAAGGTGCTGTCATTTAATGTCCATTTACCTCTCACCACTGAGGTTATGGTTCGGACATGCATGGTCCAAAACTCTTATGTGAGAAAGTTTGCCAGTTACTTGGAGGGGGATTGAGGTTCGACTCCTATTCATTCTGAGGTCTCCCTCAACTAATAACACTCATTATACCCTATATTACCTGGACTATGTTAAAGATTGCTTAAAAACCATTCTATGGATCTTAACTCAACTTGAACAGTGGTTGGAAATCTATCATACAAGTTCCTGTTATATTGAACATTAGATAGGAGATGTGCTGTACCATATAACTTGTCTTAGCCAGTCAATAAAGTAAAAGGGCAAGAAAGTTTATCTCTACCATCACTGTACTGTTGTCAAATAGTCTTACTATATGTTGGCTACAATGTATTACCAGGCTGAGCTACAAGAGGGAATCATCACTATAGAAGGAGAGGATATAGATGCAGATTACGATCCTGACGACAGCTTCCACCAGATCATCAGTCACAAGGCACAGAAACCTGCGGCCTCGTCTCCAGAGGAAGTCAAGTCTGACACGAAGGCGGCTGACAATGTCGATCCAACGTTTACTGTGATGATACAAGTAGAGAGGGCCATGCACCTTCCTCACATCAGAGATAAACATAAGTGAGTTGTCATAGACATTGACCAATGTTTAGTAAAGTATTTTATCACAATATTTATGGTGCAGAAGTGTAATAAACGCATGACATATTTTTTATGTTGACCTAGTGTAATATCACTTCTGATACATTGCTCAGTGCATGGCTCTCTTTCATAATTTCTGACTTGGCCAAATATATAAATGACATTGATTTGTCATGGTGAAATGACGTTATTTTGAGATGTCTTACGATGATACATTCATGCTCATTTATTTTTGAATTATCACATTATATATTTTGCCAACTTGTTTAATAAATTCAATAATAATTGAGCACACATGTAAGATCCTCTGTTTATCCTATATCAGATATCTGACATTTTATTTCTCAGGAGTGCAATAGTACTGGTTTGAGATATCTGTATCTCGTGCACTTAGACAATAAATCACCATATTTATTTAAAAAAAGATCTTTGTAATTTGCAAGGAAAAGAACCGGTCGTGAATAATGAGATTTCAACCCTTGGTATCACTGTTTTAATAGGACCCCAAACAGAGTCATGATTTCAATAAAAAGAGTGACACCTTGGTTTGCAATATTTTCTTTCAACTTGCTACCCTTGAAGGATTCTTTATATAATCTCATTAGGATAAAAACATACTGAATAATAGTTATAATGGTTTAAAAATGTAAACATGAATGTGATTTACTTTTATTATGTCATCCTGACTTTATTATAATTTATTGTTAATTATTTTATTTGTTTGTATGTATAAATCTATATACATCAGAGCAAACTTGGTGAAAGTGAAAATAATGTCACTTTTTGTTCTAAACAACATTAACATGATTTCATTTCTTAAACCGTAAATTCTTTGCCACACTTTCCTCTTGTAACACATTATGTTAAAAAACATTGTCAATAAAATAACAATATTTAAATGTCAAATCTGTTTAGTTTTTCATTGGTTCTATATTTATATCTTCAGGTCAGAGGAGTACGAGCCCAATGCATACGTATCGTATCTAACAGCGGAGAGCAATGTACAGTCATATTCCAGTGTCTTCCACAAATCTGACAACCCTGTGTGGGACCATGAACACGAGACTAAACTAAGCGCAGAGATGCTGGTCCAGGAAAATAAACACCTTGTCTTTAAGGTCTGGCATAAACCAGATGGTGCACCGAAAAGTCCAGGTTAGAATTTACTCTGGGATACTGTGTTTTTTATAATGCTTCCTAATACTAATAATCAGTTTATTGACTATTTAGCATAATTTTGCCTAAACCACTTTTTCCTGTGATCCTGGAAGATTAACCATTACTTAAGCATACCCATATCCACAAGTGACTGATAACTTTCCCACTTAAATCAGCGATGAGAGACGAATGACAATGAGACACAATGTCCATATATCAATCATCACGGAGACTGGTCTGGTGGGAATTCAAATTCACAACCCCTAGATTGATTGTCAGACGCACTATTGACCGAGAACACCGGACCTGGTAATAAACAAAGGTATTATATTGATCATAAATGAAAAAGAAAAAATTGTTGACCCTGGGGTAAAATAAAGTAACAGTGTTACCTTTTCTGAAAGTCACTTCCTGACATCAAATTTTGTTTGACAACTAATTTTATCATACCATTAAAATTTAGGATTTACATACAAGATTTTCCCTTAACTGCTAAAGTGCCTAAAGTGCCATCATAATGTCATTTAAGTTTATTATTTTCCCCCCTTTAAATGCAAAAGTGCTTTGAACTTCAGCTACCCAAAAACCTGCAGTATATTGTATTTTCTTGCAGACAAGCTGACAGACCGTGTCCTCGGGTTTGTATCTGTGGACTTGACTCCCCTGGCCAATGGAATGCAACAGATATCAGGCTGGTACAATGTCATGGACTTCAATGGGCAGATTAAAGGTCAAATCAAGGTCAGTTGACATTGTTGTATTGGAATGTATGTAGAACAGTATGAACATAAACATGATATAAGATATTCTTAAAATCTGATACATACATGTTGCCTCAAATGTGTTTATTGTAATGCTACAAGCAATTTGCCAGAAATAAGTGAGCAAGTTATTCTAATATTCAATATAGTCATGGGAGCAATCCATTTTAGGTATTGTATATTGTGTTGAACAGATTTGTATTTAAGATATTGAAACTCAATGCTCCCATTCTTGTAGAGAAACATCTATCGTATTCTTTATCCTAGATACACATTTTATTTTCACCTTTAATAACTGCACAAATGTCTGTCTAATAGACACAAATAAACAATCATCTCGGAATGATTATTTTGAAAAACACTTGATAAGAAATTTCAAGGAAAGTAACCCAAACATATTCATACAAATGCTGCAATGCTGAAAAAAATTTAAAGATAATTTTTAATTTCACTTTTTCAGATAAATGTGATTCCACAAGAACATGTAATAAGTCAACAGCAGCAGGGGTCCCAAGCAGTTGTCAGTGACCCCGTTTTCCCTCCAAGCTCTTCTTTTCTGTCTCTGCCAGCCTGGGGAGCCCACGGTGTCTCGTCCAACCAAGGTCCATTATCAATACCCAGTTATGGCGTACCCCACTTTCAGAACCACTATGATCAAGTGCGACAGCATCATGAGCTGCTACAACACCAACTACAAGAACACATTCAGCAGTTCTTACGGCAGCAGGAGGAATCTCAGGGGGTGTCGGGTGCGGTACCTACTTCTGACCCCCAATGCAGAGTAGCGACGGGATCATCAGATGTTACCAGTGTTACTCAGGGAGTTACTGATGTGATATCATCGGTTCCTGAGCCTTCCATCTATTACAGGGAACCATCAATACACTGGCGTCCAAACATGCCAGAATTTAATCAGGAGGATTCTTCGTCCAGATCCTACCTGTTCAGCAATCTCAGGTACGTTGTATCGGATTTTGTCATGGCATCTCAAATTATTGTTTAATACCAGAAATAAGCATTTTGCAGTATAGAAAATACATGTATATGGACATTTATTACGGCCTTATAGTGAAAAATTTCCTTTAAACACTTTTGTTGTTTTTTCACTAGTTAATATTGTCAAATGACGTCATGTATTATGTTGATTGTGTTGTCATGTATAACTCGTTGAAAGTGACATTATCTTGAGGTGTTCATATAATACAATGACTAATGGAAATTAATATGCATATGCATGGTGTTACTGATAGCATTTTGGAAAAAAAGATTTTTTGGTGGTTCCTTATAGAATTGACCTTAAAGTTAAATTGAAAATGTATCATTTGGTCTGAGTAATTTGATATTTCTTATTAAATCTATTAAAAACTCGGTGGGGGGGGGGGTAGGAATATGATGCTAGACAGAGCCTCGCATAGTATATTTTTGCCAACTTGTTTAATAAATTCATTAATAAATAATCACTTGTGTAAGATCCTCTATGTCAGTGTTGTGTTACATGGATAGCAAAAATAAGCTTCATGGTTAAAGTCATTCTTGATTGGGAAATTTAATGGGCATATATCAAGGAATCCAGCGAAAAGTCATCTGCACTATCAGTTAAACACTGTACCCTTTCATAAAAGTTATGTTAGTTAAATTAGTTTCAAGGTCACATTGACTGGAAATAGGTTCACTACTGGCAGAATTAATTGCCCAGCCAATATCAGATTGAGCTGCTACAGTAGTCATCAATTAAACGTTTTACAGTGATACATCTAGAGTAAATATTGGATTGAATCGTATAAAAATGAAAGAATCTTATCAACCATTCTTATGTATTGAATATTAATATTATTACAATTATTATTCCCCATTTCACAAGAGAGGACTAGGTTTACCCCCATCAGTTTGTCCTTCGGAAAGATTACTCAAAAAGTATTCAAGCTCAGTTTGCAAAACTTGCATATGGGTCCGGTAGAAGGCAATAAGGATACCATGCAGGTCATTTATCTTTTCAGTCGGACAAAAACTGTGGTTTCTACCTGTACATCAGTAAGGGATTTATTTATTGCTTGCAATACTCCAGTGTCTTGTTATATGTTATTAAATGTAATTTAAATGGTTATGTTGTTATTTTTTCAGGAAAAATCTGCAAGACCTTGATGAAATCACAACTAATTTGAAAACTAAATTAAACGTCAAGACCCATCACCCCCAGCCGCAGTTGTCTGATCTCCAACGTCTTCCAGAGTTCGACATTCCAGTAACCAGCCAGTCGGGACATTATCCCCTAACATCTACACAATCAACCATGCTGTCATTTGACCTGCCTAGAAGTCAGCGTGAAACTCCACAAGAGACACCGCGAGATGATCTAGCCTACACTGGGTCACATGGTGCCGAGTCATCCAGGACGGCTGCAGACTCTGGTGCTTTTTCTGTGGAAAATTCAAATGAGAAGTACGAAGATTCAGCTCCGACATCCCATAGAAGCTGTAGCGATAGAATGGATACTTTAAGATCTGGAGCCACTCCTAGAGAGTCGGATAGCGGGATTAATCATTCTAATATTGACGAATTAGGATTAAATATGGGGCTGACACTGTCTCCGAGGGAATCTAGTGAAAAAAATGATCATTATTCAGAATCAGGAGGATTTAATTATTTAATGACGCCTCGTGATGGAACAAACACCCCACGGGACATAAAAACATCGCCAAGAGATGCATTCAGAGATTCCAGAGTGTCTCCTAGAGATTTTTCTCACATTCAGGGCTTGACTAGCAATGAAAACAATAATGGAAGAACTATGGTTTCAAGTGAAGATACAACTAAAGTTGATCAAAAACAGATGAGTATAATTCAGGAGTTTACTGAGAACGATGAAAGTGATTCAGGAGAAGAAGGTGATAACAAATACTACCATCGTTATCGGGATTTGTTAAACAGTGATGATGAAGCGGAGAAATCTGAAGATGAGAACGAAGATCAGGATGAGGAAGGGGAGATAATTGTGCCAAGAAGAATTAATGATGTATCTGGAAAGTTCTCTCCAACAGGGGAGATCATCATGTTAAGTGAAGACAATAATAAATCAGTGCCATATGGAGTAAGTTCCCTTACCTCAAGCAGACAAATGGGGCAGAATTCTGTTCCAAGTGATTATATGAGCGGAAATTCTCCTAGAGAAAGAAATGAAGATGTTCTGCAAGATATTGATTCTGATGCTGAAATAGAACCACGGGAGAATACTTCAGTAAGAATGACAAATCAAGAGCAAGTTGTTTTTGATGAAAAGGACAGCTGGTTATCAGATTCTGACAAAGAAAATGAAGGTGATGAACATGTTATCGGGTACCAGTATTTACATCACCAAGGTAATGCACAAAAACACAAACCACAGAGACAGGACTCGGACACTGGTTACAGCTCACGGGACAATGTCTCAGAGAGTTATCTTACTCCCAGTGCCGCGGGGACAAACTCGGAAACTGATATGTCACGACTTCATGAACATGACCAATGGGATCACAGAGATAGTGACGATCACATGTTTCCTGACAGACCAAAAAACCGTCTGCTATCCAATGTAGAGTTGGAATCCACTGGAGGTAGTTTTGGAATAAGGTACGATTCTGGTCACCAGTCCAGGATTTCTTCAGCTGGAAGTCGACACACGCGGAAATCGTCTGAACCATCTATTGCAGAATCTTACGAAGAGAAAGAAGATGAAATTGAACACATAGAGCAAATATCAGAAAGATCTGAAAGGGAATATGAGCCCTTAACTGCAAGGACAGCTGAACTGGAAGATTTTTTCAGTTCAGAAAATCGAACACAAATATCTGAATCCGAACATCGGACAAGATCTCCATCCAATTCCTCTGAAAAATCTAACTGTGATATTAACCTGAGAAGTGGTAAGGATGTTGAATACAATCGCAGAGGACATAATCAGGGAGAAGAGGAGGATGCTGATTCAGAGTCTGAGGATAGTGGAAAGAGGGAGGCAACTCCAAGGTCACAAAGGGAAATAACTCCAAGGTCACAAAGAGAAATAACTCCACGATCGCAAAGAGAAGGGACTCCCAGGTCACAAAAGAGTATCACCCCTAGAGATGAAAGCGAAAAACAAGCAATGCCAAATTTTTTCATGCCAGTACAACATTTAGAGGAGTCGATGAGAACACTGCAGATTGTTACAAATAAGGTGAGGGTTTATGTTTCAGTGTTGTCAAATTCATGTATTGATTTATTAGATTTGGCACTCAGATATTTGATACTAATTTATTTAAGCTTAGTTGTGAAGAAAGCTTTAAGCTTATTATATATGAACTGCTTTGGAGTTTCCTTCCTGGATAAAATCAGCACTGAGTGTTGTTTTATAAGAAGCACTTGGTCAAGTTTTGGATGGAACCCCCAACGTCTGGTGTGTGCAACCAGCACTCTTTCAGCTACACTGTCGCCCCACTTTAGATATTAGCTGAAGACTTATTTCAGCTTTGATTTATTCATTCTGTTATAACTTTAAGTTATGCACTGAAAATAACAATACTGTGTAGTGATGCTCCATTTCTTGCACACAGGATAAAGATATCTGCATTTTTACTGGGGTTAGGTATTTCTATCTCACCCTAGGGCCAAGATAAAATTTTCGCGCTATGACATTAAGACTCATTTATGGCGTAATGTAAAAAATATATGACGTAAATCATATAATTTAATGTCTTAAAAGTGGATGTTGTAAAAAATATAATAATAAGTTAAAATAATTATATTTTATGTTTGGTATGCAAGAAAAAGAATCTTTCGACATGGCCTTTTTGGTTCGGATAGAAAATTCCATCCCTTGGGATAACTGTTTTCTCAGGAACTAACAGTTACCACTCAGGACGGAATTTTCTATCCGATTCTTAAATCCATATAAGATTCTTATATTGATCAAGGATCGTCAAATGTCTGAGTCGCAGCCTCGAGATCACTCAACTTCTCACCACTGAGGTTTAAGCCAAGCTTGTTCCAAAAATGCTATGTGAGAAACCCTGCCAGTTACATGTGGAAGGCGGTGCTTCTATTGATTCATTCTGGGGTCTTCACTCATCGACAAAAACAGGATGCTTTATGAATAAAAAGTAAAGGAAATATCAATGTCCCAGCAGTAAATTTACTCATAACACACCTCTCAAGCTGGTTCAAACAAATAAGCAGCAAATCTTAAAGTTTGCCACCATTGGGTATAAATACAAACTCAAAACTAAGACAATTTACGTTACTGATGAGTCTAGCACAAAGAGAGTAGTCTAAGATCTAGTCATAAGCCATTCTCAAATCTCTGTCAACCTTTTTTCAAATTGTCTTTTTTATTAATTAAACAGTGAATGACAATAGTAAATTTTTATTCACAGCAGCAGTACAACAGCCAGCAGGAATCTGAGAGAGCTGCCGCAGCATCAGAGATGGTTTCCAAACTAACAACAAAGGACAAGTTTGCCGCCATTAACACCAAAACAAGACTGCCGACAGCCGAGGAAACAAAGCGCATTGCTAAAATCTTCTCGTCTAAATTTTCCTGAGAGAATAACTGTTAACTGTTTATCAAACCAACTGTGATATTATTTCTAGATATTTATGTTATTTGCTGACAGAGCATGAATCACAAAGTGGACATGACTTGGTAAGTGTTCTAAACAAAGGGACTTAACTTTGTGTGGTTATATACGTGATCTTAAAAAAGAGAAATCTCTTTTTTGAAATCCAGTTCAATTGAAGGAATGACTTATATTAGATATACCAGGGCTGTGTTTAGCACCGTTAAGCAGCAAACATGTTTATTGCCTGGTTCACTAAAATTACTGCGTACTGCTTGCTAATTTGAGGAAAATGTGTTGGTTTACGTTTGTAAATGTTTAACCGAACAGAATGAAGCCCAGGACTGTAGTGCATGTACATAGGTCACTTACAACAGCCGCTCTGTTCTGGTAGCTTTTATAGCGACATGGTTGAAGTGCACAGACTGTATCAAAAAATTTGAAAGTTGGGATGCTAAGTATGGGGTTGGTACTTTGATGGGTGACAGATAATCACTTTTATTCAAAGCCAAGAAGTTATGCATGCCTTTAGACCATATCTCGGAAGTTAATTTAGTCTGTTTTAGGGATAACCAAATCCAGATGTAGGCATTTAAAGTCATTTTTTTTCTACGATTTCTTTTTCGCATCATGCTCTTTTGAGGTTAAATGAGTGTTTGGTACTTCAGTAACTGTTAATGGTACTTCCTCTTCTTAAAGATTAATGATAAAAAAATTGTTAGTGTTAGAAATACAATAGATTGCTTTCATGAATTATTTTTGTTAAGAGGGAGTCCTGTTTACTTTGTATAATATTTGAGAAATATATCAACTAGGAAATATTTAGTAACAGTAAAATTAGGTGAAGTTCACATCAGATGCTTATTTGACATTTGGTTCAGTCAGAAGTTACATTGTATTAAAATGTGTTATTATGGTGTATAACAAAACTGATGTGATATTAAACCGTCCTAGAAAGCATCTTGTATGGTTAAATCAGAATACTGGTTAAATCAGAATACAAAGGCGTGTGAGGGTAGAACTGGAAGGAATGGTCAAAATGTGTGATGTTAAACCAGCATAGAAAACTACCTTGAACGGTTTAATGGTTTCACAAGTCTGTGTGAGATAAATCCATAAGGTAATAGCTATCTTATGAGAAATTTATTTTGTATGGTTAAATCAGAATACAAAGTTGTGTGAGGGTTAACCATAAGGCTGGAAGGAATTATCAAAATGGATGTGATATTAAAACAGCGTAGAAATCTTTCTGTAAGGTTTAATGGTTTCACGTCAGATCTGATGTGTGAGATAAATTCATAATATTATAGCTGTCTTGTGAGAATAGCTGTGACTGGAAAACTGTCTTGTAATATTAGAACACAGAAGTCTCTTGTAAGATTAAAAAACGCTGCAAAAGCTGTCGATATGCATTCAGACAAACATATAAAAAAGTTACAATGGAAAGTGAGAGATATGTTCAGAGATTAAGAAAGTTTTTGATTGATAACAGATATGTAGGAGATATGTCTCCGAGCAGGTCAACCAAGTACCTATATGTCAATATATTGACTAGAAATCTCAATAACCTAGTGTGATAAAAACTACTCAGTAAATGAAAGTGCTTTGATATCATTATTCCTGGGGTCATGCCCATATTGTCATCTTTGGTGTCAGGGGTGGAAGGCAGACATTGATTTCATCAACTTGGCGTAAAAACGTCTTTACTGCATATAAATTATACAAGCAGTTAGAACTTTGCTCTAAGATGATAAATGTTTATGACAGATGTACCCCTGTTCACACTTAGTGAAATTTGTAGAAAAAAAACTTCCACCTCATCTTTCATGTATTCTTTCTGGGAATAGTTCTTAATTCATTTAAAGTGCCAAATATTCAATTTCATGACATATGTTTTTATGGAATTATTTAGGTGTACACCTGTAGATAAATAGTTGACTTTGAATTAAATTACTAATTTTGTTTTACATAAAACAAGTAAAATTGCTAATTACTATCATTAATTTTTTAATTGTTTTCAGAAGTTACTTATTTCACATGTATTACATGTAAGTTCATATCGTGTGAATGTTAAACACATAAAATTCATTTTACAATTTCTGTCAAAACTGTGACTAGAGCATTAGGTAGACAAAACAATATCAATTTTTTAGTTTGCTATTCATATCACTAAAATGTAGACCAGTGCAGCCTTGCATCAGGGTTTAAATGTTTGGTCTCCGTAAACTGTCGTGAATGAAAACCAGTTGATCCAAAAGCTAAGATTGGAGAGTGTTGTTGAAATTTAGCATTCTATAGATGCCGAGTTAATAATGTTTATATCTGATACTAGACTTGTGTTTCTCGGACAATTTTTTTAAATTTACTGAAATACATAAAAACTTTACTCAGTTTTGACTGGTTATTTATCAATTATATAATCAATATCACTGAAACCATATGCAGTTTTACTGGAACCAGTCTGAAATCATTGTCACATAGCTTTTCTTAAATTTAAGTTTTTAAGTATTCAAGTACACATGTATATACTTTAACATTTTGGTGAAAGAGAAGCTATATGGTTTTCCAAATCTTCAGTTCGAATATTTACATTAGTGCTATTCTATTCAACATTATTTACATGTTATTGAAACCATTTTTCTGTGTCACAAATTCTTACAAACAAATAACCATTGATATAACTTGTGTATAGATTAACAGCGATGTGATTCTTCTATGAATAATATAAAGATAATGGACGTTGTAATATAAGAAATTAGTTGATAGTGAAATGTATGTAGAGTTAGTTGTAGTTAGGCAAACTGTAGCACTTGTTAGACATGCACATTTTATTAATTTATTACAGCATTACACGCTATCATCGACTCGTGTACAGCATGTACATTTCACCAATATACATCGTTCATCTTATTGGCAAGTTACTTAATTTAAAAGCTCATGCATCTAATCTACATAATATTTTGTCAAGTGTGGTTGCAAGGCCACTGACCTTCTATGGGGAATAATCCCCATCTTATTGTTTATTGGTAGTGGTCTTATATTGACTATTTGTGATGTTTTTTGTGCCCTTCTAAGGGGTGGCAAAAACAAAGCAAACACAACTTTTATATATATAAAAAGAATGCACTTGGTGAAATTCAATCTAAAAATTTACTCTGATTTTTGCCACAATCCAATTAAACAAACAAGCTCTGAATATTTGAAAGTTTCAATCGAAGAATCACAAAATTCTTCAAATCTTTTGATAAAAAAAAATCATAATATTTAATAAGCGATATGATTTACAGAAATCAATTTTCATTTAGAAATAATTGCAGGTTATTCTATATAAAGTAAAATTCTTTCCTGCATACCAGATAAAAATATTTGCCATTTGATCACTAATATTTTTCCATCTTGCCCAAAGACTGATAAAAAAATTTCCAAGTTCATGAAATGTATATGGTATTATGACATTTTGCTATTGTTTGTAGATGGCAAACACAAATTTAGTAAGTCAAAAACCTAAAAATCTTAGTACTATGCAAGAAAAGGAATCAACGATTAGTATACACTTGTGATGATGAAATTCAAGTATCAGTTTAAATAGATATCTCAGCAAAGCCTCAGTTCTGATAAAACCGGTGAAATCTCCGAAAGGTGTCCTCCATATGGCCGAGTGATCTTGGGTGCCGTCTGACCATGTTAATTGTTGTGTGGAGTTGATATGTTAAAACTTGTCGTTAATAGTAAAATGCATAATTTCATTGTCTAGTCATCTATGTAATGTGATATTTTCATTCATAATTTAGGTATCACTTTGTCCATTATATCTTCAGCACTATATTAGGTTATGCCATTGTTCATAAAATGTACATGGTTTTGAAGGTGTATTTTTTGTGTTGTTTTTTTTTCATTGTCATTCTTCAAACACTGCAAATTTTAATGTCTTCACAATTTTTACATTGGTTTAGTTTTTTTTTTGCTTTTATTTTTTTCATTTAAGTTTTTTTACATATTCCTGTTTTAGGGCATTTTTTAAAATTTATTTTGTGTATTTTGTTTGACTTTTCTATAATGAAAAATGAATTTAATTGATCTGAGCGAAATTAATAAAAATTATTATTTAGTAATTTTGCATGACATGATATAGGTGTTAAGAAGGATTTGGTTCTTCAATGTGCACCATGATGTTTGGTTCCAAAAGCTGGTTTTATAGTTTGCATCTTAAAACAGGGAACCAGTTTTGTCTTTTCTGTAACGAAATATGAATTTTATTGATCTGAGCGAAATTTATGAAAATAATTATAGAGTAGTTATGTATTACATGATATAGGTTGTAGACAGATTTAGTTCTTCAATTTGAATCATATTATGTCTAGTTCCAAAAGCTGGTTTCATATGTTTGCATTAAAAAAAAACAGGGAACCAGTTATGAAAATTGATCTGATTGAAAATAATGGAAATTATTTTAAATGGTTATGAATCATGTTATGTAATAAACAAGCATCTTCCAATTCATTTTGCATTTTTTTATGTTAGGGTTTGGGAGCAGCCAGTATTTTGTTTCACATCATTTTAAATCTTGGGACCAGCAATTATTACTTTATTTTTGCATCATACCATAAAATATTCACGTAACAAAATTGAATTTGGACTTCTTAAAGTAGCAATTTGTCCATTTTTTTATAGCAACACTTTTATTTAAAAGTTTCAGTATGTAAAACCTGTATCATGCAGATGGCTTCCTGAAAATGACAGCCATTATGCTGGTTTGGGCATAATGCTGGTAATGGTTTAAAAATAATTGATACATGAGTAAGTTTCATTTATATTTAATCACTGCATTTATTGAAACCTTCGTTATTGTAAATGGAAATTTAATGTGCTAGTGCAAAACAACTGGTAAATATCGTAATGAGATATATTATCTCTTGCTTTTTTTTTTTTTTCATCATAATCATTTACAATGAACGATTAGTACCACTTTTAAAACAAAATATGAGGTCTTCATAGTGTTCAGGGAACTATGACACAAATTGTCATTAAGTATACACAACGGAAATTAATTTGAAACTTAAATATATACTTTTGTTCTTTTCAAACTCGATTTATACTGGTTTGTTTCAATTATTTTTATTGTAACATTGTTTTGTTTTTTTTTAAACTGAACATTACCTGTATTTACTATTTACAGAATAATTTTCCATTTTTTTATGTTGCTGGTACCCATTCTCATTACCTTCCCTACATCACATCATTCATTAGGTAGCTAACCGTCAACATCCGTCCATATTGAACAATCGTTAAGACATTTATCTAACAAGTAGCACACATATTATTGCTTCATAGTAGCGATGCTAATGTTAATAAAATAATCAATGTACAACAATTACAAATTGTAATCAAATAGATCTTTGTAAAAAAATATGTATTGCTGACAGAGTTCTTGTATCAGAATACAATGTAGTTCACTATTTAACCCTTTACTTCATATAGACGCCTTTGGACACCTGTAATATAGACGCCTTTGGACACCTCTAATATAGACGCCTTTGGATACCTAATATAGAAGGCTTTTGAATTATTGGGTGAATTATGTTTATATTAACTGACAGTGTTTTCAAAGGCCTTCTGTGATTGGTGCGGGAAACCACGTATCTATGGAGTAAAGGGTTAAAGAGATCTGCTTATTTATTCTCGCCAAAGCATGTTTTGATTTAAAAAAAAAAAAAATGTAGTTTATATAAATTTAATTGTTCTGTAGTAACACCTTTTGATATTAAACAAATTAATTTTTAGTCTTATTTAGTGAGTACCTTTCTTATTTGACACTTTATAAAGTATGTTTGATAAAAAAAAAGAAGATATTTAGTTAGTTGTAGATTTGTGAATGCTAATGATTCTAATTTATAAAACAATCAGCTAGTTTATAGATCTGAGAAAAGTGGTCTTTAACCCGATTTATTTACTCACTGAAGACTGCAGGATTATTATTTTTAATAGTAAAATTGGAGGGAAAAAAAGAGTGCCTTTTTGAAGGTTAATTTTCGAAGAGAAGAGATGTTTTGATGTTATAGTTCTGAAGAAAAAATATTTTCTAACGTGTTTTGAGACAAGAAACCATGCCACATGTTAGTTCTGAAAAAAGAAACCTTTTAATGGTTACTGTTCTGAAAAAACAACAACATTGTAACAGTTAGTTTTCTGAAAAAAGAAATCTTTTAATAGTTTCTGTTCTGAAAAAAGAAACATTTTTTATTGTTACTGTTCTGAGAAAAGAAACTTTGCAATGGTCATATCTGAAAAAAGAAACCTTTTAAGGATTATTCTGAGAAAAACTTTCAACGGATACCATTTTGTAGAAAGAAATCTTGTTACAATTTTAAGAAAAAAAATATTGTTAAAGTTCAGTTTCTAAGCTGATCTTGTTTAGGTTACAGTTCTGAGAAAACATTCCTTTAAAAGTTTGCATTCCTAAGAAAACAGATCTTTAAAAGTTTGCATTGAAAAGTTTGCATTCATAAGAAAACAGATCTTTAAAAGTTTGCATTCCTAAGAAAACAGATCTTTAAAAGTTTGCATTGAAAAGTTTGCATTCATAAGAAAACAGATCTTTAAAAGTTTGCATTCATAAGAAAACAGATCTTTAAAAGTTTGCATTTTTTAAAGTTAACATTTCTAAGAAAACATATATTTATAGTAAAGAAAGAGATCTGTCGGGGTATTCTAAAAGAAGATATCTGAAGTTGCCCAGAATCTTGTTATTTAAGCAACTATTTTGTATTTACCTGTACATCTGTACATTATGTAAGTTGCCCAGGATCTTGTTATATAAGCAACTGTTTACATATGTACATTATGTAAGTTGCCCAGGATCTTGTTATATAAGCAACTGTTTACATATGTACATTATGTAAGTTGCCCAGACTTGTTATTTAAGCAACTGTTTTGTATTTACCTGTACATTATGTTGTATACCTGGTGTATATGTTTATACTGTAGTATATAGCTTATTAATTTATATGTAATATAGTGTATATTATTGATAGTATATATTACTATTTGTACGAAGGAAAATAATAAAACATATTTTCATAAAGACTTGTTTTTGTCTGCTTGTTGATTTTATATTCCAATGAAAGTTCGTCTTTAAACAGTTGGGTCCTTCACGGCCGAGTGGTCCAAGGCACCATCTCAAGATCACTTACCTCACACTGCAAAGATCATAGGTTTGAGTCCCACTTGCTCCAAAATGTATTTATGTGACAAAGTTTGCCAGTTACTTGCAGAAGGATGGTGGTTCTACTCAGTTTAATTCGGAGGCCTTTTTCAGCCAATAAAACTGGATATGCCATATATAACCCGAAATCTTGAAAATAGCATTGAACCCCCATTTAAACAGTTATACAAATTATTTAGTCAACCTGATTGCCTTTTGTCCCTGGCATTTTACATTTACCTTGTGTACATCTTAGCACCTGGATTTTTTTAAACTCTCTGTACTGGTTAACTGACCCCGATGGCATAAGGTGACGGAAGTTTAAGAAAGTCGACGTGGAAACAAATTTTAAAACAAAAAACAATTATTTTATAAGACTGATTTATTTATTTATTTAACGATAACTAAAAAGGCAACTGTGTGACAGAGACATGAAACTGCAGAAAACAACTATGAAACATAGCTATAGGTAACATAACTATGTAACATAGATACAAACAAAATAATGACAGGCAACATTTCTGTGTAACAGCAACATATTACATGACAATGTAAATTAGCAACATGTTGCATACTAAACTATATGTAACACAGCAAAGTACAATATGACAATGTATTGTATAGTAATATGCAAAATATAACAATGCAATATGTAGCTATGTGAAACATGACAGTGTAACATTTAGCTATGTGAAACATGACATTGTAACATTTAGCTATGTGAAACATGACATTGTAACATTAAGCTATGTGAAACATGACATGACATTGTAACATTTAGCTATGTGAAACATGACATTGTAACATTTAGCTATGTGAACATGACATTGTAATATTAAGCTATGTGAAACATGACATGACATTGTAATATTAAGCTATGTGAAACATGACATTGTAACATTTAGCTATGTGAAACATGACATTGTAACATTTAGCTATGTGAACATGACATTGTAATATTAAGCTATGTGAAACATGACATGACATTGTAACATTAAGCTATGTGAAACATGACATGACATTGTAACATTTAGCTATGTGAAACATGACATTGTAACATTAAGCTATATGAAACATGACATGACATTGTAACATTAAGCTATGTGAAACACGGCATGACATTGTAACATTTAGCTATGTGAACATGACATTGTAATATTAAGCTATATGAAACATGACATTGTAAAGCTATGTGAAACATGACATTATAACGCTATGTGAAACATGACATTGTAACATTAAGTATCATGGAATACACCAATTTAATAGTTTAAACTTATTTATTTTACTTCCATTGTGAAATAAGTTCTTACAACTTAAATCTCACTCGAAGTTTTCCTTGGTAGAACCAGTACTAACCGTATGCGGAAAAAGTATTGCTCAAGGACATCACACATAGTTGTGGTAGAGGATCCTATGACTGTGGGTTCAGTGCTCTACCATGCACTCCACATAACACCAGTTTAACATGTAGCCAGCTATGTGCAATATGACAATGTAACATATACACATGTATATGCAAAATGACATTGAAAGCTGAAGCATGTAGTTATGCGCATTGTAACACTTACATGTAGCTATGTGTAACATGACAATGTGGCTATGTGTAACATGTCCATGTGAGTATGACAATGTAACATGTAATTATGTGTATTATGACAATGTAACATACCTATATGCAGCATGGCAATGTAACATACCCATATACAACATGACAATGTAACATACCTATGTGCAACATGATAATGTAGCTATATACAACATGACAATGTAACATACCTATGTGCAATATGACAATGTAACGTACCTATGTGTATTATGACAATGTAACATACCTATATGCAGCATGGCAATGTAACATACCCATATACAACATGACAATATAACATACCTATGTGCAACATGATAATGTAGCTATATACAACATACCAATGTAACATACCTATGTGCAATATGACAATGTAACATACCTATGTGCAACATGACAATGTAACAAACCTATGTGTAATATGACAATGTAACATACCTATGTGCAACATGATAATGTAACATGTAGCTACTGTAGAACTTTGATTTCTATGACCCGACTGCACTGGACAAAATTGTTTGAGCAAAGGGTTGTTTGAGCCAAGAATTGTTCAACATCACATCCAAACATCGTACATTTGTCATTGTGTTATTGAATCTGTATTGAGGTTTTTATCAGAAACAATCAATTATTTTAATGTGTGTTTCTTATATATTTGTGAAATTCAAATAAACTAGAAAATATCATTTTGAATTATATTTGTTTTATTACACTACTATTAATTAATTTACCTTTATTCGTTGTTTCATCCTAGACATGAATTGTGTACATAATTTTACACAAACATAATGAAAATATTTAGCACAGATTCGGTGTATGTGAGAATATAAATGTCATGAAAATTACATACAATGTATGTGTTTAACACGTTGATAAATAACATTTTCATTTCTTAAGCTATTTACATTTTTATCGTGCATTAAGACTAGAGATTCGCATTTCTGACATTTGTGGGGAGAAATGGTATGTGACACTCTTTTCTGTTTGCAATAAAAATTTATTAATAATTATTACAAATAAACAAATAAAAAGCAAATTAACAAGCAAATGGACTTTATTAATGCAAGATGTGGTATACAGTTAAATGAAACGTGTAACCAATTACCCTGACACCAGCTGTCAATCAAGCAAGTCAATCATCCAGTCAGCGATTGATATTGGTTGCTACATTACCATTTTCCTTAGACAAACAAATTATATCTACATTGTATTTACTTGGATAAAAAATGTCACATG
Source organism: Panopea generosa (assembly GCA_029582155.1). Lineage (NCBI taxonomy): Eukaryota > Metazoa > Mollusca > Bivalvia > Adapedonta > Hiatellidae > Panopea > Panopea generosa. Next base: position 6,646,075 of record CM055896.1, on the reverse strand, counting down.
GCCAGTGGGGGAAGCAAACGTCATCCTCACATCAGGTCAATTATGAATTCAATCACATAATTATCATAACAATCTTCTCACACTTTAACAAAGTGTGGATATTATGCATTTTCTTTATCTTTGAACAGCTGTTCGACACAAATGTGTGAAAAATACTGGTAACCGTATTGGCTGGATTCAATGTCTTGTTTGGCTTCGGAGGTAGAATAATAGAAATTAAACAGGAATTCGACCGGGACTAGATAAATGGTTAGAGTCAAATGTGGTGTTCCAGTGATCCGTGTTCAAGCACATGATGTTCTACTGTAATTGACATTTTAACATGATTGTATTTATTATGAGCAATAATAAAAAGATACATAAATTACAAATACTATATCATATCAAATATCACATCAATCAACCTTAAAGTGAATGAGGAGTTGAACACTCAACATCTTGTCATACAGACAGACAGATGGACAGACAAGTTTTAACAAAATCAATTTTGAGAGATCCACAGAATTTGGTGAAAATCTGTCGAGCGAATCAGAGAGGTCATTCGAAGTAAAAGTTGACAGACAACGAACACCAGGAAATTTGTTGAAAATTTGTCGTGCACCAGGTGAAATCTCACCCAGATTGTCTGTCAAAATTGAGCTATAAAGCAAAATCAGTGTGACCAAACAGTAAGCAGCATCAACAGTGACTTATATATAATATGAACTACAATCTAAGTTTTTGCGATTCTAAACTATAACCATAACCATTTATTAATTATGAACTAAAATATGAGTATTGAAAAGCTGTAATGTTGTTATACAGTCAAATCTGTCTTAAGCAGCCTGTCAAGGGAAGGAGCAAAAGTGGCCTATTGAGATGCATTGCTTAACCCTTTACTCCATAGATACACATTTTCCTGCACCAATCACTGAAAGCCTTTGAGTTTGTAATGAGCAATCTGAACACTTCCTGCACTGTTTTCCACTCTGTCATTCAATATAAACATAATACACTCATTGCTGATACGTGGTTAATTAATGCTTTCAATTTGAAGAGTCTAAGAAAATGCTTATGGAGCAAAGGGTTAATACAAATGGTCTATTGAGACAGGTTGTTGCTTACTACAAGTGGCCTATTGTGATTGGTTGTTTCTTACTACAAGTGGCATATTGTAATTGGTTGTTGCTTGCTACAAGTGGCATATTGTAATTGGTTGTTACTTACTACAAGTGGCCTATTGTGATTGGTTGTTGCTTAATACAAGTTATTTTCCATAAAAAAAACCATTGAACTGGGAAATAGGGAAAATGGCTACTAAAGACAAGTGGCTGCTTAATAGAGGTGGCTGCTTACACAGGTTTGACTGTATTAGACATGAGAATCCTACAATATTCAGTATTATGTTAATTTCAGTCCATTTAATGTTGATTAAATGATGGAATAATGCTTTGTGCAATGACTGTCAGATAAAAGGATCAGGTTAAAAATATGTTTATTACTAAGAAACAAAATTTACCTTTTTTTGTAATTTTTGGAAAGTTAATGTTTTGCCAGGTTACCTATCTATTCTGTGATGACTTTTAATAATTCAACAGGGGAGGGCCATAACAAATGTTGCTAGAACTTGTGGCCCAACCCGTTTGCTATGTGAATTATGCAATAAAATATGTTTAAACCATAATTCAACATGCAAAAGTATTGGAGCCAGTCTAAAATCATGATCACATTGAAGCTTTACTTAAATAAAAGATTTTTTTAAGTTGTTTATCAAAATTATAAAAATAAAACCATCAAATAGATAAATAGAAAATAGAAAAAAATGTCGTAAAGTAAAATTGACATTCATGAAAATACATACAAATGGACAGAATAACATATATATATACATACATACATACAAAACAGCTAACAAAATATATGGTACAAAAAGATATACTCATGTTTATAGAAATTTATGGTAAAATAACAAACAACAGATATGGATGGACTGTGAAACAGTATCAACAGAGGTAGAAAAATAACTAGAGGGCTACATTGGCCCAAAATCGCTCACCTGTGGCATAGCAGACCATACCAAAGAAGGTAACTATGATAATGCACTGACAATACCTAAAAATTTAAGATTTGGTGATTTCAATAAAATATTATAAATACATGTATATAACTACTTTGTAAGTTTGGTTAAAATCAAATGAAAAATACCAGTGCTAGACTTATACAGGGTCAAATAGTTCAATTTTTGATGAGTCAAGGGCCATAATTCTGACATAAATGATTTCATTTGGCGTGAAATGTATGGCACTGCTCCAGCATGGGCCCTGTACATTATTGGAAAAAGAAGAAGATTTCACGGATCTGTCTAAAATATTATGTTTTCATAACTATTGTGCAAGTTTCGTGGGGATCCAGTGAACACTGCAGATGCAAAGATCACTGTAGCACAATAATGATTCAAGGGTCAATAGCTGAAGAAGTCAAATACATTTCTTTTTGATGATTCAAAGACCACGACACAATTTGGTTTGTTCAAGAACTTGTCAAAATATTATGGTTATATAACTTCTGTGTAAGTCTGGTGAGACTCGTATGAAAAATGCAGGTGCTGACATATACACAAGTCCAAATAGCACACTTTTTTTATAATTATAAGAATGTAACTCCACCATTAACTATCCAATTTGACCAGTTCATTTCAAGCATTTATCTGAGATATCATGATTTATAATAAAAGTACTGTGTATGATTTAATGACCCAATGAAAACTGCTGGTACCAGAGTGTATTTTTGACAATATTATTAAAGGTCTGTAAGACAGACATTGATTATGTAACATTTTTGGTGATATAACTATTAAGTAAGTTTGGTAAAGATCTAATTAAAACCTGGGTGCTAGAGAGCACACAACCAAAAATTTACAGATGGATGGAGAAAAACGAGCACAAGGTGATTAGAATAGCTCACCTGGAGCTTTGCTCAGGTGAGCTAATAATAAAAGGTACAAAAATGGCAATTATCTGATAGAAATGGTTAACATTGACAAGTGGTATGACTATCAGAATTAATACATAAAATATAAAGTTTATCACAGTCTTCTAAATTTCTGTATATATTACAGGGACGTCGTTAAATAAAACATCACTATGGATATAAAATCAAATAACATTCATTATATAAAGTATGACATTTCAATACATATCATGGTTAAATATAACTAGAATTAAATAACTATGGGTAATACAACACTTAAAGGGATTATATTGGCATATTACCATCAATTCCCTGTCCTAAATACACACGCCAAGCATGAAGATACACTCATAACTTAGAGATATACGGGTCTAAAGTGTCTAATTGCATTACCTTTTTATTTCAAACATCGGGTTTCTGAAGCCACATTTTTGTTTTTGTTTACATTCGCCATTTTCAATGAATCGCTTTCGGGTTTCCGATCAATCATCAGATAACATCGTGAAGACTCGTTCCCGATTTCATTTTCGAGGCCTTGTTTCGGAAGTTTACAGAGTTCAATGTAAACATTGCACAATACTTTATTGTGGGATGATTAAAGTTTTGGCCAATATTCAATTGCTATTAATTTGACAACTTTCAAGTAAATAAAGGTTATACGTCAATATATAAGCATTATTTTGCGCACACTGCATACAGGAAAAGTCTGGATTAACAGCGTGTTTGTGTTACTTGCCAATATAATTAATCCCTTTAAATAAATCAACACCATCGAAAATGTGGCTAATCATACCCTCAGCCGCAATGGCAATTAATAACAACTGACCAATTCAAAATGGGTTTGTGTACAAAATCATGATTAACTCACATTCTGTTGTACTCCTATTTACAATTCTTGATGAATCCCCATTTTATTGTAATCATTTTTAAAACTCTTGATTATTCACCATTCTGTTTTACTCCTATTTACAAAATTCTGATTAATCCCCATTCTGTGGTAGTCATTTCTACCAATTATTGATTAATCCCCATGCTATGGTTCTGCTTTTTACAAGCTCATGATTAAAACCCATTCTATGGTGTTCATATTTGTCCTCAATAATCCCCATTCTATGGTACTCATTTTCACAATTTTTTTTTAATACCCATTCTGCGATACTTATTTATAATATTTATATGATTAAGCCAAATTTTATGTTCCGTCTTAATAACAAAGACATGATTAATCCCCTGTATGCTATAATTATACTTACAAATTCCCTATTAATTTTGTAGAACTCATATTTATAAATTCCTGATTAAGCTCCATTTTATGGTCTCATATTTATACATTCTTAATAAGTCCCCATTTTGTGGTACTCATATTTATAAATTCCTATTTAATCCCCATGTTATGGTACTCATATTTATACATTCTTGATTAATCCCCATTTTATGGTACTCATATTTATAAATTCCTGATTTATCTTCATTTTGTGGTACTCATATTTACAAATTCCTGATTAATCCCCATTTTGTGGTTCCCATATTTATAAATTCCTGATTTATCCTCATTTTGTGGTACTCATATTTATTAATTCCTGTCAGCAATCAATTTGTGCGGATTTAATTTCGTTCTTGAGATTCCCCACGAATAAACCAAAGGAAGCACCCCACAAAAACTTATGATTTCACTGTAAGCATAAAGTGTATTTATCAAACTTTATGGCTATATAAATTTATGGTTTTACCTTTGACCTGAGACAGATAACACAATTTCTTTGGTACATAATCAGTTAATACAATGCTATCATGGTATAAAAATGGACCATCAAGAACTATATACTCAATTTCTTTGAATATTTTCTATATGAAATTTATATACATAAATTATTTAAAAAAACACTCATAAAATTGTGTACATCATGCTTTATAAATACAATTCCTATCATTGAACTTGATGTAAAAACAAAATCAATTAGTGATAATACAACATTTTTAAAAAAAACAACTTTCAATCAAAACATTTATCCATGAAATTCAGTGACAGAGTTTACTGTGTTAAAACTTATATCAGTTTAAAAAATTATAAGCTGATATATACAATAATAATTTATTTTTATTTAACCTGGGGACTCCAAACCTCATTAATATGGAGCCTCCAGACTTTCCACCCACCTGGGGCCTCCAGACCTTTCAATCATCTGGGACCCAAGACCCTACATTCATCTTGGGACTCAAAACCCTGCATTCATGTTTTGAGTCCAAACCTGAGATTCAAAATTATAAAAAAATTCTCTTTCTAGAAATAAAAAAATGACTTATGTTCAAAACACATACAAGAGCTTAAAACGATGTTGTTAAAAGATAAAATAATATTTACAATATAATATAATTTATAATAACATATCACTGAAAAGCTGCCATCTGTGGGAGTGATTCCCCTTTGTGACTCTCTACACTGAAAATTTGAGATAAAAATGGAGATCTAGTATAACATCGTGTAAAACATTAATGAAGAATCCGAGTTTGAATCTCTGATAAGGCGGGGGGGGGGGTCCTTTGCATCAACATTCGGTGACATCATTATCACTGTCTGGATTACGCCTCTTGAACTCTATCTCTGCCTTGCCTGAAGAAAGACCAATAAAGGTATTGTTAATTTGATATTCATCGCCATGGTCAGAGTTAACAGGTAAGTTATCATAAACTTCATATTCAATGTCCTGATATTTGTAATACAACCACACAACCAAACAATCAATTTATGTGAAGCTTTTGTCTTGAAATTGTTTATTCATTTTTGTGCCATTGAGATGATTGTTTAACTTAACCACGATTTCCTGGGATCCAGGAAGGTTAACCAGTACTTCAGCACACCCATCTCCACAAGTAACTGACTGATCACTTGAATCAGCAAGATATGAATGACAGAACAGAACAGAACATATCTTTATTCAGACTTGTACATAGTACATCATCATAATATACAAACAAATTAACAATTTTAAGTCATGTTAAGTAAATAAATTTGCAACTTAATTTAATAATTATGATATTTTTATACCCTTAAAAAGTGTATGTATCTTTCAGTTTTTAATTTTGATTTTTCATCATTTCCTTTTACAGAAGATAACTAATAGTTATGTAGCAATATTGTTTAAAATATTAATTCTGTCTTTTAGAGCATTTTCAATATATCTAGCCAGATTAATTTAAATAGTTTTATTTGTAGTTTTCAATAAACTAAAACATATAAGGTCTTTGAAAATAGTAATGTTTTATATAGCATTTTCTAAGATCATTAAAACATGGACATATACTTATAAGAGTGATATTCATCTTCTATGTCAGAAGCATAACAACATACACAGTATCTTTCATTTTTCGGTATTCTGTTTCTTGACAATGAGACGTAATTTAAAGGAAAAGAAAGCTTTAAAGGGGAACGCAACCCTGTGTATAAAACAGGATAATATGAATAGCTATGAGTTCAGCTTTCTATTAATAGTATTATTATGCATAAATTCGAGTCCATAAAGATATATCAGCTCGTTTTGTAACGGTCATTTTCGCACATCGACTTTATGGTGGAAGTCGCCATATTGGATACCTGTGTGACGTCATAACTGCACTTCCGGTTTAAAACATAATTGATTTATACGCTACAGCAGATGTAGAAACGTGCAATTATAGTCACCGGCAAAAGTACTCGCAAGAATAATAAAATGGATTTTAGTAACGGAGAAGGACTTGTGGCCTACAACTTTGAACCAGAATTTTCAGAACCAGAGTTAAATGAATTAGAAGACGAGAGAAATAGTGAGACGGCACAGTTGTTCACACACGTGAAAGATTTTTGCAGCTGCGAAAACTGTAATGATGCTTTCGTCTGACGAAAATACGTGCTGCAGATGCAATTTCACACTATTGGAAATTTAGAAGATTTAGAATGTATCACAGAAATAATACAAAGATGTCACAGCAATGTCTTATGAAGTTTTCACCCAAAAAGATGATAACTGTTAAACAGTCACACCGATCATGAACCAGAGATCAAACCCGAAACCCATCAATCACAACTCTGACATCTTATCATGTAGCCTGACATTGATGATTGAATTTTTCAAAATAGTAAAATTACCCTTAGCTTGATAAAAAAGTAATTATTACCGTCAGTGTTGATGTAGATCCAGGCGAGCCTGCACATTCATGCTGTACTATCAGGGTATATACTGTTTGCTACTCAGTCAATACATTATCAAAAAAAAAACACTAATTAGACCAAGAATTGAATTTAAGGGAAAATGTTTTGTTACATATATTTACCTGTCTAAGAGAGATTAAGAAATAATATTATATCTCTTTTCTTATCGTGTTTAGCTGGTGCGGCCATTGTTGCGTACTGAGAAATGGCTGATAAAATTTTGATTTCATATCCTTTTTAGTAAATTTAGATGAAGCATGAATGAGTTGGGTTTTTTTTTTGTGTTGTTTTACATAACTGGCACTGTCTTTTGGTTATTCAAATGGTGTTACTACCCAATTTGATATATGATGATTATCTATTCTACCAGTTCTCTGAACATATATGAATGTGTATCCTTATAGGGAGTGTCATATGAAATATAATGTCTACAGGCATATTGCACAAAGTGTATGTTACTGTCCAGCTACTGGCACCCTGCTGAGCTTTCATAATTCACCAACACCACATTCACACCATGTGGTAATGAGAAATACCCTGCCACATTGTGCATATTGTACCCTAATAAGCGTGATCACCCCAGGTTTAATGACCCCAGGGTTTATGACAGGATGTTATATCACATAGTATTATGTCTTATTACTAATTTAAACATTTTCAGTTAATTAGGGTTTCAATATCAATGCAAACTTACAAGTAAAAAAATTATGTTATATGATTTTATGAATATTTTTCATAAATTGTATACCAGAACACTATTTTAACAGTAAAAAAAACTTTTCATGTATTAATGAATAAATAAAGGAACAAAGGTTTTACTTTATCTTTTTTCATTGCGAAGTAGAGGTAGTTCAAATGTCTATTCAAGAATAATGACCTAGTTGACTGTGAAAAAGCCATATATCAATAAACTAAATTGCCTATTGATTATAAAATTAATAAAATGAGTGTATGAACAATGAATGGTTGACTGGATATTTAGCATCAATTTTTGTCATCGAGGGTTTACTGTTCAGATGTTCAGTTAACCTAACCACTGTTTCCTGCAAAAGTTAACCAGTACTTGAGCACACCCAACAACCGCAAGTAACTGATAATTTTTCCACTCGAATCAGCAGTGAGAGACAAATGATATTGAGACACAATGTTGTATGTCAGTCATCACAGAGACTGTCGCCGGGTTGGGATTCGAACTCGAGACACCAGGATTGTGGTTAGACACGTAACTGACTGAGCTAATCGGGCCTGTCACAATTAATTGGCCTTAATTTGTATTTTAATAACAACTTTTAGATACCATGTCGTTTTCACACCTTATGTTTTGGCATTAACCTCTTGTTTTTATTGTTAATTGGATTATCACACCTGTTCAAACAGCCTGCAATTATAATATTGTGAAAGTTTGATATATCAATTTCACAATATTTTGGAAGAGTATATAAAATTACAAATTAAATTTCAGAAATCAACTGAGCTATATGTTATAAGCACATTTTTAAGAGCTTCCCACTGGATAATATACACTAAGTTTATATGTATGTCGCATATGGTCATCTTCGTACTGAAATCATCAGAAATTGTATCCTTGGATAGTAGTACGCCAAGGCATTGGTACGCTTCATTCTACAATCTTAAGTCCTACCCCAAAGTATAAAGGCGTTTTGCGCGTGATGTCACCAGAAGCTTGACACTGAGGCAATGTGAAATCACATATTAGGAAAACTAAAAACAACACTGCCCACAAAACATATCGCATTACTCCACCCACTTATTCCGCTGGAGAAAACAATGTTTAATGGGTTAAGTCCTTCAATTCAGAATCGTTTTCGCGTTTAATTGTCTACCTTCGATGTTCACTAATGCACTGTATATCTGTATATAAACTGATTACGTATATTAGTGTATATACATAAGAGTTTCAGTAGAGAGCAGTCACTAACGACACAATACAATTTGCGCGATAACTAGAACGGAAGTGCAGTTATGACGTCACCGAATACCTCCATCACAAAAGAGCTACAAAATGGCGGCGCCCATAGCATTTAGGAAACGCTTGAAATCATGATATTTAATGTCATTTTTCTCATTTGATAAATTTCGTACAATTAAAATTTGTTGATTTTTGTGTTATTTACATGTCTATTTAACGATAAATAGCCATTTATATTCTGACGTGCGGTACCCTTTAAGTAAAGATACTTTATATAATTTGTTTACAATTATTTTTAAAATACTATTATTTATCATTGATTATTTAAACCTTGCAATGCATCTGATATTAACATGTTCACAAAATAATTACAGAAAAAAAATTACTTAACCATGCCCATCAAACAGAAGAATTACCACATGTTATGAGAACAAGAGGCCCAAGAAGGCCTGAGGACGCTCTACTGACTCATAGTGGCCACAGTATTTTATGAAATTCTCCTATGCAATAGAAACATTGGAGCAGGGTCATTTTTAACCCTAGGGACACCATTTGAACAAGTCTAACAAAACTATAGTTGGTCATCATTACTACATAAACATTTTGAAAATCTGTTGGGCCGTTCATGAGAAGAAGATTTTTTAAGTTTTGGACTATATTTAGTAACGGTGGCCATCTTGAATTTCAGATAAAAAAAAATCTTATGTTTAGTCTCCTATGCAATAAAAACATCCATGTGAAGTTTCAGTTTAATTGGCCTAGTGGTTTCAGAGAAAGTGCTGCTAACAGACAACAGACGACAAACGACCGACGACGGACAACGCGCCATCACATAAGCACTTTTGGCCTTTGGCCAGTAGAGCTAAAAATGGACCTGGCCAAAAGTAGGTCACTTACTTAAAATAAGAATCTAAACCAAACTAACATTTACTTTTATTATTTATGTTATATTGTTAAATATTGGTTATATAAAAAAATACACACAGACACATACAATCATAATTTTTGCCACACAAATAGTTTGCCCATCTATAAACATCACTAGCGAAAGTGCCATTGTGTCATTATTGATAGGATCTGTCATACAGACAAAAGTTAATGCTAATGTTGGGTAATACTGCAAGGAAGGATGGAACTTGAGAAGGTAGCCCAGCATGATGGGACTTTTAGGTGGTTGTCGGGCATGATGGGACTTTTAGGTGGTTGTCAGGTATGATGAAACTTTGAGCTGGTTGTCAGACATGGAGGGACTTTGAGATGGTTGCCAGGAATGATGGAACTTTGAGATGGTTGCAAAACATGATGGAACTTTGAGAAGGTTGCCAGGCATGATTGGACTTTTAAGATGATTGCCAAGCAGCATGAGTGGACATTGAGATAGTTGCAAAACATGATGGAACTTTGAGGTGGTTGCCAGGCATGATTGGACTTTGAGATAGTTGCCACACATGAAGGGAATTTGAGATGGTTTCCAGGCATGATATAATTTTGAGATGGTTGCCAGGCATGATGGAATGATAGGGTATGTTAGTAACAGCTGACAATGTACAATGTTAGGAAAGTTGATAGGGTACAATGTTAGTAAAGTTGATAGGGAACAATGTGACTGACAACTGACAGGGTGTAGTTTATTGGGTTTTACATCATTTTTAACTCATTATAGGCTACATATAGCATCATAAAGACCTCAAAATAATCTAAGAATAACCATCTTCTACAGCAGTGAACTGGCAAACTTTCTCACATAAACTGTGTGCACCAAACTGGGCTTTAACCCATGACCTCAGCTGTGCAAGGTAACTGGTCTTGAGACAGGGCCTTGGACCACTCAGACAGGAGGATCTCAGGTATATTTATGTTATTTATACATGTAGTTGTAAGCTGGCTAATGTATAACTACAGAATCAACAGCAGTTAATAAGCAAACACACACAGGACTGTGAAGGTTAATATGAGCTACGCTATAGCACAAGTAACACTGTAAGAATGTATGGTACATACTGACAACTGAATATGGGTCAACTGCCTCATGTTCAAGTTCTGAAAATATTAGTGAGAGTTATACAGCCAAATTAAACAATTTATAAAGATTGCAAGGCAGAAAACAAAACAAACTGATGTTATGGTAGAAATTATGATTATAACCACACACCAACATGTTTTAAAAATGTAGAAGTATAACTGATAGTCAAAGATCAACATGTTTCAACATAGCGGAAAAATAACTGATGGTCAAAGGTCAACATGTTTCAACATAGTGGAAATATAACTGATGGTCAAAGGTCAACATGTTTCAACATAGTGGTAATATAACTGATGGTCAAAGGTCAACATATTTCAACATAGTGGAAATATAACTGATGGTCAAAGATCAACATGTTTCAACATAGTGGAAAAATAACTGATGGTCAAAGGTCAACATGTTTCAACAGAGTGGCAATATAATTGATAGTCAAAGGTTAACATGTTTCAACATTATGGAAATATAACTGATAGTCAAAGGTCAACCTGTTTCAACATAGTGGAAATGTAGGTCATAGCTCAATGTCAACCTGTTTCAACATAATAAAAATATAGCTGACAGTAAAAGGTCAACATGTTTCAACACAGTGGAAATATAACTGATAGTCAAAGGTCAACATGTTTCAACATAATAAAAATATAACTGATAGTCAAAGGTCAACCTGTTTAAACATAGTGGAATGTAAGTAAAAGCCAAATGTCAACCTGTTTCAAAATAGTGGAATGTAAGTAAAAGCCAAATGTCAATTGGTTTCAACATAGTGGAAATTTAAGTCATAGCCAAATGTCAGTTGTTTTAACATAGTGGAAATGTAAGTCAATGCTAAATCAACCTGTTTTAACATAGTGGAATGTAAGTAAAAGCCAAAATGCCAACCTGTTTCAACATAGTGGAATGTAAGTAAAAGCCAAATGTCAACTTGTTTCAACATAGTTGAATGTATGTAAAAGCCAAAGGTCAACCTGTTTCAACATAGTGGAATGTAAGTAAAAGTCAAAGGTCAACCTGTTTCAACATAGTGGAATGAAAGTAAAAGCCAAATGTCAACTTGTTTCAACAAAGTAGAAATGAAAGTAAAAGCCAAATGTCAACCTGTTTCAACAAAGTGGAAATGAAAGTAAAAGCCAAATGTCAACCTGTTTCAACATAGTGGAATGTAAGTAAAAGCCAAATGTCAATTGGTTTCAACATAGTGGAAATTTAAGTCATAGCCAAATGTCAGCTGTTTTAACATAGTGGAAATGTAAGTCAATGCTAAATCAACCTGTTTAACATAGTGGAATGTAAGTAAAAGCCAAATGTCAACTTGTTTCAACATATTGGAAATGTAATGTCAGTCATAACCAAATGTCAACCTGTTTCAACACAGTGAAAATGTAAGTCACAGCCAAATTCCAATTGGTTGTAACATAGTGGAAATTTAAGTCATAGCCAATGTCAACCTGTTTTAAAATAGTGGAAATGTAAGTCACAGCCAAATGCCAAATTAATTGTAACATAGTGGAAATTTAAGTCATAGCCAATGTTAACCTGTTTTAACATAGTGGAAATGTAGGTCATAGCTAAATGCCAATTGGTTGTAACATAGTGGAAATATAAGTCATAGCCAATGTTAACCTGTTTCAACATAGTGGAAATATAAGTCATAGCCAATGTCAACCTGTTTCAACATAGTGGAAATGTAAGTCACAGCCAAATGTCAATTGGTTGTAACATAGTGGAAATATAAGTCATAGCCAATGTCAACCTGTTTCAACATAGTGGAAATGTAAGTCATAGCCAAATGATAATTGGTTGTAACATAGTGGAAATTTAAGTCATAGCCAATGTCAACCTGTTTCAACATAGTGGAAATATAAGTCATAGCCGATGTCAACCTGTTTCAACATAGTGGAAATGTAAGTCACAGCCAATTGTCAACCTGTTTCAACATAGTGGAAATGTAAGTCAAAGCCAAATGTCAACTGTTTTAACAAAGCAGAAAGTCAAAGCCAAATGTCAGTCGGTATATACATTCTAATCACAGGTTAGATCAGAATCAAGTGTGTGCCTTGTCCAATAAGTTTGAATGTGCAGTAGCTGCAAACTTTTACTGTGTTTGCTAACATCACCTAAATCAAATAAATATTTACTATGTTAGCTAACATCACCTAAATCAAATAAATATTTACTGTGTGAGCTAACATCACCTCAATCAAATAAACATTTACTGTGTTTTTACTGTGTTTGCTAACATCACCTAAATCAAATTAATATTTACTGTGTTTGCTAACATCACCTCATTCAAATAAACATTTACTGTGTTTGCTAACATCACCTAAATCAAATTGATATTTACTGGGTTTGCTAACATCACTTTAATCAAATAAACATTTACGGTGTTAGCTAACATTACCTAAATCTAATAAAAAGGGTTTCAGCAGTAAATGTTTGCTAACATTACCCAAATCAACTAAATAGCATGTCAGTAATAAAAGTTTATTTACATTACTAAAATCAACTAAATGGTGAATTAGCAATAAATGTTTGCTAACATTACCCAAATCAACTAAATAGCATGTAAGTAAAATGTTTGCGAACATTACCCAAAGCGAAATATGTGTCAGCAGTAAACATTTACTAATATAACTCAAAGATACAAAATATAATAAATGTTTGCTAAAATGACCCAAAATCATCTTAATGGTGTGTCAGCAGTAAATGTTCGCTAGACTTACCAAAATTCAACTAAAGGGCATGTTAGCAGTAAATATTTGCTAGAATTACCCAAAATCAACAAAAGGGCGTGTTAGCAGTAAATATTCGCTAGAATTACCCAAAATCAACTAAATGGCGTGTTAGCAGTAAATGTTCACTAGAATTACCCAAAATCAACTAAAATGGCTTGTTAGCAGTCAATGTTCGCTAGAATTACCCAAAATCAACTAAACGGCATGTTAGCAGTAAATGTGCTAGAATAACCCAAAATCAACTAAATGGCGTGTTGGCAGTAAATGTTCGCTAGAATTACCCAAAATCAACTTAATGGCATGTTAGCAGTAAATGTTCGCTAGAATTACCTAAAATCAACTTAATGGCATGTTGGCAGTAAATGTTTGCTAGAATTACACAAAAACAACTAAATGGCGTGTTAGCAGTAAATGTGCACTTGAATTACCCACATAACTAAATGGTGTGTTAGCAGTAAATGTTTACTAGAATTTTTCAAAATCAACTAAATGGCGTGTTGGCAGTAAATATTTGCTTGAATTACCCACATAACTAAATGGTGTGTTAGCAGTAAATGTTTACTAGAATTTTCCAAAATCAACTACATGACGTGTTGGCAGTAAATGTTTGCTAGAATTACCCAAAATCAACTACATGACGTGTTAGCAGTAAATATTTGCTGATATTAACAAACTGCTTCAAGAATTGTGACCAAACTGTGATTCAAGGGTCTGTGTCAACGTTGTCTGATTTATGACTGATTGGAATAAGTTACTGACTGTTTTATTCATAAACTCTGTGGCTTATTTCAGTTGTTTAAACATGGTTATGATACTTGACAATTGTAAAAGCAAGTGTGTCGAAAAAACATATCAACGTGTCAAACTTTTTTGACGCATACATGTGTTACGATCTTTGACATTGCTCAAGGTTAGATTTCATTGATACCGACAAAAACAAGGCCTACCACTAAAAGTGATTCATACCCCTGCAATGCTGCCTTGACAGTAATGTGTACCACATTGATCACAAAGATTATCACTTGTTTGATTGACAGCCAATTAACAATCTTAAAAAGTTTTGTAAATAAAAGTCAGCCTCTTTGTTCACTTCAAACTGAGCACAGCCCTTGAAAGTGTGAAAACATCATAGTCACATGACCAAATGCTTGCATGTGGCGATTACTTATTTCCATACATGTTTGCAAACCTGAGAGAAGTTTAGAACCATAGTTTGTTACTGTAGGAAGATCTGTCGAACAAACCTGATAAAAATCAAAGTAATTGTATCACAATATACATAAATACACATTCTTTAATTTGAACATACCGTATTCGCCCAAGTAAATGCCTATGAGAGAATAAGCATTTTTCAAATGGTAGGAGCATTTATTTGTATCTGAGAAATAAAAATATATATACTTATTTGATATTGAGTGTGTTACAATTATGTTTGATAATTGTTTTAAAAACAAAAATACATTTCAATAATATAAGCAGGACTTATAAAAACAATTTTTTTTTATTTTTTTTTTATTTCTCAGATCCTTATTTGTGGTGATGTGTTTATTAGGAGTGAGTGTTTATTCGGGCGAATACAGTATTGATGTTTTAAACTTATTAACACAAGATATATAATTCATTATAGTAATTTTGTAGACGGAAAGGAAGAGTACATTGGGATACAGAAACTACATTCTATAATCATATATTTCTACTACACACTCATGTATAATTATGTACTTTAAGTTTGCTTTGTCCAATGTTTGATTAAATTAAATTCAACTATCTGCGGTATTTTCATTTCATAAAATGTAAAAACATGTTTCAAACTGAATATAACAGTTATCATACTATGCATAAGGTTAAACAACTGAAAAAAAGAATTTTAAAATTATTACTTTAATGCATGGAAATCAATCAGGTATGAAACATAGGATTCAAAATCAATCAGGCATGAACTACTGGAATCAAAATCAATCAGGCATAAAATAATGGAATCAAAATCAATCAGGCATGAATTAATGGAATAAAAATCAATCAGGCATGAACTACTGGAATCAAAATCAATCAGGCATGAAATAATGGAATCAAAATCTATCAGGCATGAACTACTGGAATTGAAATCAATCAGGCATGAATTAATGGAATTGAAATCAATCAGGCATGAACTAATTGAATTGAAATCAATCAGGCATGAACTAATGGAACTGAAATCAATCAGGCATGTACTACAGGGGTGGTATTCACCAACAGATCTTAAGAATATTCTTACATATGAACTCAGAATGAATTTTGACAGAGACCATTTTTTGAGGCCAAAATTTGCAATCATAGGGTTGCCTAAAATAGAGTCAAATAAACTCACACAATTATTCTATCTGTCATGATGAACTAGACATCTACGGTTGAAATTTGGATTTTAAAGCTCAAGTCTAAGAATATTTTCAAGAATTGTTGGTGAATATGACCCAAAGAATCAAAATCAATCAAGCATGATGTCAAAAACTAAAACTAGGATATATTGCATCACTGCACTCAGTCATAAATAATGATAACAAATAAGTATAATGATTTTGTACATCAAACAGCATTCAACTAAATAATGTGGCTACTGGCAACTTACAGACAAAAACAAGGTTATTAGTGAGTCATAGTGTTTTGAATAATCTTAATAATAACTTATATAGTTTTAACTTTATTTTACATTGATTGTGAAAATGTTCTTACAACAAATCATGCTTGATATCCTCCTGTATAGAGCCAGTACTAGCCTGATGCGGATAAAGTGTCTAACTTAAGGACACTACTCATGGCCGTGGTTAGGGATCCAACCCACAACCTTTCAACCATAGGTGCCATGCTCTACCTGAGATGAATGGAAGTTACTATATTTGAAAACAAGATCTCACGAGATTTTGAGTTAATACATGAGCATTGACAACATCTCAATCAGTTGCTTTTCCTTCTCTATAAAAGTCCTTGTTTTAATGTAGAAGTCTTTTTCCCCTATAGAAATGTATCGGAACTATGTTTATTTCAAGGAGACTCAATCAGAATTCCTTCATTGCAATTAATGTATTTGATTATTAATTCTAAGAAGACTTGAGAAGTCGATATTCATTGCAAAGGTATGCTTTCATCCAACAGGATATTTTTTTTTTTAATGGGATTTAATGCCATTTTCAATAAATTTCAGATTAAATATGGCATATCAAGTTTTTATTGGTGGAGGAAGACCTCAGAATGAATCTGAGTAGAACAATTGTCCTTCAGCAAGTATCTGGCAAACTTTAAAAATGACCAGACCTACAACCTTACAATAAGAGGTAAATTATCTTGGGATGGCGCCTATGAGCACTCAGCCACGGAGGGCCCCTACACGAAATTTAAATGAGCTGCCAAGTCAATATCTATGTTCATTGCAAGCTGACAAACTTAACGTATTGCAGGACTTTAGATGTATTGAAAATTTGTAACTAAACATAACTAATCAAGATAGGTGACTAAGGATTACAAGTCAACCAACATAAGAGGGTATTCACTTTCTATACACATCAAACATTTAAATCATTAAAACTAACAAATACACTTAAGTGTTTAATTAATACACTTAAGTGTAAAATTAACAAATACGCTGAAGCATTCAATTTACAAATACACTAAAGCATTAAATTAACAAATACACTTAAGCATTATATTAACAAAAACACTTAAGCATTCAATTAACAAATACACTTAAGCATTCAATTAACAAATACACTTAAAGCAAATTTATCAGGATTTTTTTCAACTTTTAAAATTGGCTATTTTTATTTCAATTTGATTCATTACACATGTTTACACGTTGTAAAAATTGTTCCATCTTAGAATGAGTCTGAATGACATCAAGCAGTATTTAAGTGCTGTCTATTTTTAGAATATGGATTTTGTTTTGAGTTAGCACTCCAATTTAATTATCGACTTTGTTACTTTTTGGCAGAATTGACATATCAAACCATTAAGATTTTATTTATTAATGATAACAAGATGCTTTTCATTCTTTATTAATATTTATTGTAATTTTTAAGAAATTTATAACTTTTTTTCCTGATATTCTCTCTTTAAGTGTTAAACAAACAAAATTTTATATAAGTAAAATACATCAGTTGGTAAGCAAAACATTTTTTTGTGATTTTAAATTAGTTGGACAACATGAACGAATCAAGTTTTGCCAATCTTTATTTGCAAACAGTATCTGCTGTTTTTGTGGGTATATGTGTTACATTTTGTTTCCCAGTTGTTAATTTCTCATAAATTTTAGAACTCAATTGACAGAAAAAGAAATGCTTTCTCCACATTTGAAGAAAACATATTTCCAATTTGATAAGCCTGTGTGGTTCCGGCTAAGAATAGAATCACTGTCATTTTCTGCAGAGGGGTAGGAAGCCTCTGAATGGGTGTTGTGTTCATTTTATCTTTTTTTGTCATGTTCATTAATGCAGTTAAATATCCAACCCCTGTGTGGTTCAAGGTAGCTTATGAGTGTTGGCAAAAATAGAATCACTGTGGCTCATGCATGTCCTAAGAGGCAACAATTTGAGAAATATGATAGAATTTGTTTAAACTCTGTAGTTGTACAGGTATTGAGGTTCTTAGAGGTTCTTTAATTTTCTGAATATTCATTTGTTGATGTTTTATCTGTAAGTTAATTTGTTGTTTTTTTACATGTAGAGTGAACCTGGAATCTTCCTTCCTGTGTCCAATAATCTATAATGTGTTGGTACGCCATTAAATCCCCTTCATTCACTCCAATTTGATAAATAATCCAATTGTATTTCTTAACTAAAACATAATGTCTTTCACCGCTGATTCAAGTCGGAAAGTTATAGTTGAAAAAAAATGTCTTTTTAAATATGTTGTTTAAATATCACCTATGATTTGATAGGTTGTCACAGGTGTCAACCCAATGATGTCGGCCAGGCAAATTTTGAATTAATTCACAGTACCTGTTTCCAAAATCACAAGTCACTTCTCGTAGTCGACATTTAATGCATAAATACAAAAGTCTGTTGGTGTTTCTATGTTATCAAGTTATCCTAAATTCAATTACTGTGTTTTAAATCTAATCTTGATATAATGTAAAATTGTTATTTTTCAGTCTGTCAGATAACTTTCAGGGTAAAATATGAGTGTTAGTAAAACACACAACACACAGACATTTTATGAATCATGCAATATGCGTGATGATATGGGTGAGTGAGCACGCTTTATTTCTGTGTTTGGTATATATGACTAATCATAATAATTACATTATAAATTAATTGCTAGATTCTCATCCAAAGTTTTCTTAAAAAGAGGAAGCGGGGGAGGATTTTATTTTATTTATTTTTGTTGTTTTTATTTTTTTTTGTGTGTTTTTTTTACAAAATAAAAAGGGTCAGGCAGCATAAAAATTAGGGGGCAGGCAGGGATGATATTCTAGCAATTAATAATGGCATAATAAACATTTTCTGGAATACAAACAATTATACATAAAAGAATGCAAGTTTTACAGAAAGCATTTCTTTTTTATTCTGTCAGTACTCTAAATTCTAACCATTAAGAAATGTCCATTATCGAGTGTAATAATTCATTCTTGCATCACAATTTATGTTATTTAATGATATCAGGAATAGTTATTTATTTCATTTTGTTTTTATTTACAAATTTTTACAGGAACTACTTACAAGATGGTCACATACTCTCAGTGTCGGCTGCAGCAATGAATACAATGTTATCACAGCCATATCAAACAATAATATTATCATGACAGCATTTGACCAGGTGTGCCTTGCTGTTAACACTTTAAGTCAGTACACACACTCGCTGCAACATAACCGTACCGTAACCAGAAAATACTGCGACACTTAAGATTTGTGCTTGTTTATCGTTATGGCTTATAGTTACAGTACAGTGTATGTGTGAAAAGACATTATATACTGAACGGAACAGCTAACCCGCAACTTATGTATATTTCAATATCTTCATTAAACCATTGAGTACAACATTAGCAGATGGGTAATGTATTGTCTCAAATAAATTGCCTCAACATTTTTTGAGAAAATATATAAAATGTCAGGTGGCAGGTTAGCTGTTATATATATATATATATATAAATCATAGCATTCAATATTTACAATTAAGGTAAGGTAATGTTGCTGCAAATGAGTGAATTAACCTTGACAGTATAAAACAACAAAAGATAAGGTTCACAAACCCCCAAAATGGCCCTGTTTAATGCAGTAAAATTAAACCTTATTTTTTTTTACAAAATTTGATGTTTATTATTTTAATTCTACTTTATTCTTTTAAAAAAAATAATAAATTATATCTAATACAAACACTGAAAAATAAATATTTAAAAGAAATATAATTAACAGGGCCATTATCAGGGTTTCGTGAACCTGGTTATTTGATTTTGATGACTATATCGCTGTGACTAAATACAAATATGTCACATCATGGCTGCCTTCAGTACCAGTAAATTATGTGTTTTGTTTATATTAATTTATCTTGGCTCAATTGTGAAGAAAGCCTAAAGTTTATATGGTCCGCTCCCTAGTCTGCTTCCTGGATAGAACCAGTACTGAGTTTTGTTTTTGACATCGGGTTTGATAAAATGGCTCCAATACGGCTTTTCTTATCATTAATTCTCAGTATTTACAAAAGTATGTTACTGTATAGCAAGTTATTGCAGCATGTAAAATATTTCTTGTGTTCTAATTATGCGCTGCAGAATTATTTTCAGCAGAATACATAAATTTTAAGCTCACAAAATCATTTCCTAAAGTATTAATTCACTTTCTTTCAATAAGTTTAAGCAAACACTCTTGGCTCAGTTTTCTACCATGTATATTGTTTTACCTGGTACTACAGATCCGTTTTTATACATAATAAAGAAACATTGACATGTTTAAATCACAGAAATATTCCATAATGATTATATAAGACCATTATAAATGAATTGCTAGATTCTCATCCAAATTTTTCTTAAAAACGGGGAGGACGGGGGGATTTTTTTATTTTTATTTTTAATTTTTTATTTTTTTAATGAAAAAAAAAAAGGGTTGGGGCAGCATGAAAATTAGGGGGTGGATGAGGATGATAATCTAGCAATTAATTTATTATGGTCTTATCATTTTGCTGCAAGTGAGCTGTACAACCTGTAAGAAAATAAATAATGACGCTTGACCATTGTCTTACTGTAATCCAATACAATATATAACAAGAAAAACTTGATGCAGAGCATCAAAGTCTGCTGAAATATATTGCAGACGATTGTATAGCTGAAAAAAAAACTTGCTGCAAACTGGCTAGATAATGCTACCATGTAAATCCAACATCACAAAAGTAACAGTTGTGGCATAAATATTTAAAATTACCTGTACTCGCGTAAATATACAAATGTTCTTGTTCCAGATTTATTTTATTAACCCAATACGCTATTCTATTTTTACACTGAAAGGAAAAATAAAGTATACATTTTGGTTTTTAAAATTATTTCATTATTGGTTAAGTTTATTCATGTGATTGAAAATAAACTGATTTTTTCTTATTGTTTTGCTTTGAAATGAATTAAATGTTTGTTTTTTGATTCAACAATATGATGAAATATAAATATACAAAATTTATATGCAATACATTTATTGTTCCTTGACCTGTCGACATTTATAGGTATGTATACTTTCTTTTTCCTTTCACTGTAGTTAGACTTGCATGTGACAAATTAAAATTGAATCTATTGTATTGTTTAATGTACGTAACATATAAATGTGCTGTCATCCCTAATACGGTAGGTTCCATTTAAATATAGAATGAATTACAGTCAAACCTGTCTTAAGCAGCCAGTCAAGGGAAGGAGCAAAAGTGGCCTCTTAAGACAGGTTGTCACTTAATACAGGTTAAATTGCCCTGAAAGCATAGAAATGGGAAATAGTAAATGTGGCTGCTTAATACAAGTGGCTGCTTAATAGAGGTGACCACTTACACAGGTTTGACTGTAATTTCAAAATGGCTTATTTGGTTTATAGTAAATCATATTCCAATAATTGGTAAACAAACAGACCAGGATCTGTCATTGTTCCTTTCCCAGTTTTAAACAATAAACAAACTATTACAACAAATAACATGTATGTTTTTCTTAGCTAATTTATAATCACCAATACATTGTCATTATCAACGTGCAGTAATACTTACCATGTAAATCAAACCAACAATATATTCTTCACTCATTTAAAAAATTACTGCTCCCTGCTCCCTTTATTACATCACTCCAGTGACTTCTTCCGAAATCCATAACAAATCGACCGGTCGACTAACAACACTATTTGAACTTTAATTGGCATAATTTGCTGTATGTTTACCAGACTATATAAACAATGATTGATTGATTGATTGAAGATTTAGCATCATTTTTATGCCATCGAGGGCTAACAGATGATCATTTAACCTAACCACTGCTTCCTGGGATCCTGAAAGGTTAAGCACACCCCATCTCTGCAAGTAGCTCATAAATTTCCCACTAGAATCAGCAGTGAGAAACAAATGATAATGAGACACAATGTTGTATATCAATCATCACAGAGACTGTTGCCGGGAGGAAATTCGAACCCGCGACCCCTGGATTGATAGTCAGATGCATTACCGACTGAGTTAATCGAGGCCGGCTAAACAAACAATGACTATGTTATGACTACAAAATTACAATGTAAGCATATTTATATAGTCTGGTAGGAACTGAGACAGCAAGTCTTTTTCTTCCTTAGGGGTATGGGCAGATAGAAGAACACCTGATGTTCAAAGAAACAGTACGTTGAATATCTAACATAATATAACAAATTTTGTTGTGAACAATATCACAACTTTACTTACTTGTGGTATAGTCAGTCTCTGTCTCGTCGCCATGGGGATGATGGGGCATACCACGCAGCTTGGGCAACTCATCATCAAAAGACCGTACTGATTTCAGCTCAAGGTCTGGAGTTGTTAGCCTCTCCTTGGAGGCTTTGTTATTCAAAAGTTTAGTCCCTTGCAAATCAACTTTACGAAGACTCACGCCCCCTGCTTGACTATCTGCCAAACTGAAGAAAAAAAGCATTTACTAAATATTTATCTATTTTATATTAATTAAAGAAAAGGAAGATATTTTTTTCCAGAAAAATCCACCAAATGAAAAAAAAATGTACCAGTACTTTGACACATAATTTTAAGGTGGTATTGAGAATATTACCAAACTGGGCTACAAAAATTGATTTCCTGTAATTGAAATAAATTAGATGAGTTATCTTAAAAAACTAACGAAATAAGCACTACATGTACTAAAAATTACCACAAAACTCTTTTATGCAAAGTTTGTGCTAGAAAAGACTCATCGTACCAATTCAACTGAAACTTGGTACTAATATTGTTTCAAAATTGTCACTATAATTTCTATATATTACAGTCAAACCTGTGTTAGTGGTCACCTCTATTAAACAACCACTTGTCTTAAACAGCCACATTTTCTTTTACCATTTTCATAAGTTTAATTGTAAACAACCTGTATTAAGCAGCCACCTGCCTTAAGAGGTCAGTTTTGCTCTTTCCCATGAGTGGCTGCTTAAGACAGGTTTGACTGTATATGAATTTATATATTTTTATTGCTACGGGGTGGTATATATAATGTTATCATGAGTCTGGAATATGGATTACATATCTAGCAATGCATAGCCATCCAATAGCATGTACAATGTATATGTAACTAGCAAATCTAACTATTTCAGTTTCTCCTTTGCATAGCATCATCGTCTCTGAAGAAAAAAGGCTGTACCAAAACTTCTTAACGTAACCAACATCTATCTCCAAATGACATCTTACTCTAGGGGTCTTCTGTGGCCGAGTGGTCTAAGGCGCCGTCTCAAGATCACTAATCTCTCACCACTAAAGTCATAGGTTCAAGTCCCACTCGCTCCAAAAATTTTATGTGAGGAAGTTTCTAGTTACTTGTGGAAAGAATGTAGATTCTACTCAGTCTACTTAATATAAGATCTCCCTCCACCAGTAAAACTGGATATGCCATATATAGCCTGAAATGTGTTGAAAATGGCGTTAAACCCCATGAAAAAAACATCTTACTCTAAGCAAGGTCTGTCTCAAACCGGCTATACAGTTCTTCTTTCCATACTAACAAAAAGGCTTTGAGCCTCATTCCCTCATTGGTCAACTCATACATGTAACTGTCTTGCCATTGATCGATTTCTTAATTTCTAAGTCCATATTAAAACACACCCATATCTTATCTCTATCATCTCTAAATTATGTTAAGCCCAAGACTATTTTTGCCTTTCATATTATCGTTAAGTTGACATACAGTAACCTTTGATGTTAATGACCTAGTAAACACAATAGCATCTTAAACATTTAAAGCGGCCCCTGAAATGTTTATATATTATAAAAATACCAAAACCAACTCAGTAGTATAACATCTCCCCTCAATAGCAGAAACACTCGTTAAAAAATCTAAGCAAAATTAAACAAGGGTGTCATTATTGATGCTGCTACTCCCCAAATTAACAGCCAAAACACTACCAACACACAATCCCTCAGGACTAAAGGGTGGTGGAACTCAAGATTAACAAAACTGTGCCTTAAATTACAAGAGGCCCACTTGGCCTGAGACGCTCACTTGAATAAAAGATTTTCAAGACCATTTACTTGAAAGTCAGATGGGTAATACTTTCCTATTGTAACTGCTTCTAAAACTGTGGTTTCAGAGAAGTTGTTTGAAGCAAAATTTTAAGGATGGACAATGGACACTGGGTGATCAGAATAGCTAACCTTGAACTTTGCTCAGGTGAGCTAAAAATGTGCTTTAACTAAAATATAAAAAATCAACCAATCAACAAAAGTAATCAACTACCTGAAAATTAAGCAGGTCGAATATTGAATCTGTCATGTACCAAATTTAATATTCATTTGTCTTCCAAATTCTCAATCATATATACATGTACAATGTCAATCTTCATTCACAAAGATCATAATTTAATCAGGGACAAGATGCTTATAGAATGCAGAGGTGAAGGTGAAATATTAAATCAATCAATCAATATATTGTTCAGTATAGATTATACAAGAAGCAATGGAGATAAGAACAGATAACTACAAGTTCAGCTGACTGGGCAGGTTACTAATGGGTCTATAATAAGTAACAATATTAGGAGCCGTATTTTTTTCTATTTTTTTTTTCATTTAATTACTCAATATGAAAACAACATTTACTGTAATTATAAATAATATCAGTGAAGAAAACTTTTATTGAAATGAAATGCAATAAAGCAACTGGTACCATATTCCCCTATATAAACAAACATCCCCGGGTGCATTGCATTGTACAAAAGGGGTTTATTTGGATCTGAGAAATTAAAAAAAAAAAAATACAAACTCAAAAAACACATTTTTTAATGGTTACACTTCGGTTCATTTTTTTTTAAAAATCTCAGATCGAAAATAGTAGGAGGGAGAGGCGTTTATCGGTGGGGAGGGAGCTTTTATTAAGGGGAATACAAGATTAAAAAACTTTCAGAGTAGAAGATATGATTCTTACATTTTCATTATTGTTACATTCTTTTGCTAACACAGACATCATAATATAAAATAAAGAATTTTTTTTAACAAGATTTCAAGATTTTTATTCCGATAGTAAACTGCCCATAAGCATTAAGAGATATTGGTAAGCGTAAGTCAGATTTGATCAAGCGTGTCTACAGGCGGGGATTTATGCACACTTTCTAATACCTCAGTGGTAGGGGATCCTCAGATCCCCCAGGCTCATACCACATATTTACTCTATTGTAGCTATACCTGGAAAATACAGTCTCAAAAGTGTATATATATATACAACAGATGTGAAGGAGAAATATGTGGTGGCATATATATATATATATATATACAACAGATGTGAAGGAGAAATACATGGTGGCATATATATTAGTTTAAGGGAGCAAGATGTGAAGAGAAAAAAAAGCAGTGATACACCCTGACCTCACCAATACAGAAATAAAAGCAGTGATCCACACTGACCCCACCAACACAGAAATAAAAGTGTCCCATTGCCAGCTCCACCAATACAGAAATAAAAGCAGTGATCCACACTGACCCCATCAACACAGAAATAAAAGTGTCCCATTGCCAGCTCCACCAATACAGAAATAAAAGCAGTGATCCACACTGACCCCACCAATACAGAAATAAAAGCAGTGATCCACACTGACCCCACCAACACAGAAATAAAAGTGTCCCATTGCCAGCTCCACCAATACAGAAATAAAAGCAGTGATCCACACTGACCCCACCAATACAGAAATAAAAGCAGTGATCCACACTGACCCCACCAACACAGAAATAAAATGTCCCATTGCCAGCTCCACCAATACATAAATAAAAGCAGTGATCCACACTGACCCCACCAACACAGAAATAAAATGTCCCATTGCCAGCTCCACCAATACATAAATAAAAGCAGTGATCCACACTGACCCCATCAACACAGAAATAAAAGTGTCCCATTGCCAGCTCCACCAATACAGAAATAAAAGCAGTGATCCACACTGACCCCACCAATACAGAAATAAAAGCAGTGATCCACACTGACCCCACCAACACAGAAATAAAATGTCCCATTGCCAGCTCCACCAATACATAAATAAAAGCAGTGATCCACACTGACCCCACCAACACAGAAATAAAATGTCCCATTGCCAGCTCCACCAATACATAAATAAAAGCAGTGATCCACACTGACCCCACCAACACAGAAATAAAATGTCCCATTGCCAGCTCCACCAATACATAAATAAAAGCAGTGATCCACACTGACCCCACCAATACAGAAATAAAAGTGTCCCATTGACGACTCCGCCAGTACAGAAATAAAAGCAGTGATCCACACTGACCCCACCAACACAGAAATAAAAGTGTCCCATTGCCGACTCCGCCAGTACAGAAATAAAAGCAGTGATCCACACTGACCCCACCAATACAGAAATAAAAGTGTCCCATTGCCGACTCCGCCAGTACAGAAATAAAAGCAGTGATCCACACTGACCCCACCAACACAGAAATAAAAGTGTCCCATTGCCTACTCCACCAATACAGAAATAAAAGTGTCCCATTGACGACTCCGCCAGTACAGAAATAAAAGCAGTGATCCACACTGACCCCACCAATACAGAAATAAAAGTGTCCCATTGACGACTCCGCCAGTACAGAAATAAAAGCAGTGATCCACACTGACCCCACCAACACAGAAATAAAAGTGTCCCATTGCCGACTCCGCCAGTACAGAAATAAAAGCAGTGATCCACACTGACCCCACCAATACAGAAATAAAAGTGTCCCATTGCCGACTCCGCCAGTACAGAAATAAAAGCAGTGATCCACACTGACCCCACCAATACAGAAATAAAAGTGTCCCATTGCTTACCTACCAACACAGAAATAAAAGTGTCCCATTGACGACTCCGCCAGTACAGAAATAAAAGCAGTGATCCACACTGACCCCACCAATACAGAAATAAAAGTGTCCCATTGCCGACTCCGCCAGTACAGAAATAAAAGCAGTGATCCACACTGACCCCACCAACACAGA
The DNA here is from genome assembly GCA_029582155.1 of Panopea generosa. Classification (NCBI taxonomy): domain Eukaryota; kingdom Metazoa; phylum Mollusca; class Bivalvia; order Adapedonta; family Hiatellidae; genus Panopea; species Panopea generosa. The sequence continues at coordinate 6,618,634 of CM055896.1, read as the reverse complement.
AATAAAAGTGTCCCATTGTCGACTCTGCCAGTACAGAAATAAAAGCAGTGATCCACACTGACCCCACCAATACAGAAATAAAAGTGTCCCATTGCCGACTCCGCCAGTACAGAAATAAAAGCAGTGATCCACACTGACCCCACCAATACAGAAATAAAAGTGTCCTATTGCCGACTCTGCCAGTACAGAAATAAAAGCAGTGATCCACACTGACCCCACCAATACAGAAATAAAAGTGTCCCATTGCCGACTCCGCCAGTACAGAAATAAAAGCAGTGATCCACACTGACCCCACCAATACAGAAATAAAAGTGTCCCATTGCCGACTCCGCCAGTACAGAAATAAAAGCAGTGATCCACACTGACCCCACCAATACAGAAATAAAAGTGTCCTATTGCCGACTCTGCCAGTACAGAAATAAAAGCAGTGATCCACCCTGACCCCACCAACACAGAAAAAAAAGTGTCCCATTGCCGACTCCTCCAGTACAGAAATAAAAGCAGTGATCCACACTGACCCCACCAACACAGAAAAAAAATGTCCCATTGCCGACTCTGCCAATAAATAAATAAAAGCAGTGATCCACACTGACCCCACCAACACAGAAAAAAAAGTGTCCGATTGACGACTCCGCCAGTACAGAAATAAAAGCAGTGATCCACCCTGACCCCACCAACACAGAAATAAAAGTATCCCATAGCCGACTCCGCCATTACAGAAATAAAAGCAGTGATCCACCCTAACCCCACCAACACAGAAATAAATGTGTCCCATTGCCGACTCTGCCAGTACAGAAATAAAAGCAGTGATCCACCCTGACCCCACCAACACAGAAATAAATGTGTCCCATTGCCGACTCTGCCAGTACAGAAATAAAAGCAGTGATCCACCCTGACCCCACCTACACAGAAATAAAAGTATCCCATAGCCGACTCCGCCATTACAGAAATAAAAGCAGTGATCCACCCTGACCCCACCAACACAGAAATAAATGTGTCCCATTGCCGACTCCGCCAGTACAGAAATAAAAGCAGTGATCCACACTGACCCCACCAACACAGAAATAAATGTGTCCCATTGCCGACTCCGCCAGTACAGAAATAAAAGCAGTGATCCACACTGACCCCACCAACACAGAAATAAAAGTATCCCATAGCCGACTCCGCCATTACAGAAATAAAAGCAGTGATCCACCCTGACCCCACCAACACAGAAATAAATGTGTCCCATTGCCGACTCTGCCAGTACAGAAATAAAAGCAGTGATCCACCCTGACCCCACCAACACAGAAATAAATGTGTCCCATTGCCGACTCTGCCAGTACAGAAATAAAAGCAGTGATCCACCCTGACCCCACCAACACAGAAATAAAAGTATCCCATAGCCGACTCTGCCAGTACATAAATAAAAGCAGTGATCCACCCTAACCCCACCAACACAGAAATAAATGTGTCCCATTGCCGACTCTGCCAGTACAGAAATAAAAGCAGTGATCCACCCTGACCCCACCAACACAGAAATAAATGTGTCCCATTGCCGACTCTGCCAGTACAGAAATAAAAGCAGTGATCCACCCTGACCCCACCAACACAGAAATAAAAGTATCCCATAGCCGACTCCGCCATTACAGAAATAAAAGCAGTGATCCACCCTGACCCCACCAACACAGAAATAAATGTGTCCCATTGCCGACTCCGCCAGTACAGAAATAAAAGCAGTGATCCACACTGACCCCACCAACACAGAAATAAATGTGTCCCATTGCCGACTCCGCCAGTACAGAAATAAAAGCAGTGATCCACACTGACCCCACCAACACAGAAATAAAAGTATCCCATAGCCGACTCCGCCATTACAGAAATAAAAGCAGTGATCCACCCTGACCCCACCAACACAGAAATAAATGTGTCCCATTGCCGACTCTGCCAGTACAGAAATAAAAGCAGTGATCCACCCTGACCCCACCAACACAGAAATAAATGTGTCCCATTGCCGACTCTGCCAGTACAGAAATAAAAGCAGTGATCCACCCTGACCCCACCAACACAGAAATAAAAGTATCCCATAGCCGACTCTGCCAGTACATAAATAAAAGCAGTGATCCACCCTGACCCCACCAACACAGAAATAAAAGTATCCCATAGCCGACTCTGCCAGTACATAAATAAAAGCAGTGATCCACCCTGACCCCACCAACACAGAAATAAAAGTATCCCATAGCCGACTCTGCCAGTACAGAAATAAAAGCAGTGATCCACCCTGACCCCACCAACACAGAAATAAAAGCAGTGTCCCATTGCTGACTCCTCCAATTCATGTACAGAAATACCAGCAGTGCCACATCCTGACTCAAGCATTTTTAAGTAGTGCCTCACCCCTGACCTCACCAACATAGAAATACCAGCAGTGCCCCATCCTGACTCAAGCATTTTTAAGTAGTGCCTCACCCCTGACTTCACCAACATAGAAATACCAGCAGTGCAACATCCTGACTCAAGCATTTTTAAGTAGTGCCTCACCCCTGACCTCACCAACATAGAAATACCAGCAGTGCCCCATCCTGACTCAAGCATTTTTAAGTAGTGCCTCACCCCTGACCTCACCAACATAGAAATACCAGCAGTGCAACATCCTGACTCAAGCATTTTTAAGTAGTGCCTCACCCCTGACCTCACCAACATAGAAATACCAACAGTGCCCCATCCTGACTCAAGCATTTTTAAGTAGTGCCTCACCCCTGACTTCACCAACATAGAAATACCAGCAGTGCAACATCCTGACTCAAGCATTTTTAAGAAGTGCCTCACCCCTGACCTCACCAACATAGAAATACCAGCAGTGCCCCATCCTGACTCAAGCATTTTTAAGTAGTGCCTCACCCCTGACCTCACCAACATAGAAATACCAGCAGTGCCACATCCTGACTCAAGCATTTTTAAGTAGTGCCTCACCCCTGACTTCACCAACATAGAAATACCAGCAGTGCCCCATCCTGACTCAAGCATTTTTAAGTAGTGCCTCACCCCTGACCTCACCAACATAGAAATACCAGCAGTGCCACATCCTGACTCAAGCATTTTTAAGTAGTGCCTCACCCCTGACTTCACCAACATAGAAATACCAGCAGTGCCCCATCCTGACTCAAGCATTTTTAAGTAGTGCCTCACCCCTGACTTCACCAACATAGAAATACCAGCAGTGCCCCATCCTGACTCAAGCATTTTTAAGTAGTGCCTCACCCCTGACCTCACCAACATAGAAATACCAGCAGTGCCCCATCCTGACTCAAGCATTTTTAAGTAATGCCTCACCCCTGACTTCACCAACATAGAAATACCAGCAGTGCCCCATCCTGACTCAAGCATTTTTAAGTAGTGCCTCACCCCTGACCTCACCAACATAGAAATACCAGCAGTGCCCCATCCTGACTCAAGCATTTTTAAGTAGTGCCTCACCCCTGACCTCACCAACATAGAAATACCAGCAGTGCCACATCCTGACTCAAGCATTTTTAAGTAGTGCCTCACCCCTGACCTCACCAACATAGAAATACCAGCAGTGCAACATCCTGACTCAAGCATTTTTAAGTAGTGCCTCACCCCTGACCTCACCAACATAGAAATACCAGCAGTGCCCCATCCTGACTCAAGCATTTTTAAGTAGTGCCTCACCCCTGACCTCACCAACATAGAAATACCAGCAGTGCCACATCCTGACTCAAGCATTTTTAAGTAGTGCCTCACCCCTGACCTCACCAACATAGAAATACCAGCAGTGCCCCATCCTGACTCAAGCATTTTTAAGTAGTGCCTCACCCCTGACCTCACCAACATAGAAATACCAGCAGTGCCACATCCTGACTCAAGCATTTTTAAGTAGTGCCTCACCCCTGACCTCACCAACATAGAAATACCAGCAGTGCCACATCCTGACTCAAGCATTTTTAAGTAGTGCCTCACCCCTGACCTCACCAACATAGAAATACCAGCAGTGCCCCATCCTGACTCAAGCATTTTTAAGTAGTGCCTCACCCCTGACCTCACCAACATAGAAATACCAGCAGTGCCACATCCTGACTCAAGCATTTTTAAGTAGTGCCTCACCCCTGACCTCACCAACATAGAAATACCAGCAGTGCCACATCCTGACTCAAGCATTTTTAAGTAGTGCCTCACCCCTGACCTCACCAACATAGAAATACCAGCAGTGCCCCATCCTGACTCAAGCATTTTTAAGTAGTGCCTCACCCCTGACCTCACCAACATAGAAATACCAGCAGTGCAACATCCTGACTCAAGCATTTTTAAGTAGTGCCTCACCCCTGACCTCACCAACATAGAAATACCAGCAGTGCCCCATCCTGACTCAAGCATTTTTAAGTAGTGCCTCACCCCTGACTTCACCAACATAGAAATACCAGCAGTGCCCCATCCTGACTCAAGCATTTTTAAGTAGTGCCTCACCCCTGACCTCACCAACATAGAAATACCAGCAGTGCCCCATCCTGACTCAAGCATTTTTAAGTAGTGCCTCACCCCTGACTTCACCAACATAGAAATACCAGCAGTGCCACATCCTGACTCAAGCATTTTTAAGTAGTGCCTCACCCCTGACCTCACCAACATAGAAATACCAGCAGTGCCCCATCCTGACTCAAGCATTTTTAAGTAGTGCCTCACCCCTGACCTCACCAACATAGAAATACCAGCAGTGCCACATCCTGACTCAAGCATTTTTAAGTAGTGCCTCACCCCTGACCTCACCAACATAGAAATACCAGCAGTGCCCCATCCTGACTCAAGCATTTTTAAGTAGTGCCTCACCCCTGACTTCACCAACATAGAAATACCAGCAGTGCCCCATCCTGACTCAAGCATTTTTAAGTAGTGCCTCACCCCTGACTTCACCAACATAGAAATACCAGCAGTGCCCCATCCTGACTCAAGCAACACGGAAGTAAAAGCAGTGTCCCACCCCTGACCCATGAATGTTAGCAATTAAATGTTGTGCTGACGTCACATATGGCCTATAAATAACTTTCATAGCTTTCATTTGTGACAGGACTATTCTAATTAATAAGTTGTAGTTGCTAATTGTATTTTATCCTTGATAAAGACCCACTGGGTCGAAATATTGGAATTAGAGAGTAACCAAATTCATATTTTTTTTAATATATTTTGCAATAATGCAACATTAAAATTGACTGATTTGTTGTAAGATGTAGTTCATTTCTTGTAGAATTGTTTTTAATTCAAATTGCAAAGTTTTAGACTCAACTCTTTAATGAATTTAGGTCCTGGTGGATGCATACGGTGTTACTCAATGTCAACTTTATATCCCATGTTGCTCCTATTCCACATGAAACAAAGATGAAATATTCAAATTTAAGAGAAGATGAACATTTCATTGCAAAGGAGATGATAAAAGAAGCTAACCAAAGGAGCTGACAAAATAAGCTGACCAAAGGAGTTCAAACTAGCTGACCAAACTAGCTGGCCTTAGGAGTTGACCAAAGAAGCTGGCCAAAGGAGCTCATCAAACAAGCTGACCAAACTAGCTGACCAAAAAAGCTGACCAAAGGAGATCACCAAACCAGCTGACCAAACTAGCTGACCAAAGATGCATATTTGAGAATAAAACTGATTATAAGCATTTGTCAGGTTTAGGAAACCTCCAACAAATGAGAAATTATTTGCCATTCAACAAATTATAAATTTTTCAATTACAAAATACAATTTGTAATTCAAATTTTTTTTATTGATATTGAACTTTTAAGATTGTTTCCTTTCAAAGCAGCAGTAGCGGTCTAAGGGTAGAGTGCCCGCCATGCATGCAGATGGTCGGGGGTTTGATCCCCGGTCAGGTAATACCAAAGACTTGAAAAATAGTACTAGAAGCTTTCTCACTTGGGGCTCATCATTTAGAGGAGAGTTCTAGGTCTGGTTGTGTCAGAATAATGTGACTGGGTGGGGTATCATACCATGTGTCTGCAGCATAATACTCCAAGGTTGCAATACTTAGTATACTATTTCAAGTAGACACCATCAAATATAGATTATTGTTATAGATAAAATTATTGAAAGTTACGCTAAAACCATACAGGCAATTAAATATTCCCTTTCTAGACATGTCTGTGTATCCAACTGCAAAAATAATATTAATTATTGATGATTTTTAACTTTTACAAAATGTCTTTTATTTCATATGGATGTGGGATTTTTAATATTATAAACTTACTGACATTGTTTTTTTTTATCTATAAAACATGAATTTGTTTAAATGAGGACTAAGCCAAATACATTAATGAATTAACAAACAACTGACATAAAAATTATCCGGATTTAAATATATTTGCAAATTTATCATTTGACAAATAACTACAAGTAGTCAAAGATGTGACAAAGAAAAAATCTCAGAGACCATCAAGTTACAATGGGGACCATTTTTATCAGAAAAGGAAATGTTTTTAATTTTTCTGAAAGATTTAAACGATTAAAGTATTTTAAGTACATAATATAAACAGTCTTTATAATCACTTTGTTTCTCTCTCATAAAATTGGCCAAGAAAACTAACTAGATTTTTACCTGGCAACATACTTAAGTATATACTTAAATACTTAAAAACTTAAATCTAAGAAAAGCATCCAGGTGATCATGATTTTAGATTGGTTCCAGTATAACTGCATATGGTTTTATTGACATTGATTAAATAATTATTAAAAACCAGTCGAAACTCACTCTTTAAGTTTTTAAGTATTTTAGTAAAACTTAACAAAACATTGGTGAAACAGAAACCAGGTGTTTTAGTGAAAGGATTAATTACAAGTAAATTATTAAGTAAAATATTAGTTAACAGTTGAAGAATAAAAAAATAAAACTGTATCATATGAAAGAAATGGTTATATGTTGAAGAACACTGTCAAAGAATGAAGAAATCAAAGAATTATATATAGAAGGAAACTGATTGAGATTTTTTGAACACGCGCACAAAATCTTGTGAAATCTTGTGAAATCTTGTTTTCAATTATCTTAATTTCCATATGTCTCAGAAATACAAATAAAATACAAAGGTTACTTTGCACAATGAAATTCTCTACAAAACATGATGAAAATTGTGTTTAAATTTTTTGAAGAGGATGCTTAAAAAATTTGTAAACTGCAACTAAGAAAACAACAAAATTACTTGAGATTTTACTTCAAACTGTGATGTTTTTAATTGAAGCACATTTTACATGATCAAAAAATTATTATTCATCTTAAGTTACAAACAACATTTTAGGTATAAAAAATCAGTTGCTTGTGAATTCTGAATGATTAATTTGCCAAATAATCAATCCTTCGCTAGCTATTTTACCAACATTTAATCAGGAGACACAACCGAAGTTTCCTATCCTTCTATATATAAATCCTTTAAGAAATTAATAAAAATTGACAATTTATAATTGTCACCATCATATACATATATAGTTCTTACAATGACTCTGATGGTTCCTCCACCACAACTGCCTCTTCTTCTTCTGTCAAAGTCGGCAGCTCTTTGGACACATGTTTAGGACTTGTAGGTTCATCAGAGTCAAAGTCGCCATAGTTTGCTGAGTCATCAAGCACCCTGTAGTACCAAAAGAAAGAGAATGATTGATTGATTGAATATTTAGAGTCATTTAATGCCAGATGGTCAGTTAACCAAACCTCTGTTTCCTGGGATCCTGAAAGGTTAACCAGCACTCAAGCACACCCATCTACACAAGTAACTGATAACTTTCCCGCTTTAATAATGGTTAGAGACAAATGATAATGAGACACAATGTCATATATCAATTATCACAGAGACAGTTGCTGGGTGGGGATTCAAACTCATGACCCCTTGATTGTAAACAATATCTTCTATGTATTTAAGTTACAAGTCACCATTTGTTATTCAGAGGCTGAGGTTTAATACATTCAAAAACACATAACTGCGGAACAATTCTTCTTTAACAACAAACTTTACTATTTAGAGGATGCTTGAGAAGTGATTCAAAACTGCAAATACATGCATACATCCCAGAGAATCATAGAATCGCCATTCTAATCATTTAATACTAAATAAAAACAATTATAATCGGTAGTTAGCAGTGATTAATGGTATATAAACACACACTTTCTGAAACTGAGGACATTATGGAAGAGGTCAAGCATGAGTCTCATGCTCTGGTTAGTGTCAGCTGACTGTCTTAAAGTTCAGTATTTTAACAATATATAAACATGAACACATAGCACCTTGACCTCCTGAGGGGTCAAAATCAAGTTCCTAAGTCCATCCCTTCCCAAACTCTTGCACAAATCCCAGCCTGTTTTTTTACTACGGTAAAATTTTTTTGTTCCTTTGAGGCATTTATTCCCCCCATCCACATACACACACACAAACATCTGCAAATACATCATCCCCTGAAATTAGGAACTTGTACCTTCTAAAAGAAAAAAAATTGTGCCACAACAAAATTACTACAGCGGGTGGAACAAACAATTTTCATGCTGAAGACAATATCCCACACACATCATTTTATTAAATAAGCAGACATGGAAAATAAAATAGGGTGGGGATACACATAAACATCATCCAGGCCCCAGGATTTGAAAACTCTTGTGTGCATAATCAATTTAGTTCACATAATACAGCCAAGGAAAGCCTGATCCAGTGGTTATAAAACTTTTTTTGCACTCAACTCAAATTCATTCCCAAACATATTTTTCAGATTTTGTATAAAAACGCAAATTAAAGTCTTAATACTGATTTGTTATAATGAGTCTATTCTTTTTTTAGTTAAGTACTAACACCTAGTCATATGTCATCAAATCCCTAGCTTGTCAATTAACTCCTGAGTTGAGCATTAATTAACACCTAGTCATATGCCATTATTGAATCTCTGACTTGTCAATTAACTCTTGAATTGAGCATTAATTGACACCTGATCATATGCCATTATTGAATCTCTGACTTGTCAACTAACTCCTGAGTTGAGCATTAATTATTACCTGGTCATATGCCATTATTGAATCTCTGACTTGTCAACTAACTCTTGAGTTAAGCATTAATTAACACCTGGTCATATGCCATTATTGCATCTCTGACTTGTCAACTAACTCTTGAATTGAGCATTAATCATTACATTGCCATATGCCATTATTGAATCTCTGACTTGTCAATTAACTCTTGAGTTGAGCATTAATTAACACCTAGTCATATGCCATTATTGAATCTCTGACTTGTCAATTAACTCTTGAATTGAGCATTAATCATTACCTTGTCATATGCCATTATTGAATATCTGACTTGTCAATTAACTCTTGAGTTGAGCATTAATTAACACCTAGTCATATGCCATTATTGAATCTCTGACTTGTCAACTAACTCCTGAGTTGAGCATTAATTATTACCTGGTCATATGCCATTATTGAATCTCTGACTTGTCAACTAACTCTTGAGTTAAGCATTAATTAACACCTGGTCATATGCCATTATTGCATCTCTGACTTGTCAACTAACTCTTGAATTGAGCATTAATCATTACATTGCCATATGCCATTATTGAATCTCTGACTTGTCAATTAACTCTTGAGTTGAGCATTAATTAACACCTAGTCGTATGCCATTATTGAATCTCTGACTTGTCAATTAACTCTTCAATTGAGCATTTATCATTACCATGTCATATGCGATTATTGAATCTCTGACTTGTCAACTAACTCTTGAGTTGAGCATTAATTAACACCTAGTCATATGCTATTATTGAATCTCTGACTTGTCAATTAACTCTTGAATTGAGCATTAATTATTACCTGGTCATATGCCATTACTGAATCTCTGACTTGTCAACTAACTCTTGAGTTGAGCATTAATTAACACATGTCATATGCCATTATTGAATCTCTGACTTGTCAACTAACTCCTGAGTTGAGCATTAATTATTACCTGGTCATATGCCATTATTGAATCTCTGACTTGTCAACTAACTCTTGAGTTAAGCATTAATTAACACCTGGTCATATGCCATTATTGCATCTCTGACTTGTCAATAAACTCTTGAATTGAGCATTAATCATTACATTGCCATATGCCATTATTGAATCTCTGACTTGTCAATTAACTCTTGAGTTGAGCATTAATTAACACCTAGTCATATGCCATTATTGAATCTCTGACTTGTCAATTAACTCTTGAATTGAGCATAAATCATTACCTAGTCATATGCCATTATTGAATCTCTGACTTGTCAACTAACTCCTGAGTTGAGCATTAATTATTACCTGGTCATATGCCATTATTGAATCTCTGACTTGTCAACTAACTCTTGAGTTAAGCATTAATTAACACCTGGTCATATGCCAATATTGCATCTCTGACTTGTCAACTAACTCTTGAATTGAGCATTAATCATTACATTGCCATATGCCATTATTGAATCTCTGACTTGTCAATTAACTCTTGAGTTGAGCATTAATTAACACCTAGTCGTATGCCATTATTGAATCTCTGACTTGTCAATTAACTCTTAAATTGAGCATTTATCATTACCATGTCATATGCCATTATTGAATCTCTGACTTGTCAACTAACTCTTGAGTTGAGCATTAATTAACACCTAGTCATATGCCATTATCGAATCTCTAACTTGCCAATTAACTCTTGATTTGAGCATTAATTAACACCTGGTCATATGCCATTATCAAATCTCTGACTTATCAATTAACTCTTGAATTGAGCATTAATCATTACCTTGTCATATGCCATTATTGAAACTCTGACTTGTCAATTAACTCTTGAGTTGAGCATTAATTAACACCTGGTCATATGCCATTATTGAATCTCTGACTTGTCAACTAACTCTTGAATTGAGCATTAATCATTACCTTGTCATATGCCATTATTGAATCTCTGACTTGTCAACTAACTCTTGAATTGAGCATTAAACATTACCTTGTCATATGCCATTATCAAATCTCTGACTTGCCAATTAACTCTTGAGTTGAGCATTAATTAACACCTGGTCATATGCCATTATTGAATCTCTGACTTGCCAACTAATTCTTGAATTGAGCATTAATCATTACCTTGTCATTTGCCATTATTGAATCTCTGACTTGTCAACTAACTCTTGAGTTGAGCATTAATTAACACCTGATCATATGCCATTATCAAATCCCTGACTTGTCAATTAACTCTTGAATTGAGCATTTATCATTACCTTGTCATATGCCATTATTGAATCTATGACCTGTCAATTAACTCTTGAGTTGAGCATTAATTAACACCTGGTCATATGCCATTATCAAATCCCTGACTTGTCAATTAACTCTTGAGTTAAGCATAAATTAACACCTGGTCATATGCCATTATTGAATCTCTGACTTGTCAATTAACTCTTGAGTTGAGCATTAATTAACACCTAGTCATATGCCATTGTTGAATCTCTGACTTGTCAACTTACTCTTGAGTTGAGCATTAATTATTACCTGGTCATATGCCATTATTAAATCTCTTACTTGTCAATTAACTCTTGAGTTGAACATTGATTATTACCTAGTCATATGCCACTATTGAATCTCTGACCTGTCAACTAACTCTTTAGTTGAGCATTGATTATTACATGGTCATATGCTTTTATTGAATCTCTGACTTGTCAACTAACTCTTTAGTTGAGCATTAATTAACAACTAGTCATTTACCATTATAAAAATATATGTCTTGTCAATTAACTCTTTGAGATGAGCATAGAACAAAATTTTATAACCTCTGACCCTGGCTTTTATTGTAACAGGAGTTCTGATTGGTCAGTTTGAGCTGAACTCAGTTGAGCATGAATTCAAGAGTTTTAAAACATTTGGGCTAAATAATCTGATATAGTTAAACATACTTATCTACTAGCTCGCTGTAACAGATACATCATAAAGAAATTAATGATCAAGATAGGAGCATTGTTATACAATGTATTGTACACTCACACTAGAGTCGTCCCAGATGGGAGATCAATTCTTATTTAACAAATTAGATTTCTATACATGTCTAACAGTCTTTATTTGGGTTAGAAAAATGTTAGAATTGGTGAATACCAAACCTGTCTTTTAAATATTTTATGGGTCCTCCATGGCTGTATGGTCTAAGGTGCTGTCTCAATATCGCTTACCTCTCACCTCTTAGGTCATAGGTTTGAGTTCTGCTTGCTCCAAAACTTTACATGAGAAAGTTTGCCAGTTACCTGCGGAGGACTGTGGTTCTACTCAGATTCATTCTGAAGTCTTCCTTTACTAACAAAAATTGAATATGCCATATATAATCTGAACTGTGTTGGAAATGGCATTTAACCCCATTCAAAAAAAATAAAATAAATAAACATAACACTGACAACATAGCATTAAAACTAACCACAATTTTCCCACATCTACCTACTTTAACCCAACCTGAGTCACAACCCTACTGTGGTCACAACCCTACCTGGGCCGCAAATGTACCTGGTTGCACTCAAATGTTCAAGTGAACAGTTAACAATTTTAACAAACTTAAAATTCACTGTAATTTGGGCCCAAGTTTAATGAAAATACCATGAAAGGTTTTTGGAGGATCTAAACATGCTCTGTATTTTAAAAACATAAAACAGCCATTACTTTTTCAAAACTGCTCAGAGTGAACATTGTGACAACATGCGCATCTACATTTCAAATGGACATTTTCTTTCAAGTTTTATAAACATTTAATTCAAGAATGGTTTAGGAGAAGTTACATTGACAAGATTTGTGAAGTGTAAAATCAGCAAGTTAAAGGTTTGAACTATTTATATGTTATTGTTATTTTAATAAAACCATCAACTTTCATCCACTAATTTCAAAAAACAACATGAACAAATTGTTCATTTCATAATCTAGGTCCCGTATTCACAAAATATCTCAACTTCAGTAAGCCCTCAAGCTGAATTTACATTTTCATTAACATCTATTATATCTGAACAGTTCCGATATAAGTATTACTAGATATGCATAAACTTTGTTTATAGAACATTTTAGATTTAAATATTATTTATAAATTTTCAAAGGCCATTATGAGTTAATTGCTAGATTCTTGTCCAGATTTTTCTCAAAAAAACAAAGGGGCAGGGAGTAGGGGAATTTTTGTTTATATATTTTTTTTTCTATTTTTTATGAAATTTAAAGGGTCGGGGCGGCATAAAAATTAGGAGGCTGTTGGGGACGATAATCAAGCAATTAATTTATTATAACCTTAAGGAATAGTTTTAAGATCTCTGACAGCTTGAATGCATAGATGTTTTGTCATTATGTGACTAGATTATCTCTCTTCCACACACACACACGTGCACAAACACACATAAGCTATAATATTTAAGAAAAGTTAAGTTAAAAATTACCGGTAAGCTATAAAACTAATTGAAAGTTGGTGTAAAAGTCAAATACAGATAAAAAAAACTAGGCATGAGCAAGAGTCATTCTTACCTGTCATCCGGGGTACTTTCGGGGATCAAATCAGTGAAGTCTATAGGCTTCACCCTCTCTTCAAACTTGCGCTGTACTTGGAATTTTTCCTGGATAAAATAAATTATGTTTAAAGTTCTAGTATTAAAAGTGAGGCAAACATCAGAACATGTCCACATAGGGATGCTACAGATATTGTTTGTGTGTATTGTTGTTTTTGTTGTTGTTGTGTGGTGTTTAGCTTCACTTTCAACCATTTTTTACAGGAATATGGTGCCAACTTGAGATACAGCTGCTACACAGGAGTATCATGCCACAGACACATGGTACAATACCCCATCCAGTCGCAATATACTGACTAGAAGCTTCCTCGCTTGACGCTCAGCATTTAGAGGAGAGTTCTAGGTCTGATCTGGTCTAGTATAATGTGACTGGGTGGGGTATCATACCATGTGTCTGCGGCATGATACTCCAGTGTGACAGTGCTTAGAATACTGTCTCAAGTAGACACCATCGCGATATGACTGAAAAATTGTTGAAAGCGACGCTAAACACCATACAACAACAACTCAATATACTGACACTGGCTGATCGGACTTAGAACTATGCTCTAACTGCTGTCAGAGCACTAAGTGAGGAGTTACCAGTACCATTTTTCCAGTCTTTGGTATGACACAGCAAGGGGATTGAACCCAGGATATATTCCACATGTGATACAAGTAATCGGAAAATAAACGATAAAATAAGTAGAACATACCCTTCTTATTGCTAAACGGACATCCTTTGGAATGTCTGGTATCATGTAGGCAAGCAGGAACTTCACAAAAAACACTATATGCTGAAACAAACAACACAAATATTATGAAACAAACAACAGAAATAATCTGAAACAAACAACAGAAACATGCTGAAACAAATAACAGAAATATTCTGAAACAAACAACAGAAAAATACAATAGAAATATACTGAAAACAACAACAACAGAAATATGTTAAAACAATTAGATTCCCAAGGGCTACAATATCAAGCCCATCAGTACAAATGTGGTCTCGTTGTGGTGAATATTAAAGACATGTTACAAGATATGCAGACACAAAATTTTAAACCCATTTTTGACCTGGGCATTGTGTGTAACATGGTGAACATTTGTGCCATGTTATTTCAAAATCTGTCAGGTGATTTACAAGATTTGGGTTGATACTATTGTTTTTTAATGTTTTTTCTGACCTTTAACTGTTAAGTGTGACTTTGACCTTTGAGCAACAAACCTCGGTCTTGCATGCTAAACATCATCTAAATATGGTTAACATTTGTGTCATGTTATTTCAAAATCTTATCAAGTGGTTTAGAAGGTATGGAGCAGACATGAAATATTGTACATATTTCTGACCTTTTACCATTAAGCCTGACCTTGACAGTTGAGCTAACAACTTGGGTCTTGCACGCGACACTTTATCTTAATATGATGAAAACTTGTGCCATGTTACTTCAAAATTCCTCACTGCATGAATAAGTTATAGCCAGGACAAGATGGACAAATGGACATACATACACCATACTACCATTGGGACGACTATGTCAAGCTCACTGCAAGCGGACTTGAGGAAAAACAGAAATAAACACATTTGTAGTATCATTAGTTAATAACTCACCTCAAAACCAATACAGATCCACAGTTGTTCCACAGTCGTGAACTGTGACCCCCAGCTGGAGGTGAAGGCTATAAGGAATCCATTTGATATCACACCTATAAGGTTCACCAGGTTAAGTATGCCATACCAGGTTCCTGATAAAGCGAAGTAAATTTGATGTGAAATTATTCATTGGTTAATATATAAATATCAGAATATGAGGTGCGGGGTGGACACGCATCTCAATTTGAACAAAATTACCAGTAAGTTCATATATTTTTCTTTTTTTTTTAATGGTGTTAAATGTCATTTGCAACATATTTGCAGGTATAGCCAGTTTTATTGAATCTTCCATCCTTCCGCATGTAACTGGTTAACATTCTAGCAAAAAGTGTTTGGAGTGAGCAGGACTTGAACCTTTGACCTTATCGGTGAGAAGTAAGTAATCTTGAGATGGCGCCTTGGACCACTCAACCACAGAGGACCCCAAGTTCATATCTGAACAAGACACTGGATTATTGCATAAGCAAGACAAGTCCACTACCAGTTTACAGGTAGGTCTTTGTTAACATACACGTATTTAGTGTTTGAAATCTGGATGCTGCGACAATGAGGAGATAATGCACATCATTTTTTGTCAGCGGGAAACAATTGTGGTTGCTATGGGAACAATGTTTTTACAAATTGTGTTGCCATATCAACAGCATTTTTTGGCCGACAGAAAAAAATAAAATGACCTGCATTATCTCCTTATTGCCCTCTACCCACATGCAAAGTTTCACAAACCTAGCTTGGATACTTTTTGAGTAATTTTTCCTGAAGGATGAAAGATGCTGGATGCCAGACAGACGGATGGAGGGTAAAGCTAGGAGGGTGAAACAGGTAAGGGACTATAAAGAAGTACTAAAGGTTTGCTGTCTTATATAACATTAAAACCATGCAAGTTATTTATTCACTGCTGAAAATATCTTTGTTTTATCAATTTTATTTGTTTCATCTTCAAATAAACTTACCAATATCTTGTGCGATGAATGCGACTGGACGCCGGTTTAACCATAACAACCGTTTGGCATCAATTCTCACATCTATGGCCAACCATATAAGAGCTATAAGTGGTGCCAGGGGAAAAGATGCTGCAAATAACTGAAAGAAGAAAACAAAGAGCGACCTAATTCATCTGACTTTTAAATAGGATGCTCTGACACAAAGTATTGCCGTTTTACAATCGCGGTAATTACCAAACTATGGGAAAAAAATGTGATTTGCACACATTTGATGTTAACCACCATTTAAACAGTGCTTGTTCCTTTAAGTTAATAGAGTAATTTTCTTGTTTAATTTTTTAACTTTTGATTCGAGTCTAATCCTGAGACTCCAAGTATTGAAGGTTCTAGGTTTAATTAATAAATACATTTAATATTCTTTATCTTAATTCCATATATCTATAAGTCACCTTAATTTTTATGTTACTCACCATATTTCTATGACTCACCATATTTCTATCACTCGCCTTAATTTTATCTTTTGATAACTCACCATATTTCTATAACTCACCTTATTTCTATAACTCACCTTATTTCTGTAACTCACCATATTTCTATGACTCACCATATTTCTATAACTCACCTTATTTCTGTAACTAACCATATTTCTATGACTCACCATATTTCTATAACTCACCTTATTTCTGTAACTCACCATATTTCTATGACTCACCATATTTCTTTAACTTACCATATTTCTGTAACTCACCATAGTTTTAGAATTCATCGTTATGTCCACAACTCACCATTAAGAATCCATAGATAATGATCTTCTCAGTATACTCGGGCAGAGTGAAGTCACCCAGCTCTGGTTTAATTCTCTCTTTTTCCAGAAAGTATTTTGCCTTCTTCACACTGCGAGTATCTTCAGACTTGATGATGTTTTTCTCTTCATCATCCACTTGATTTTTACAACAGTTACGGCAACAGTTTGGTCTGACTCTCCATAAATGCTTTATAAACCTTTAAAATTAAAACAACTGTCACAAAAATAAAAAACCACAAGGGGCAAACACCAATTATAGTGTACAGTATTAGCCTGCCAAACACCAATATTAGTGTATAGTATTAGTCTGCCAAACACCAATAATAGTGTACAGTATTAGCCTGCCAAACACCAATATTAGTGTACAGTAGTAGCCTGCCAAACACCAATATTAGTGTACAGTATTAGCCTACCAAACACCAATATTAGTGTACAGTATTAGCCTGCCAAAAACCAATATTAGTGTACAGTATTAGCCTGCCAAACAACAATATTAGTGTACAGTAGTAGCCTGCCAAACACCAATATTAGTGTACAGTATTAGACTGCCAAACACCAATATTAGTGTACAGTATTAGACTGCCAAACACCAATATTAGTGTACAGTATTAGCCTGCCAAATAATCGCTCCTAATAGAAGAATAAGATGTGTCATCCGTTCGAATGAAGCATAAAAATCAGAAAAATGAAATACATGCAAATTTACAAGACATTACGTTTATTTATTTTTTTTTAAATTTAAGCATCATTTTTATGCTATCAGGGGCTAACAGATGATCAGTTTAATCTAACCACTCTTTTCTGGGATCCTAGCAGGTTAACCAGTACTAGAGCACACCCATCTAAGCAAGTAAATGATAGCATTGCCACTTGATTCAGCATTGAGAGATGAATGACGATGAGATGTAACATCAAATATCAATCATACTACGGCCGAGCAGGGATTGAAACTCACAATTCCTGGATTAATAGCCAGATGCGCTACCAACTGGGTTAACCGAGATTGACACATAAATTTAAAATAACTTACGGAATAATAAGATCTTTGAACATTTTAGGGAACGGTTTCGCCAGCATGAGTATGAGGACTTGGAAGGAGAGTTGAGCCATGCAGTTTCCCCCCTCACATTCATCATTATACTCGCTACCCAGACCAAACACACCAAATGCATCAAACTTCTGTAAGGTAAGCAGACACAATTTATTAAAACAGAAAAAAAATGACGACTTGGTATATGACAACACAACATTATTATCGAAACTGTACTTGTGGTCATCTTTTCTCTAAAGCAAATCAAATCTGAAAAAGAAACCTGTGGAGCTGTTTTTTCCAAGTAAA
Organism: Panopea generosa; assembly: GCA_029582155.1. NCBI lineage: Eukaryota > Metazoa > Mollusca > Bivalvia > Adapedonta > Hiatellidae > Panopea > Panopea generosa. Next base: position 6,600,392 of record CM055896.1, on the reverse strand, counting down.
CACAATGTTGCTTAAAGACGGTTAGGTTATGTAAGAAAAATGGTGGCTCTCGAAATAACATTGATGGCTCGATAGAATTTAAACTTGTTTGATTGACAGCCCGTGTCAGGTCAATTTCTAAATTTGAAACTGATTACTTATGACATTTTAAAGAAATTCTTTACATCATTTTTCAGAGCAGCTATGTTCTCCGTTTCTTTTAAATTAATGTTATTGTTTATTTAAAAAAATAAAGAGCAATTTACTTAACATTTATCTAATATTTACATGTACCAATTTATTTAAACTTATTTATTTTAAATTGATTATGAAACAAGTTCTAACAACTTTCTGCACTTAGCATATGCCGATAAAGTGTCTACCTCAAGGACACCACACACAGCCACGATGGAGAAATTGATACTAATATATAATCTTCATATAATAACTTACCCCACGGAAAAAAGCAATGTAGAAGCATGAAGCGTAACTATTGGCGAATTGAAAGGCGAACAACTTGATGATGAGGGCATCGTCATACTGAGTCTGGGTCCTGTGGTTCTCTGTAATACATTTATGACAAAGTTACGTCTTAATATAGACATGTACCTAACATAAATACATACCTTCTTATTCATGCATTAATTAGTTTACTAGTATACTAATTTATTTTAGTTCAATTGCGATGAAAGCTCAGAGCTTATATGAACCACTCTCGAGTCCACTTAATGGGTAGAACCAGTACTGAGAGTTGTTTTATGAAAGGCATCGGGTCGAGCTGGGGATCGAACTCGCAACCTCTGGCATGAGCGACAAACACTATCCGTTAGACTACCGCCCCACTTTGTTATTAATTATCTTCTGCTTTACTCGTTTATCAATTAATATTTTTAATCATAAAACTTTATTAAGAAGAGATACCAACATTATAATCTGGTTCCTGTTTCTCCAACTTAAAATACATAAAAACTTAAATATAAAAAAGCAGCCAGGTGATCATGATTTTAGTCTGGTTCCAGTAAAACTGCATATGATTTGATTGATATTGATTATGTCACAGATAAATAACCAGTCAAACCAGTCACAAGTTTAGTTTTTAAGTATTTCAGTAAAATGCTGGTGAAACAGAAGCCATGTTCATTACACTGCAACATTGCATTTCTTGAAATATTGCTTACCCCATTCTGTTAGTCGGAAAGCCACCCAGTCGTAAAACTGAAAAAGAATCACCTTAATAATATCACAGACTGATATAACTAAAGTACACATAAATCATTACATCCGTATACAATAATGTAAGGTAAGTCACAAACTGATATTATATAACTAAAGTACACCTAGGTCATTACATCAGTATACAATCATATAGTGTAAATCACAAACTGATATTATATAACTAAAGTACACCTAGGTCATTACATCAGTATACAATCATATAGTGTAAATCACAAACTGATATTATATAACTAAAGTACACCTAGGTCATTACATCAGTATACAATCATATAGTGTAAATCACAAACTGATATTATATAACTAAAGTACACCTAGGTCATTACATCAGTATACAATCATATAGTGTAAACCACAAACTGATATTATATAACTAAAGTACACCTAGGTCATTACATCAGTATACAATCATAAAGTGTAAATCACAAACTGATATTATATAACTAAAGTACACCTAGGTCATTACATCAGTATACAATCATATAGTGTAAATCACAAACTGATATTATATAACTAAAGTACACCTAGGTCATTACATCAGTATACAATCATATAGTGTAAATCACAAACTGATATATATTTATAAAATTAAAGTAAATGTACACCTAATTCATTATGCAGTGTAAATCACAATATTTAATGAATGCAAGTTCCAAAATGTTTCATGCTACAGCGTTCACAGGGCAAAAATCAGCATTTTTCAATAAATAATGGGCCATAACTTTGTCATTTCATGTCCTGTAGGACCAATTCATTGTTTGTCTGATTATTTATATTCATCAACATTTTCACAAAGTTCAAGAACTGAAGATACAATGGTGTTTAACCCTTTGCTCCATAAGCATTTTCTTGGACTCTTCCAAATTGAAAGTATTAATTCACCACATATCAGCAATGGGTGAATTATGTTTATATTAACTGATAGTGTGGAAAACAGTGCAGGAAGTGTTCAGATTGCTTGTAACGAGCAATCTGAACACTTCCTGCACTGTTTTCAAAGGTCTTCTGTGATTGGTGCGGGAAAACGCGTATGGAATAAAGGGTTAAAAGACAAAATTAAATATTGTTTAACTCTGTTGACTTAGTTCAATCTGATCAGTTCAGGTTTCATAGAGTTTAGTCAGAATAGAGACAAAACCTGTGCTTAAATTTTTTCGCTACGTCACCTGCTTTGTTTTAGACTACCAGGCACTAACATGGTATTCTCTATTCATGGCACAGATGGGCAAGGTCAGTTTGTGGCTAGGTGTGAAATGAAAAATTAACCAAGCATTTTATTTCACTTACCCGACCCAGTAATAAAATAGATATGGCGTTGAGTAATGCTGACACAACAGATGTTGTCAAAAGGCACTGAACAGGAGTTAGATCTACACAGTAGTCCACGCTGATGATGACACGGTACACAACAACACCTGCCAGACTGATGAATACTATACATATCTGAAAAAGATATAGAGAGAATCTTACACGAGTGCTTATTTCTTATTGAATTTATGAAAGGAGTTTGCAAAACTATATTATGTCACATAAACATTCCTTACTCATTTTTTTACAGGCCAAGTTAGCTCAGTTGGTAGTGCGTCTGACTATCAATTCAGGGGCTGTTAGTTCGAATCCCGTCTGGCCACTGTGCAGTCTCTGTGATTATTAATATACAACACTGCTTCTTGTGTCATTCATCTCTCACCACTGATTCAAGCGGGAAATTTATCAGTTACTTGTGTAGACGAGTATGACCGAGGACTGGTAAATCATCCAGGATCCCAGAAAAGAGTGGATAGAATAACTGACTGTCTGTTAGCCCTTAAGAGCATAAGATTGATGCTAAATATTCAATCGATCAATCTCTTCTTTTATTATTTATATAAAACTGCTTAATGATATTAGTCATGTAAACAAAGAAACATTTAAATAATAAGAAACAAGAATTGCATCTCTAAAACATACATGCAGATAATGCCCTCATAATTGTGACATGAATTTAAAACAGTAACAATGGTCACTTCACATTTATTTAAACCTTTAAAGGTGACCTTGACCTTGATATAAACCTGAATTTTTGTACATGACTGTACTGACAAACTTTTTAATTGCCCTAAACATGTTGTGAAGCATGTCAAAATTCTCTTCTTAGGTTTTAAAATAACAGCCAAGGCAATATTTGTAATTTATATAATTTTGACCTTGAAAGGTGACCTCAACTTTAAAAGGATAAACCTGAATTTAACATGTTACAAACCTTTATAAAGTTGATGCAATGGCTACTTACCATAAATATTAATGCTGATGCAGATAAGCCAAACTTGAGCATTTGTCTTTTGAACGGATAAAACCAGTTGTCCTCTTGAGTGACCGGATCCTTAGAGAAAAGTAAAATATATTAAAACTTACGACTCTAACATAACAGATTATAGAAAGGAATGTTTTTCATTTATAAGGTACCCTATATCATAAGAATCTTACATGGGATTGAGTTTCGGATAGAAAATTCAATAGCCTTGTTCGCACAAAAAAAGTCAAACATATTAAATCATTATTTCAACTTATTTTATCATTATATACAGATGTTAAATTATATGATTTTATACATTAAGTCATCAATGAGTCTTAACGTCATAGCGCAAGAATTTTATCTCGGCCCCAGGTGAGATAGAAATATCTAAGGCCAATTGAAATTAATTGCTAGATTATCATCAAATTTTTTCTTAAAACTGGGCGGGAAGATTTTATTTTTTATTTTCATTTTTAAATTTTTTTGATTTTTTTAAAAAAAAAAATAATAATAATTTTTTTTGTATGAAAATAAAAAAGGGTCGGGGCGGCATGAGGGGTGGACGGTGGATGATAATATAGCAATTAATTTATCATGGCCTAACCCCGGTAAAATGCAGATGTCCGGTGTGCAAGAAAATGCAGTCCCCTGGAGCCAAAGAACTGAACAGTAAAATGGATGAGCTTCATCATAGCCATCGCGACAATGAAAAATCTTCTACAAGGAGCCAGATGTCATGTGGAAATTTATCCAAATATCTTTCTTTCTGTGTCTTTAAATATATTGTAGAACTTTTCAAAAATCCCCAATAAGGAGAGACATCATGTGAAAATTTATGCAAACATCTTTCTTTCTGTTTCTTGAGATATATTGCGAACTTAAAATTTAAAATTTACTTACAAATAAATAATTCATTTCAATATTATATATCTATTTTTTTTTTCTAAAAGTAAATAAGTAGGCACCCACCTAAAATAGCTTTCAACTTATTAAATTCTTAGGCGCAGTGTATGAAATCATTTCTTGCGTATTTTAGAAGTAATTTTTATTAAACATTATTTTCAAATGCCGATATCATGGAATAACTAATTTATAAATATATTACTAATCTTAACTTGCTTAATTTCTTAATTCTTAGATTCTCGTCAATCTCCATTTTTATACCATTCCATCATAATTTTAAAGCCCTTCTAATCTGTGTCTACATTGTTTTCGTTTTTCTTTTTAATCGGGTTTAACGCCACTGTCAACACATTTTAGGTTATATATGGCATATCTTGTTTTATTAGTGGAGGAGACCTCAGAATGAATCTAAGAAGAATGACCGTCCTTCCCCAAGTAACTGGCTAACTGTCTCACATAAAGTTTTTAAATCAAGCAGAACTTGAATCTACAACTTTATCGGTGCCTTAGACCACTCGACCACAGAGGACCCCACCTTGTTTACAAATATTATCAGTGACATATGGAGCAAGCTTGAAGTTCACATTTTATTGCATTTTTACCTTTTTAACTTTGGTACCAAAGAATTGAGGTCTGTCTGGTTCATTTTGTTCGAACTGGTCAACATCCCATTCATATGATAAGCGTGCATTGCTGCGCTTCCAAAACTCCAAAAATATTGTTCCTAAAATGAGGAAAAGAACCTGACAATGATGATGTTCCATTTTTTCTGACATAGTTTTCATTATTAAATAGCACATAATTTAAGTAAAATATTTGATATTTTACATTTTTTTTAAATAAAAAGGTATACAAAAACATTTGGAAGAGTATTTTGATTTCTGTTCATTTATATTACTTATTCCAGCTTCCCTGTGAAATAGGGTCAGAGCTTACATGAATTGCTCTCAAGTCTGTTTCCTGGGTAGAATGGAGTGTCATTATTGTGAGGCCGCTGAGTGATGCCGAGGATCAAACCACTAACTACTAGCAAGAGTGTTATTGTTATTCAGTTAAATGTAATTTCTTTGCATATAAATACAGTAAAACCTGTATAAGCGGTCACCTCTATTAAGCAGCCACTTGTCTTAAGCAGCCACATTTGTAATTTCCTATTTACATGCTTTCAGAGTAAATTAAACTGCATTACACAACAACCTGTCTTAAAAGGCCACTTTTGCTCCTTCCCTTAACTGGCTGCATGCTTAAGACAGGTTTGACTGCAAACAATAGGTTAGCACTCCACGGTATTAAAATGATGCTAAATATTCAGACAAACATAAATATATAATTCAATGTATTAGGTTTTTTTTTTGTTTGTTCTTTTTAAATTCCATTTATTTTCATAATTTTTAAGAAAAAAATAGTTTAATGCAATTATGACAACAATTCTTCATCTTAAAACTATGTAATGAAAATTACCCCACAAACATATGACCATAGCGAAGAATGGCGTCACATCATTGTCGAACGATCCTCTCAACGTGTCATAAAGCTCTCCCATCTGCCATTTTAAACTGAAATCAGAAATTAATATCATGTTTAATTATATGCTATCCAATCATGTGATATAACAAGAGGTCTTAATGGGCATAAGTCGCTCACCTGATTCACACTTGTCACTCATTTTCAAAGTCTGAAAAGACTAATGTTATGTAGAAGATTAAAGTTGGATCGCATAGGGAACTATAATCTTATGTATCCAATGCTACTATATTTTACATATCTTTACAAGCCTGAAGGGAGTTTCATCATATAGGATTTGAACCACTGGAGTGTCAAAATGGTAGGAAAGGTCAAAAGTAGTTCCAAAATTGACAGTGTGTGTTGTTTGAGAAGGCATGAAAAATTATTTTGAAATATAAACCTGTGTGGAGAGTACTATTTATTAAAGGGATTATATTGGCAAGTAACATGAACACGCTGTTAATCAAGACTTTTCCTGTATGCAGTGCGCTCAAAATAATGCTTATGTATTGATGTATAACCTTTTTTTACTTCAAAGTTATCAAATTAATAGTAATTGAATATTGGCCAAAACTTTAATATGTCCTGCAATAAAGTATTGCACAATGTTTACACTGAACTCCGTAAACTTCCCGAACAAAGCCTCGAAAACGAGATCGGGAACGAATCTCTACAATGTTATCCAACGATTGATCGGAAAACCGAAAGCGGTTTGTTGAAAATGGCAAATGTAAACAAAAACAAAAATGTGGCTTCAGAAACCTGATGTTTGTAATAAAGAGGTTATGCAGTTAGACACTTTAGCTGCGTATATCTCCAAGTTATAAGTGTATCTTTATGCTGGGCGTGTGTATTTAGGACAGGGAATTGAAAGTAATATGCCAATATAATTCCTTTAAAGGATGTTGGAAAACTGACTGATATTCTAGCCTAAGAACAAGTAGATGGGACTATTTCTTTTTGCGAGATTCGGTTGATTTGTCCCTTATATATTGGAATACTGACAATCTGTTTTTATTTTACCCACTAGAGGTTAAAGTAACTGAAGGGTATATCCTAATTTATACAGTTTTAGAAACTTTAGAAACAGTTCTGTGGTGGAACATCAAAATCTCAAAATTATACCTTTTACAGTCCACACTCTATTGTGCCAAGCCCCCGGGATCGTTTGGCAGAGGGACTAAAACCTTAAAATTACAACATTTTTTTCATTTTGAGAGAAACAGTGAAAGTATCATACAGCTTGCAGTTTCCTGGTGCAGCTTATAAAACTAATATTATGGTATATGGCAAAATAATAATGGGCCAGTTCCATATACCAGTAGTCCTTCTGTCTTAGCAAGTTGATCTAAAATTCCAGCCACTCACAGAAATTAGTATTTTTTTTTATTCGTTTGAAAATCAATAGAAAATCTTGAGTATATATGGCAAACAAATATTTGAAGGATGTACTGACCTTTCTAAATCTGTCAGATTCGATGGCATCTTCATGTTATCTTCAGATCGGGAAATGCTGAAAAGGGAACAAGTCTTGTGTAAACAAAAACTTGACGCATATTCATCCAGTATGCTGGTACAACTTATCTGGCATGACATTTTATATTTGTAGACTAGGAAAGTGATGATTACAAAAAACAAAAATATCCAAAAAAAAATTCAAATGATTTTTCAATGATTTGGCTGGTTTTTTTTTATAATATTGCAGGTCACTGAACTGAACATAATACATGTACCTTCAATTGCATGACGCTCCTAAGTAAATTTGTTTTTCTTTTTAATAGGGTTTAACGCCATTTTAAACACATTTCATTATATATAAGGTATATCCAGTTTTATTGGTTGAGGACGACCTCAGACTGTATCTGAGTAGAACCATCATCCTTCTACAAGTAACTGGCAAACTTTCTAACATAAAGGTTTTTGGAGCAAGTAGCCCTCAGACCTACAACCTTGGCGGAGAGAGGTAGGTAATCTTGAGATGCGCCTTGGGCTCTTCCAAGTAAGAAAACAGCCAACAATTTCAGATATTAAGTTACTGAATGATCTTTTATTTAATTGACAAGTTAACAAATTGAGAAATCCAAAAATTTATATTTCCGGCAGTGCAAATATTTCTTTCACAGTATCATTTTGTATTCAATCACATATACAGACAGTAGTTTAATTTCATCTCGTATTGTCAACTTGGTTTTTAATCTACAGTCAAACCTGTGTTTGTAGTCACCTCTTTCAAGATATTTTTTTGAACACAAATAATTCCTGATATACTTACTTCTTTAAAACTCACATTTTCTATTAACCATCTTTATAATTTTATAGTTCTAGTTAACCTGTATTAAGCAGCCACCTGCCTTAAGAGGTCATTTTCCTTTTACCCTTTAGTGGCTGCTTAAGACAGGTTTGACTGTATTTCATACCTATTCAAGACATGGTCATGAACTTTTGTATCAACAGCCTGGTTTCAGATCTAGAACCTACCTAACAATTTTATACCTACAGTCTGGTTCCATATCAAGCACCTACCTGACAGTGAGTCCATATATAAAACATGCCAGTCCAAACAAGACTGGTATCCACAGACTGGTAACCAGCATCCCAGCCCAAGCAAAATACAGAGCAATCTTCTCTCCATAGTAGTTCCTGATCTTCCAGAGTGGCTGAAACTTCCACCACGCCTTCCATCCCCATGTCTCATCCATGTCTTTACGTGGGTCATGAATCAGGTCTGGTTTGACTGCATCTTCCAACATGTTTGTATCTTCTCTAGTCTCCCTCTTTGCCTGTTCTTCATTCACCTTGCTGAGTACCGAGTCTTCATGTAGGACGTAGGCATCAATGTAGACTTCCTTCATTAGCAGATAGGGCAGACCTAGGTAGAAGGAAACAAGGACTTTAAATGAATGAATGAGTGAGTGAGTGAGTGAGTGAGTGAGTGAGTGAGTGAGTGAGTGAGTGGGTGGGTGGGTGGGTGGGTGGGTGGGTGAGTGAGTGAGTGAGTGAGTGAGTGAGTGAGTGAGTGTTAATATTTTTCTCATAATTTTATGTTGGAACTAGGAAATTTAATACTGGAAGTTGGAAATTTATGTTGGAACTTTTGTGTGTTAAAAAAATAAGAAATTAAGATGTTCTATCACAGTGTCTTTACTGTTTATCAGACATTATTGCAAAATATCTAACATTTGCCGTTTTGCAAATGATTTAGCCTAATTAAAATTTTTGCAATAACATTTGCTTTACTTAAGTGATTTTCAAAAGTAAAACATTTGACTGCTTAAGACAGTTTTGATTGCATTATCATTACTGTTTAGTTTCATATATAGAAGTTGTGCCAAAACCTTATACAATGGGTCCATGTCACACCATTAAAATTTTTGAAAATGATGTTGTCTATTTAAAAATAATAAAAACATAAAAAAAACTTTTAAAAATTTATCAGAAACTTATCATACAAAACAATATGGCTGTGATTAATAAAATTCAATTTACTATTCTAGTTATAACTAAATATGTAAATGATGATTACTTGGTATATTTCACTGAAAATAACAGGATGACTGGTTGGTAGCAGAGTTTATAATAACATTTATTATTGTCAACATCATCTACATACATAGTAATTATATAAAGGCTAAATTTAAAATACTGTTTGCTAGCTCTCTCCCGACAATACTTTTTTTAACTTTGGAGACAGTACATTTTTTTATTTTATCAAGGCAATTGCATGTATAACAGCATTAAATGTACTTTATGTAAGATAATAACTATCATACCTAATCATAAATTCAATGATTCAATGCAAAGCCATAATAAATTAATTGCTAGATTATCATCCCCACCCATGCCCTAATTTTCATGCTGCCACTAACCTTTTATTTTCATTAAAAAAAAAAAAAAAAAAAATTATATATATAATTTATAAATAAAAAAACAAAATTTAAAAAAATAAAAATAAAATCCTGTCCCCTCCCACCGCCCACTTTTTTAGAAAAATTTGGATGATTATCTTACAATTGATTTATAATGGCCTAATGGAATAGTTTATTACTTGGTAAAAGTATCATGAAACAAATTATACTTTTAAAGAGACGGTCATATTACAAGAGTAACTCTTGGAACAAGTTTCATAGTAAAACTCATGGACCAATTTTTATTTTAAATAGAAATTTATAGTTCACATTAAAATTTAAAAGGAAACTCATGGAACAACTCATAGAAAAAAACATGGAACACAGAAACTCATTTGAAATTAAACTTAAGATAAAATTATGGAACAAGTTTTTATTTAATGAGACTCAAGAACTAAGTTCAAAAGAGAAATACATGGAACTAGTTATGAGGTAGTCATTGACTAAGTTGAATACAAATATTCATGGAATATAATTATTATATAAAGTCATGGAACATGTTATAAATAGAAATTTGTGTAATTAACTATATAGGGAAATTAATTGAACAAGTTATAAAAGAGATATTTGTAGAGCAAATTATATAGAGAAAATCATGAAATAAGTTATATTGTTACATGTATATAAGTATATAAAGTTATATAAAAAAGGCATGGAGCAAGTTATAGAGAGTTTTTAAAATAAATTTTAATGAGAAATTCATGAAACAAGTTATATAGAGAATTTCATTGAATAAGTTATATAGAGAAACTCATGGAACAAATTATATAGAGAAACTCATGGAACAAGTTATAAAGAGAAACTCATTGAACAAGTTATACAGAGAAACTCATGGAACAAGTTATATAGAGAAACTCATGGAACAAGTTATATAGAGAAACTCATGGAACAAGTTATAAGAGAAACTCATGGAACAAGTTATATGAAGAAACTCATGGAACAAGTTATATAGAGAAACTCATGGAACAAGTTATAAAGAGACACTCATGGAACAAGTTATATAGAGAAACTCATGGAACAAGTTATAGAGAGAAACTCATGAAACAAGTTATAGGGAGAAACTCATGGAACAAGTTATATGGAGAAACTCATGGAACAAGTTATATAAAGAAACTATTGGAACAAGTTATACAGAGAAACTCATTGAACAAGTTATATGGAGAAACTCATGGAACAAGTTATATAGAGAAACTCATGGAACAAGTTATACAGAGAAACTTATGGAACAAGTTATAAAACACGTTCTGATTCAGATTGACCCTTTTCTGAAAAGGTCAAAACTATTGATATTTGTAACTTCTGTTCTCGCGTATAAAATCGATATTTGCCATTCCAGCTCTTCACTGGCTGAATTCAGCCAAACTTTATATTTAGAAGTCAGTTTGCAACTTCTGCTTTTGAAGGAAACCATTTTGCTTGCTGGCTGAATTCAGTCAGTATTGGGCATCTCACAATACATCATGAAAACTACGGAAAGTATTTTATACATTTCATATCGTTCTTCTGTAAAATATGCTTGGCTGAATTCAGTCAGTAGCATCACATTTATCTGTAAGATAATTTTGTGAGCTCTTTAATTTGATTTTTGTTTCTCAAGCTGTTTCAGTAGGTTAACAAGGGACGGAATGCAGCAAAAATGTACGACGACCTTTTAATATATAAACGAAAATATGAACAAATACTATCCTAGCACAAAATTAGTAGGATACTTTCCCTGTAATATGATAATATAAATCAAACAAAAAATCCAAATGCACGATGCATGGATCAAATAAAGCTGTTTGATTTGAATGAATATAAAGTAGCTTCTAATGAATAGATCATACTGAAACAATATTTGTTACAAATGATATCAACAGATAATATAAATTGATATGGAGGTTTTTGTTTTGATACTATCTATTTTTTTGATATCAATCTATCTGCTAAAATTAAGAACTAATGCCATAATGACCAGAGTTACTGGTTCGATGGAGTTAAGTGCAAATAGAATATTATTTTAATATATTTGATTTATGCTCATACTCTCAGTTTATATATCATACACAATAATTAATTAAACTTTGAAGTAGGGGAAAAAATGAATAAAAAAAAGAATATATTTAAAACAACATATATACACTTGATTGGAACTCAAATAGATTTTTCAAAATCACAATAATGCCGAGTTTTCCTTGTATGTTAATCCATCTTGCAATGAAACACATTTTGCAAAAATCTTTGTGTCATGTTTCATACATGTACGATACATAGATACATTTTATAAATAAAATAAATAAATAAATCTTTGTCTCTCCATATATGTATAAGAAAAGAATGTAAACTGGAAACAACCGATACAAAATATTTATTTTGTCTTATGCTTTAGTATAATACATATCTAAATTATGTGATTAAAAAACTTCAGAAATATTGTTTTAGATAACACTACACATAAGAAAAAAGGGGGAAAAGAAGAAAAAACAATAGCTTATTTGAATGATAAATGAAATGAAAACATGGTTTACTCTATTACAACATAATCATATATACTTCTTTTGTATTACATCCTGGTCCTCATACACCTATAACATGTTGAATAAATGGACCACCATATTGGTGGTTGAAATTTAAAATGGTACAAAGACTTTGGAGGATTGGGTACTTTTAAGTGCAGTCTGCTTTGCAATCAAAATTTATACATGTATAGAATAGCAGATTTAAAGAAAGAATGTAATTCTTCAAGGAATAATTTACGAAATAAACAATGTAATATATAACAATTTTATTTCATACTATAGCTAAAAGACATGTTATGCATTACATTCAGATATATTATTTGTTCTATTGGATATAACAAAATACAACATAGTTTAAATCATATTCAAACAGTTCCTTGTCTATCAATAAAATTACAAACATTTATAGCCAGGTCATTTGAACAAAATAACTGCAAATGTGAAGAGGGATAAGTATTCATTATGAACTATGTTAAGTGCTTGTTTATATTACATCATCAATTAGGACATTGCTATAATATTATCCAACGCTGCTTTAACATTACGTTGGGTACATCACACGAGTCTCAGAGTAATAAAAGTCATATATATATTGAAATGGACTTGTGAAAAGCGATCGTAAAATCCATTTGGTTCTTTGGAAAAATGAGCTTATGACTAGCATTTAGCTAGCCCAATCCCCTTTATCAATTGTAGAGACGGGATAGACAACGTGTATATACTTCAAAATAACGATTCTTTTTGTAAAATCATTTAATAAAGCCATATTTATTTAATCTTAATTTTAGTTCTTTTGGTATAACATTTTTATTAGAATAATTAAATGATGCCATTATATCTGGTACATTGCACTTTCAACCTTTTGGTCATTACACCACTACCAGTCAACATATATCCCCTCTCTATTGAATAGCCATTTAAAATTAATCATCTTCTTTTTGGTCTAAGTTACTTCCTCTATCCACTTATCACCGTCTGTGTCTGTTGGGGGACGCACTGATATCCACATGTCCATATCGACAAAATATGGATATTCTTTCAAAGTAAACTCTGAAAAAAGTAATGTGAATGTTAGGTTAACAGTGGCATAAATGCATAACACTATATGGACATTTAGTATCATATAACTGTTTCTGTATTATACAAAACTCAAGTGAGCTATTCAGATCGCATTGTTCTGTCTGTTAACATTTGGTTATTGGAGAATGCATAACAAAATATTAAGTAAATTAATTATATTTTATTGTTTAGTTTGGCATTGTTTGGCCACGGCTCAATATGTCGGGCTACCATCAACTACAAATGGGCAGCCCTTAAAACAACAAATATATACAATCCCCTTCAAGGGCAAATAGTTCATATCAATCACACTCCCCTTCATGGGGCAAATATTATAGTTCAAATAAAATCCCCTTCATGGGGCAAGTATTTCACATATAAATTGTACATGTTCTTTTCCGTTTCATTTCACATGAAACGAACAATATAAATGAATGAAACCAATCCTGGGTGACAGCGATTGGAAACACAAATTAAATTTATTTTAAATCACTTAATATTTCGCTGACCGCCAACGCGCAGATAATGTTCCACCAGACTGAGCCGTGACGTTGTTGAGTATGTAACCGTCGTGTTCCAAATTCCCAATGGTATATCCATAGTAAAGAAACCTGCAACATTCATAAAAGCAAAGCAGTACCTCTTCCAAATAATACTAATTACTATAATCAAACAACATGTAAGAGGTCAAAACATTAAAGTATTTAATTCAATATCATATTCACCATCAAACATTCCATAAAATGTTTATAGCATACACCAACTACATTATGCACATATGTTTATGCAACCCTTATAATGACAGCATGAAAATTCACAAACAATATTTATGCAACCCTCAGAATAGCAACATGAAAAAACACTTACAATGTTTATACAACACTCATATTGACATGAAATTTGTCCTACAAATGAGCAGCATGCATTGCGAATTTCCAGTTCATAAGGTTTATATGAATTGATTCAGTACTCTGTATTATTTTTAGGGTGTGGAGGGAGGGAAACAAAATTGTATTTTTTGCCTAGACATAATTTTTTAACGTTACCTCTTTGTTCCAGACAATTCGAAAGGGGTGATGCATTATTTACACACTCCTATGAGAATCACACCAAAAAGCGTATGCCTCCCAATAACCATCACCTATCCGCTAGGGATAGCTGCAATTATTGGAGAATGCATAACAAAATATTAAGTAAATTAATTATATTTTATTGTTTAGTTTGGCATTGTTTGGCCACGGCTCAATATGTCGGGCTACCATCAACTACAAATGGGCAGCCCTTAAAACAACAAATATATACAATCCCCTTCAAGGGCAAATAGTTCATATCAATCACACTCCCCTTCATGGGGCAAATATTATAGTTCAAATAAAATCCCCTTCATGGGGCAAGTATTTCACATATAAATTGTACATGTTCTTTTCCGTTTCATTTCACATGAAACGAACAATATAAATGAATGAAACCAATCCTGGGTGACAGCGATTGGAAACACAAATTAAATTTATTTTAAATCACTTAATATTTCGCTGACCGCCAAATGGACTCGGCAGGTAGTTAGTTACTACTGACAATCCTGCGAAACGAGTCCACCGCCAAATAATCAGCGAAATAGAGCCGTGAACAAACCCAAACAATGCCCATTGACACAACTTTTTGTCAAATGCTAAAGAATATCTCACAAACGTATTTACACTTGCTTGAATCACTTTTTTAATGTATTAACGAACAGCTCTAACTTTGCTGCAAACTGATTAAGTAATAAATCTGTACCCAAGGGAGATAAATGCACTCCATCAGCATTATACAAGACATCATTTAGTGATTGAAGTGAGCTATTCAGATCGCATTGTTCTGTCTGTTAACATTTGGTTATGTGCACTCTAGCCCTCGCATTTTAAACTTGCAAAGTAATTATAATTACAGTATCAAGGAAACGTATTGAACTGACTTAATCAAATATTTTATGTCAGAGTTATATAAATACCTTGAATTGTTAAAAAGTATGTGAATATATATAAAATATAATATCTCAGAAAAAAACAACACTTTAACAGGCCAAATATGACAAATAATGTTTAGGTTACGAATCACAACAAAATCAAATGCGTTCCCCATCACCTGAACATGTTTCATTGTAGTTGTAGTTGTATACTATAAGACCTCGGACAAGGTTTGAACAAGTCAATTCGGAGAGCTATGTATGTATTGTGGCTCTTGATCATAAAATTTTGCTTTATTTGCCTTTGTGTGCAGCATTATTTCATGATACTATGGAGAAAGTTTTGTACTGTTCAAATCGGACGATCAATGGCCGTGTTACGACACTTCAATCATCCTTATTTGAACTATTTGAATTTTGCGAAATACAGTAATTATATATCTATAATGTAATCTTGTTAATGTCTGAAGTAGTATCCGCCTTCTTTAGTATGGTATACTGCACTACAGGTGGGCGATTTATACTCATTGTGGCCCTCTTGCAATGATATAATATCAAACTGGGAGGGTAATCATACTCATGGTGCTGTATTTAGTCGGAAATGTATAGTATGAATATTAAGTTCTATTTATGTTGAATTACGTTAAATTTTATTTCAAAGTATTTTCCTGTTTACACAATAAAATTTATTCTTTATTCTCATTAATTTCGTATTAGTAACAAATATGTTTACCTTCACTAGTTTCTTCACAGAGTTGCGTAACTTCTTCTGTTGCATAATTTTCATGGGGAACTATAAATAAATTATGTATAGTGAAAATACTATCTATTAAAATACATGTAACAAAGAGTACAGATATTTTATAAAATTTAAATTATATTGATTTCATATAGTTGGTAAAAGTTTTCAAAAATTAAAAAAAAATAGTTTGCACACTATACTGGCTATGCTTATAGTGATGTTGAAAAAGTATTATGTTTTATTAAATCTAGGATAAATATGTAAAAATAATGTATGTATATTATTACTTACTGTTTTTACCCCAAAAATGGTATACAGCCGTGTCCGATCATTGTTTGATATCGCAATAAGCTGGTTTTCGTTGGTAGGCTCAATCAATATCCATCTAAATAGGCATACCTTCAGTCATGACATTAATATTTTTATTGTGCATATTGTTGTTTGCGCCAAGCATTAAAGCTTCGTCTCTTGTCAATTGTGTGTAAATATGACAAAGGACACTGTTAACAACATAGCTTCAAGCTATTTCCTTTGTTCACCTTATAGCCTGAAGAAGATGGGTTCAACTACAAGAACATTCTTCGCAAACTCTCACCGTAAATATATTCCCCACTTGGCTCCTGAATACTATTAATATCAATATGATATTCCCCTACACTGTAAAATGTTTAATACATTTGAAGAGGCTGCCATTAGCAAATATTCTATAACATTATCTGCCATATTGTTGTTCAAGTAGTTTCACTTTCTATTATTCTGTGGATACTATTTATGCACTGACTCATTGAATGTGCTGACCTTCATTTCACCGTTTCATTATATAATATGTTTGGAGGCCTCATTGGCTACCTAACATTTACTCCCTTCCACCACTGAATGCTTAAACATCCTATTTGCTATCAGCATAGTTCATTTAATTGGCTGGATTGAGTATCTTTACATCAGTTATACTATTAAGGTTTCTCTATCATATACATTTCTGTATGCACAGCATAACACATCTTTTTGTATTTAAGGCAAAAGAACATATAAATAATCGGGTATGTTTTATGTTTCAAGAAAGACAAATGTTTACACTTGCCACAGTTGTTATGAATTGTATATTCCATACAACACATGTTTCAACTTATTATTAATCATTATTTATATATTTATTGTTTATCAGTCTAATAATTGGACTGATGCAAGTGTATTAATTGCATCAGCGGGGTGGTAGTCTAATTGATATAGTGTTGGCCGCTCACGCCAGAAGTTGTGGGTTCGATCCCCAGCTCGACCCGACGCCTCTCATAAAACAACATTCAGTACTGGTGCTACCCATGAAGTGGACCGGAAAGCGGTTCATATAAGCTCAGAGCTTTCATCGTAATCGAGCTAAAACAAAACATTATATACTAAACTAATTGTACTAACCTTTGAACTTTTTCTGAATCATACAGTTGGATTATTATGCCCGCCCCCCACTACTGGTAATCACATTACATTATTGCATGTCTAAAGTAAAACAACAATATTCAAGATGTCAGTTATATGTCAACTCAAACTTCCATGGTAGGTTTGTAAAACTGTGCACTTCATTATTGTATTTGAAATTCACAACACTTATTTATCAATATATTCTTTTGAAATTAATATGATATATATTCCATATTTTTGTGGAGCGTGTGGTGCAGTGGAAGAACTTCAAACCCTGATCGGAGGGTCATAGGTTCGATCCCGCTCACAGGCTACATGTATGTGTAGTGTCGTTAAGGAAGACACTATCTTTACATGTGCTTAGAACTGATTCTGTTACGGACGAATTCGAGCGTGATTTATCTAAGTTGTTAGAACTTGTTTAACAATGAAAGTGAAATCAACAACTAACAGCTAACCCGATTAACAACAACGTATATATTTAACATTCAGTGTGTAACAATTTTTCATCCATAAAGAAATTTATAATATTCTATACCGCTGGTACTGCATTAAACAATTAGTTTGTATGATTTTCATCCACACACACACACACACACACACACACACACACACATGAATTAAAATATCAATTTTTACATATTAAATAAAAAATATGTGAAAAAGTATTCTATTTGTACTTTTATTCATTTACACTCCTATTTCAAAAAATATACCATAATACACTACATTTTTAACATAACACTGTTAAACGGAAGTGTATCAGGATTTTTCAAAATGTAAGAATTGACAAAACAAAAGACTTTTA